>VXAC01004743.1:0-122783 GCA_013399225.1 Rhipidura dahli | reverse complement strand
TTTTTTTTTTTTTTTAGATTCTGTTTAGCCTTCATTGGCCATTAATAAAAACTCAAGATTAATAAAAACTCCCTGTATTTCCAGCATCTGACTCCCACACTGGAATAACTGAGATAGGGACCAGAGCCAAACAGAGGAATTGTTGTTGGTCATAGGCAGAAATGATCACAAGTTCCAGTCTTGACATAAAAACAGACATAAGCAAGTTTTCCTAAAGTGTTTTACACTGGGTGTTGGAATTTGTAAATGCAGATGATAGAGTATGTTATCACAAATAAATCTGCTCATAGGGACTACACCATCTTCTTGCCTCTTGTGAAATCTTATTTCACATTACCAGAAGTTCAATCTTGGATCAAAATCCAAGTACCAAAAATAGTTTTATGTCAAGCAGTAGGTACTCACCTCCTACAGACAGAAGGAGATAACAAATTTTAAAAATTCAAATAAGTATTTTACTGTGTGCATTGTTTTTTCTACTCACGCTTGGCCACCTGTTTTGCATTGGTACCTTCCATCTTGTGACCCTCAGCCATGAGAAAAGAGATGGGAAATGGGACTATCTGAATAAAATACATCCCTAGGGGCCTTTGCTGTAAAAACTATTAAAATGTGACTTCTGTAGCATTGGGAAGAAAGTATTAAGTTTGAGCTGTAAAATTGTCTTGTTCCTATCATTCTCACCACAGGATAACACTGAGAAAATTAAATTAAAATCAGTTGGAAAAAATAATAAAAAAGGAAAAAGAAACCTAAAAAATGAAATCTGGACTTTGAAGTACTACCTTTTATTTTTTAAAATAAAATAGTAATTTAACTAAAACATTCTATATCCTAAAAGTTTCCTTTTTTTGCCTAGATTTAACCTGTCTTTTAACCTGTCAATGTGCTGTTCTAAACCTCTTTTCCCTTTCTAATTTGCTATCTGTTACAATTCATGTTGTCTTTATCTGATATTTATAGTACAATAAAAAGGATATAAGATAATTAATTTCTACATTACTGTGGATATGATGCCCCTTGAAAAGAAACAAAAAACACAAGCAATCAACTAATTCATGTAGAGAAAGAAGTTGAGGATAGGAGAAAAAATAAGGAAGATATGTTTGACCTAAATATTATGACTTCCATTTAAATTGGTATATTTTCTGAAAGACATAGAAGATAAGATGACAATAAATCTTCTATGTGTTTTAGACAACATCTCATTTGCCAGTTTAACATAGTGTGCCAAAAATATAACATCCGTAAGAACTCTTCTTCTCCTGGGAAAAGTATGATCCATTATTTTTCCTGATGACATATACTCCAAGATCACAACCCTGGATAATTTTGAGAATAAAACTCTCTTTTTCAAGCACATTTGAAACAAGTATACAGGACTGAAGCAAAATCGTAAAAGTACTTCCAGCTGATACCACTCTTACTACTGCAGCTTGTTTATTTAATTCAAGTTTGCTATCACTATGAAACTCTATTATATGTACATCATTTAAAAAAATCAATAAAGATACCTTTCACTAGAAACTTCATCTCCGAGGGAGATGCCTGTATATTTCTTTCTTTTCTGTGCTGGGTAATAAATTATTAAATTAGGAGGGTGGAAATACTAAGAGTAATTTTTTTTTTCATATTTCAATATTTTTTCTCATTTATCTTTCTTTGTTATCACTTTTAAAAATATGAATCCAGCTCTTCTGCTTCTAGATGATCACTTATTTAGCATCTAGCTGACAGCTAAGATGGTAGTCAACCCTTTTTTAAAATTTTTTATAACATGAAAGAATTTGTATGGTCACTATGTCCATAGAAGAATGTGATTCTTTCTTTCCGCAGGTTTGTGTTTGTACCTGATTCACCTGACACAGTGATTAAATGGGGCCAAATTAAAAATATAATTTTGTGTCTTAGTGATATTTATTAATGGATACAACATAAAGGAAAGCCAGTTTTCTTGCTTGCTTTTTTGCTTGCTTCCTTCTTCCCACTTTTCTGAGACAAAATATTTCCCTCTGTGTTTTTTCCTACATATTAAAGACTAGTTTTTTATGTTGTTGGTGGATAACCTATCGGGAAAGAAATCTGATTTAGCTGGATTACACCCTCAGTGATCAAGTATTTGTCACTATTTATGAGCAGTGAGTAGACTGAATGGACTCAGACACCAGAACAGTTCAATGAGCGTTATACAAGCAGTTTTAGTAGTCAATGACTTCTGTGTTCTTTCAGGGAGATGGCACGAGGCAGAAGAAGGTCAGCAAGGTGGGCCTGCCCACAGTCAATAGGCAGATGGGACCCGGGTGCTGGGTATGTGGGGAACTCTCTTGTCCTCTCCCCATGATCTGTCCTGAGTGTTTCTGTTTTTGATACCCTGGAGCCTCCCTCTGCTGACTGTTGCAATTGGCCTGTGGGGTTGTATTGGGAATACCCAGCTCCTGACTGGGTCATGCATGTTCTCAAGGCACAGGGCACTGACCAGGCTATAGCCACTCCAAGACTCTCCACATCTTTGGAACTGTCCCGGAAGGTGGTGGGTCGTGTATTCTGCAGGAGCTCCTCTTTCGTAGTGAATTGGCTTCCCTGGGCCATAGCATTAGCAAGAGTTTTTATGCTTTACATGCTACTGCAGTGTCAGCTAGACCCAAGCTGTGACAACCTTCACAGAGCTGCAGGGCCAGGCTGAGGATTTTATGGATATGTTTGATGGCACTGCCATTACCTGAAGTATTTCTGCAACTTGTGTTCTGGAGATATTTACTTTTCTATATTGGGTTCATTAAAACATTTTGTCTTTTTAAAGGGAAAGATGAAGGTAGGACAGATAAAATTAATTACTTTAGAAGCTCATTCTACATGCATTTGGTTATTTCTTTCAGTGGCTCAGATCAATATAAGAAATTATGTACCTTGATTACATGAGCTCCTTTGCTTTTATTCCTCAGGCAATCCTCTGATTTACTGAACTTGATGTGTCATGCATACTCTAACATGCATACTCATTACAAAGCCTGATGGTGAGGTCTTGAGAGAAAATATTCCCAGTGTTCTGTGTTCACCTATTTCTTTGATCTTTGAGACACTTTGTCTCTCTTTTTTTTGATGTCATGTGAAGGAGGATGCAGATCAAAGAAATGTCAAAACAAGTGATGGAAAATTGACAAAGCAGTAGATCTACTGTGACAAGAAAATAATATTAGCTTGAATCAATATAGCATATATAACCAATAGTATATGCCAGACTCTTTCTGATGCTGATATAATCATTATATATCAGATTATATGCTGATAATGGAGAGGATATGAAGGATTGTGTTTGTGGCTAAGTAGGAATGATCTAGTTGCTAGTCACAGCTCTTTGACACCATCCAGATAGAATTGCTGGTAGTATCAGCCAACTTAGAGAACGTACCTTCTTGTGCAGTGGGTAGATTGAAGTTTAAGAATAATTTTGAACTGTGTTATAAGGGGTTTAAGTAAATTTTGTGGGTAAGAGAAGCACAAAGCCATTATACATTGAACCCAACTAAAAATAGTAGACAGGATGTATTAATAAGAAATAGGAGTATAAATGTAGTCATCATTTAGGAGTAATTTAACACAAGTGGTGTATTGTGTTGGCATAATTCTATTTCATGTCTTTAGTTTAACAGCTATAAAGCAGCAAGGAACATACTGTCAATGTGCTATTTGTTGCCATTGTATTTTGGGGTGCAGGTCTCTCTCAAATCTGGATTTACACAGCTTTGCTTTCAAACTTTTTCAGACGTAAATTTATAGTGAAAGCTATAATGAAACTGTCACTTTCTGTTGGAATTAATCCATAGATGATACTAAATACATTTGCATTTTAATTCTGAGTAATTTTAAGGTTGAAATTACTTCAGTTGAAACAGTAGAATCATTTTGAAATTCTCTTACACTGTGTTCAGATTCACATGAGAATTTAACCTTTATGAATATCACTATTTAAAGGGGGAGAAAGGTACTTAAACCACTAGAAAGAAAATCAGGAAGTCACAAAAAGACAGTCATCCTGCAGCACTGTTTCATAATTCATAATATTTGCCTGACAGTCAAACTTGAGTTTCATAATTGGCTTTTGTTGATAAGACTGCTGTGCAGAGAAAAAGAAGACATGGGTAATTAAACAGGTGAAAGAAGCTGCTTTATTCGGTTGTCTGCAGTTTCAAGAAGTGAAATGCACACAAAAGCAAAAAACACTTTTAATCCTCATACTCCTCTCTGAAATAAAACATAATAAAAACAGTAAAGAAAACCAAAACACTAAAAGCCAAGATAGAGGGATTATTGTCTGAACAAAATACCTGAAAAATAAAATAGGTTTTCTAAAAAAATGCCTGTTTTCTAAGACTATAAATAGATTGTGAATTTACATTACTGTATTTAGAAGAGTATACTAAACAAATAACTAAATGTCTAAAAAATATTACTAATTAAAGATAATGCTAAATATAGGTTTTAAAGATGAGAGTGACAAAACATAAATTATTATTTTTCAGTGGAGGTGATGAGGTTTGAAATTTTGCTGTCTTTAGATAAACTACAATCTGCAGATATGGAATTCAATTCAAAGGCATTTCAAATTAAAAAACATCATAACTCATCAGCTGAAATATTGCAAGAAAAAGAGCTAATGCAGTGTAGATCCCTTTTACATAGAATGAGGACATATTCATAGGAAAGGGCAAATATTCCTACTTTACTCTCTGTTAGCAAGGGTACATATGTTTGTAATACTATCCATTGTATTCAGCAAATTTGCACACAAATTTGTATTCTTCCACCAGAGTTTTAGTGGAGGAGTCCTCCTTATGCCTTCAGGCAAATTTTTTTGCCCAATAAAGTTGTATTAGTAATTGTATAAATGTTGTATGTCACTCTTTTTTCCTTTTTATAAAGATATGGAGATACAATAATTTAATCATTGTTCAAGTCCACAAATTAAATATAATTAAATTCCAAAAGCATTCTGCTACTTTTCATCTTTATTAATTCATCAAGCTAACTTTCTAAGATCACCAAAAAATGACATTTATTTAGCTTTGCTGCTTTTAGTGAGAGGTTGGACAAGATGACCTTCAGAGGTCTCTTCTAACTAAGGTTATCCTATGAATATGTGATTCTTTCTCCTGTCTTCTAAGATAATGTTTTCAATTAAAAAAAAAATATTAAAAAGATTGTAAACTGGAATAGTCACATTTAAAGTTGTTATGCATAAAGTTGTTACATTAAAAAAACTCAAAAACCCAACAAACTAATATCTGTATGGCTCTTCCATTTAAATACTTTAGAGATAGTAGTACATGTCCTTCAGGTGATGGAAGCATTACTACCTCTACCTGGCAGATACAATTTAAGGTGAACAAGTTATTATTCTCAATTCCCCACAAGAGTAGAACTTGGCAATACGAAGATGCGGGTAGGTGCGGGAAGGTGCAGGAAGGGAAGGGAAGGTGCAGGAAGGTGCAGGAAGGAAAGGGAAGGCTGAAGTACTTGACGTAAAAAAAAAAGAGAAGTGGCGAGGGGGAATATGATACATTCAAGGTACAACTCAATAGCTGTTAGATGCAATGAGCCCTCTGGCCTTTGCCTCAATAGTTCATAGCTGCAGCAACTATGTGACTTATCTGGGACTTCATCTTCCAAAGTCTTTGTCACACTCTGCAAAAGGCTGGGGCAAAAGATTAACATGTTAAATTAAGTTTTGCAAATTCAGAATCAAAATTTTGATACCTAGCTGTTGTTAACTGGAAGTTGTTAATTTCTTTTTCTCTTCCATTTGCAAAAATATCTTTCTCTTAACAATTCTATCTAATAATTATTCTTTACATCTTGTACTTATTCCTCCATCTAATGGTTCTAAACCTCACAATTTTCCAATTCATTTACAGCTCACAATTGCTACTTTTTAAGTGCTATTATTAATCTAACTATTTGGGGGAAAAAGAGCCCAGATTTTGCCTCTGTTCCTCAAGTTTTTCAGATGAACTGTACCAAAACTACAAGAAAGTGTACATGTCCCCATATTAATTGCATGTGATATTGAACAATTAACAGAAACCAACCATTTGCATTTTAATAACATTCTAACAATCTGGTAAATTAATCCATTAATCTTTATTAACTGGGCATCATACACTGGACTGCAGAGTTCACTAATGCGTATAGGCAAAAAGAGAAATGTAAGTCATGTTCGAAATAATTTTTCCAGCAAAACCTACAACTAGCAACTCAAGCTTGACTAACATGATGTAAAATACTGATCTATACTCACACTAAACAAAAAAGCAGAAGCTGATAGGTTTAAATAATATGATGTCTGTCACACAAAACAAGTAGCTGGGTCATCAAATTAATCTGATTTCCCGTCTACCTTACGATACTAAGATTAAAAGAAAAAGTAATGGAATTAGAACGTGGCTGTGCTCAGGAAGGTCAGACTGCAGCTGATTTCTCATATACAGTAAATCAAAGCTCAACAAATGAATGGCATGCAGTATATATATTAGTGTGAGGAGATATTATTTTTTCCCACAGGCCATGTTTCTGGCTTTGAATTCTTTTTTATGCATTGTAGTCACAGTTGCATAACAAGAAGTTACTCATCAAATAACCTATTTTAAGCTGAGGGCTTTGTTTCTGCAGAAGGTAGGTCTTGATGTTGTAACCTCTAAAGATGCAATTTGATTGTGCATGTGAGTGCTTGCTGCATTTGCAACTGTACTTATTCTTTATTGCTGCTTAGTTCTCAATTAATCACTTATCAGAGGAGTTACAGGAGCAGCAAATTGTTTCAGCACCTCTGCACTACCCAAGGAAAGCAACTTTAGTTCCATTTCTTCCCTGATACTGAGATGAAAACTGAATAAATAGGAAACAACAGAAAACAATATATTCACACTTTTTTCCCTGAAAAGTTGTCGAATTTATTTTTCTCCTGACAATAATTAGTAAGAGATCTCCCTCTCTTTATTTCAAATCAAAAGCTTTTCCAACTGTTTTCTTCCATCCTCCTCCATTTGGTTAAGGAGGGAGAGTGAGAGCATGTTGGGGTTGGCACCTAGCAACCAGTCAAGGTTAACTCACCACAAAAGCCTGACATCTAATTTGCTTTTTGAATAGCTATAGATTATAAAACTGGTATTTTCATAGAACCTAAGCTATTAAATTACCTAAGTATCCTAACTGGTAGTGGTTTGCTAATAGTACATTATATGTGGATTTTGACAGGCTTGAGAGGCGGGCCCATGCGAACCTCATGAAGTGTCCTGCAGCTGGTTTGGGACAGTCTCAAGCACCAATACAGGCTGTGCAGAGAATGGACTGACAGCAGCCCTGAGGAGAAGGACCTGGGGTGGTGTTGACAAGAAGCTTGATGTGTCCCAGAAATGTGCACTTGCAGTCCAGAAAACTAAGTGCATTCTGGGCTGCATCAGAAGAACAATGACCAAATGTCAGGGAGGTAATTCCACCCTTCTCCTCCTCCATTCTCAGGAGACCCCATATGGAGTGCTGGTTTCAGCTCTGGGATCCCAAATGTAAGGAGTTGGACCTGTTGGAATGAGTGCAACGGAGGGCCGAAAAGATGATCAGAGGGCTGGAGCACTTCTCTTATGAAGACAGCCTGAAAGAGCAGGGGTTGTTCAGCTTGGAGAAGAGAAGGCCCTGGGGGGACCTCTTTTCAGCCTTCCAGTACCTAAAGTGGCCTACAAGGAAGCTGGAAAGGGACATTTTAGAAGGACATGTAGTGACATCACAAGAGGAAATGTTTAAAATTTAAAGAGGTTTAAATTAGGTATATGGAAGAAATTCTCTACTGCAAGGATGGTGAGGCAGTGGAACGGGTTGTCTGGAGAAGCTGTGGATGTCCTACCCCTGGTCAAGTTGGATGGAGCTTGGAACAACCTGGTCTAGTGAAGGTGTCCCTGCCCATGGACCCTGATGTTATTTAAGGTCCCTTCCAACCCAAGCCATTCTATGATTCTAAGAAGAGAAGATTTTTTTTTTTAACTATTTGCATCACTCCGCAACTGTTTTGAATTTCATCTGCCTCTGTGCTTCTGAATAAAATATCTTTTAGGGTCTTTCTGCAATTTTTCATGACTGGTTCTCATTCCTGATACCCTGCTTCATTCATTCATCAATACTTCTTTTGACATTGTTAATCCGTTGTTGTTCTGAGATTATCCAGAAGTTATTTGATTTAATACACCACGTGTCACGGGATACACCTCTGAGAAGGCAGATAGTAACCTCCTCCAATGAAAGAAAAACTACTTGTTCCTAAGATTCATTCCTTTCTTTTTACCAATTATTTTTCCCATTCAAGCACTTTTGCCATGATTTACTATTTTGGAAAAAGTTTATGCATACTTGAGTCCCTTAAGACTATTTAACAAGTTTAAATTTCAAAAATTAACCACATAATAATATTTAAAATTAAACTTAAAGCCAATTCATATATTACTAGCCTGTAAATAATGACACATAACAAGAGAATAAAGCATAAAGGACATTATTTTCCTGCAGGTTTTAGCATGGTTTCCTCTTTTATTTTTTTCTTTCATATTTTTTCTAATGAGAAAGAGCAGAAAGGTAAAGCTCCTTTTATCATTATTTTTCTTCTTTATGCTGGTTATTTGCTACACCTTCCAAAATAGTAATTGCTAATTTTATATTTTTAAATTTTGTATCCTTTGCACACAGAAGTCATAGTTGTGGGCACATTATGCAAAACATTATGCCCTGGCCTAAAAGGCTGAATACGGGGATGAATATTGTGTATTCATATGTATTGCTACTTAAAAAATAGAGGCACCAAAAAACTGAATTCTCCTGAAATTTTGGGTTGAAGCAGAATTGGAAAATTTGTCACTTTGTAGAATCTCACCAATTACTGTATTCCTGTTTCTATTTTCTTTCTTATAGAACTGAGTATCATAATGATGTCAGGGGATTAATATTGGGTGTCACTTCTGTTTTTTAATGCAGAGGATAATCATAAATATTTTGTAGAAAAAGCAAGAATTAAAGTGAAAAGTGTAATTTCTTTGTTATCAGATGATAATATTGTATTCTATACACAGTCTGCCCAGGGCAAACTGCTTTAGATATATTATTTTCAAGGAAAACATAATGTCTTGCAGCATGAAATCTGAAGTGAAATGGAAAATACTTGCAAGTACATCAATTCAGTTTTCACAGATTATGCACAATGAAATATTATGAGGAATTTCTGTGCAGCTGGAAATTTAATTTTATTCAATGCATGCCATTCTTCAGTGTCTTTTCTGACACAATATTTCAGCATTTGGTATTGTGTTTATTGAACTCATTATACAATTTCCTTGGGTAACTTTATAGCACTGTTAGTGAAAGGTCAGCAAGAATGATTCTGACTACAAGAACGGATGCCATGGCAATTCATACCAGCTGCTGGCCTGTGCCACTGGTCTGTGGTGGAGTCACAGTGAGGTTGTTTTTATTCGTTATCATTCCTGTTGCAATTTTCCTTTCTATTGCATCTCTGTCCTAGATTCATGTATCTGTTCTCAGTAATGCTTAATTTCTTGCCATGTTCCTCAGCAGCATACTGATTTTTACATCCATCCATCTTGAATATGTCCAAAACATGAGACATTAAATAAATGAGAAATCATGATGAAAGCATGGTTTTCAGAAAAGCTGACCTTTCCAAGAATCATCATGGTCATTCACAAAAAGTTTCAGTGGATGTGACTGTCCTCAAAAACGTTTCTTTCCTTTCTGAAGCATTTTATACTTGTAATTGCTTCAAAGGTACTTAAAATTCAAGCAGACAAGAGATGGGATTCTGCCTTTCTCCAGTTCTGCACTGCATGTGAAAGAACCTGCCCTCAACAAGAAGCAGTTTAATACATTATGTATGAGAAAATGTAGCAAAGTGGAAATTAGTGTATATAGCAGGAACATCTGAAAATTAAAACACCTGGCCATTTTAATGACTAGGATTTTACATAGCTGTACTGGGAAAAAGATGTATTTAACAGAATATATTTTTAATATTCAAGTACAAACGCATTTTATACAGTGGGAATATAGGATGATATGTTTCTGTCTATTTTCTTGGTGGAATATTATGTGATCACATGGATCTGTAGAAAATCCAGTCCCTGCTCAGGAGTCAAGAAATATTTTTTGAAGATAAAAATTAGTTTCATATTTATTAGTGAAAGTTTTCTCAGGTGTAGGTTTTCTTATGAAAATTTGAAACTTTTGAGAGATTTAATACAGAAACAAGTCAGTGTTTCAGTATGCTGTGGACATAATGAAATTTTTTAGCAAGCTAGAAGGATAAAATATATGTAATTTATCACACCTCTACAGTTTCTCCCATCAATAATTTCTGAAATTTTTTAAAATTATAGAAGTAGAATTTTTAAAAGGCTTTTAATGAGCCTTGCCTAAAGGCAAATAGGGAAAGGCAAATTTTTGAGAAACATACAGGAATGTTTCATTTAAGTATAGCTGCAAATTAAGAATGGTTCCAAAACAGGGCATGTGACAAGTAATGGTTAAGAAGCCTTCATGATCATACTTCCCTTGTAGAATTTTTGTGGCTATATTGTCAGTAGTGTGTGAAGGGCTAGCATCTTCTTATCAAAATATTTCCTGAAGTCTGTTATATTTGAAGCCATGGTTATGAGCTTTTTATTCATGAAAAGAAACCAGTTTTGTATAGGCATTAATTTACTTTTAGAAAGCAATTTGTGGTCCTAATTTTACCTTTTGTCATAAAATGTTATGCTGATTTTTTTCAAAGTTTTTACTTTTCATCTGAATTTCCTAGTTTTATGAGCTTGTCATCAGTAACATAAGTATTGTAGTAAAATATGTAAAAATCAAATCATTGCTGAATATATTTAGTTTTTATTACAAAGAAGGGGGTGTTTTTCTCAAGGACTTTACCTACTTTCTGAAAAGCCATTAGCTCATGACACTAGAATGAAAATACAGTTAAAATTATCACTCCATTTCAGTTTACATCAGTGTTTCCTTGGGAATGTATGGGGTTAAAAGTGTATCCGTGTATCCAACTATTCTTCAGGAAGTTTAGAAGAAGAGGTAACAATTTGGTAGTATTTGTCAAAAATATCTGCTGAAAAACACCCCTTTTTTTCCATTTCTTCCATGCAGCCAAATCTCACAGCAGCATTTGCACTGATTTTGATTGTCCTTTTAAATGCTTTTGGATTGAGATCAAATCTGGGACATATCACCTGGAAAGGTTTTGCATGATAATGAAGCAGTAGCTGGAAGAGTTTGATTAGAATAAAAGTTGAAATTCATTCATATTACATCCTTATTATCACAGACACTACTGAGATGTGCCTTACAATATTCTTTAGAACTCAAGTGTACCAGCTAAATGGTACATTCATCTCAAACAGCTTATTACTAATTTAATTTGAAGGAGGACTGAAGGACTGATTCCAGTTATGATACCAACAGCTGCGAATGTAAAAGTACAGTGATGACTACCTCCATTATCATTAAAATCCATGGGAGGTGGGTTAAGCAGTTCCCATTTTCATTACATTGTTTTCCTATGGCAATCAGAATACTGTTAGACTTGATGAAAATGTTATATATTAAAGGGCCTTAAACCACCTTAGAATTCCACATTTTAAGGTGACCACTAAAATATGACAATATTTATTATTTTATTTTTATACCTTTTACTTTTTGAGACAGTAAATTGAGAAAAAGTCCAAAGTCTCTTTAAATTGTTCAGTGTATGGGTGAAATGGGTCATCCTAATATTTATTGGTGGAGATATACATATTGTTCTCATGCACCTTCCCTGCAAAGTTCAGATGACTGTCGGGTGTTTTATTCTATCTTTATTGGTGGCTGTTTTACCCATTTTAATGTTGAACAGGACTTGTTTCAACAGTGGTCAGTTGTATTAAGACTGATTCATTAAGTTGGAAATCATTAAGAGGAAGCTCTCTATTTCTTTTTGAAAGAAAAAAAAGACGTGTTATGGCAAATCTCTTGATTCCTTGCACAGAAGGCAAAAGCATCTCAAGTCAGTTTCATCCACACTAGATGAAGTATTTTGATGTTAGCCATTCCCATAACATTGCTCTCCTCATTTTCCCATTTGCATTAAACTGCTTAAATGGCCAGGGCTCAAATCACTGTCTCCATGTCTATAATGCTAAACTGACCGTGCTCAGGATTGTTACCCAGTGCTGGTGTCATCTGGCGTGGAATGGCTGCCATCCATGCTGCCAAGCTCTCTCGGGAATGGTCCCTATCTGTGACAGCTCTTGAGGCACAACCAGAAATGTTTTGAGAGAGTGCTAACTTGTTCAGGATGAAATCATGACAGGGACTGTTGAAACACTTTGAATGTACACACACACACAGAAGTAACCTAAAAAAAATAAATATTTGTATCTATCCTGGCAGTGTTTAATTTATCAGTATGGACATAGTAAAATAGAGTTGATGCTTATGACATTGAATTTTACTGTCCCTCTATCCCAAACTGAACCTTTCAGCCAAGAGTTTTCCTCAAAGATCTTTGTCAAAAAGGAAAAAGTGTCAAGTATCTAAGGAAACTCACTGCATTGAAAAAATGAATGCTGAAGAGAGGAGCATCCAGTCCTGAGGACAGAAAAAATATTCATTCACTGTTGTGTCTGTCCCATTGCTTCCTTCTAGAATTAGACATCACCTTTGTCTTCCAGAGACAGCCCCTTCTTCCTGTTTATAAAACATGGAAGCAGCAAGAGTAAAAATGAGCTGGTCTTAAACCTCTGTATCTCCTGTTTCATAATGCAGCAAAACTTTACACTACACCAGTGATTTCAGAGCTCCACCCTAACCTAAGGCAGATCAAAACACATGGCTGTCTTTTAATTAAGAACACAAATTAATTAATTTAATTACCTGGTTTTAAAACAGAAATGTATGGCCACAACGTTCTTGCTCAAATTCTGCAGAAAATAATCCTAAATTAACTAAGAAGAAAGAGAAATCCCTCATCATTAAAACATTGGCACACAGAGCAGTGGGAGGTCTGATGCCTTGGGGTTTCTTTTGGTCTTTTTAGAACTAAAAGATATAGGAATGGAACATTTTAAGCATTGTAAAATTTTAAAATTATGGAAGCAAGACATAGATTTTCAAAATATCCTTAGTAGAAGATAGTAAATCTCACCTTTACAACACACACAGATACAGGATGATACACTGTAACTACAATAATGTTACATTGTTCTCAAAAGTTTATGTTCTGTTAATAGGAACTAAAGATATTCAGGTGTGGGATGTCATTAAGTTGACTACTGTTAAATTTCTGCTGACTCTTCTACTCTGGAAACCAAATGAGCTATTACTCATGCGAGTTTAGTCTTCCTACCCAGAATATCTCTTGCCTGAGACCTCTTCCTCCCTAAGGGAATGGACAGAGACAACTCTCACTGAGAAGGTCCTGTTTTATTTCTCACCCAAGTTGGTCAAAATCCTCACCTGGCCACAAATTAGAGAACTCTCAATAAAGCTATATTTTTGATTTTATTGTATTATGCTAGGGATAAACCACAATGGAGTGAAATATTAAATTAGAATTATTGTTACAATAAATATCCAGCCAAGATCTTTGTTTTAGAGAAGAAGAGGACACTATTTCACAATATCTGAATAAATCCTCTCCAGGGTGTCCTACTCAAACCTCCAGAAAGGAGTTTGAGGCAATGACAACTGTGAAGCTCATTTTCCTCAACCCTTCCAGCTTTGTCCTTAGTGCTACACTTGACGCCTCTTGTTAGAATTAAAGAACTGGTTGTTAGAGTGAGCAAATAGTGTCAGGCTACACAATCACTGTATGATGGTACAGGTGACTGAAAATCTATAGTAAAATAATAATCAGCTTCCACACCTGAGAGCTACTACAGCATTATACAGCAACTGAGAGAAGAATTAGCTGATACAGAAAAAGGATCATCAGTTCTTCAGTCTAATCCTTGTTTGCCCCTTAAGGCAGTTTCTGTAGCCTTTTTCTTACCTTTATTTTCTTCACTTCTTGAGCCAAAACAACCAAGGTTTTTCATCTGAGTTTCTGTCTCCTGTCTCCCTGGGAAGGGGAGTGATAGAGCAGATTGGTGGACACCTGGCATCCAGCTAAGGTCAATTCATATACAACAGGTACATGAGTCCAAGTACATGTATGAGTACAACCCTTACAAGGTGTATATATTAATTCTTAGAAGACACTTTGAAAATGTGCTTTGCATCTGTACTTTGAAGACACTGCTTAAATTTCTGACTCTGTCTTGAGAATTAGTGATAAAATATGAAACACTATTCTCAGAAAGTTTTATTTAGAATTTTTAAAATTAAAAAAAGAAAGAAAAAAAAAAGAAAACATTCCAAAACCACAAAAAACCTCCAAACTTAAAACCCCCACAAATTAAGAGCAGAATATAAAGAACAGAAACTTAACATCAGACCCTGAGATATGCTCAGCTGGTCAGGGCATAGTACTAATCACAAGATTGTGGTTTCAAACCTGCATGGGCCATTCACTTACGGCCCATTCACTTTGATGATCCTTGTTGGTCCATTTCAGCTCTGAATATTCTGGGATCTGTGATCTGATAAGAACTGAAATAGCAGATGAAAAATTTCTAAAATAATATACACTGTGGCTATTCTGAAAGCAAAAATTTCAGAATCAGACTTAGATTAGCCTGAAAATTTATTCATGGACTTATAGAAGTAGACACCAAAAGGATAAAGTTATTTTCATTGAGTTTGATCTTCTGTAGCTACAGGATGACAATTCCTGACTTGTACAAGGAGGGTAATTCTTTCTTTTTTCAACTGGAGAACAATGTTGAATTCAATAACTCATGGATATGGAACTTTATGTCTTAATGCAATATAAATGATTTTGACTCTGGGAACATTTAATATCACTTGTTTAATGCATAATGTTTGACTAGGGAAGATATCTTTTTGTGTCTTATGACTTTAGCTCTTACAAGTGCAAAAATGTATTTGAATTGTCATAATGTATTAGCTCATTTGGTAAATACATTTTTAAATCAAATGGCTTTTAAATTTTTTTAGATAATGAAGGATGGAGTTTGCATATGATGGACAACTTTTTCATTTAATGTTAACATCAGAGAACTCAGAACTGTTCTATTGTACAAACTGGTGCAATTGATGCTTTCACCAGAAATTAACCTGACCTCTTTGTTGTATAAAATATATCTATTTTTATGATGAGGATTCATTCTTCTATTTCTGTCAACTTAAGCCATTATGCGGTGATTCCCTTGAAGAAAGATTAAAATTCTGTTTTCACCAAGAAATTCCTTGAATTCTGTAGAGCTTTTTTAATACATTACTTTCAGTCCAAAGTAAATTTGTTTTTTTTTTTTTGATCTCTGGTAATAAGCCCAAATAAATAGTCTTCAGAATTATATGAGTAGCACAAACACAATCACATAAAAATAAGGCAAAGGGAATGTGCAAAAGATCAGTCTTTTACTAATTTTAAGTATATTTCTTTTATATATGGTACTGTAAGAGTTAACCTGGGTCCTTGAGTATAATTGTTTAATGGGCTGAATGGTAATATTGTCCCGTTTTACAGTTAGATTTATACATAAAATTCAAAGGTTAGGCTTCAAAAAGTTGGTCCAATATTACAGTTCATGTCAAGAGGAAAAAAAATCCGTTCAATGGATAGGGTAAAATGCAAAAAATTTCCTTTTCTTCTGAGGCTAATGGAACTGCTCTAGGGAATAAAAGAGCAGGGAGGATGTAGGTATGCACAGTGACCAGCAGAAACCTCAAGGACAATGCTATTATCCTTATTAAGGACTCATCCTTAGTAAGAAGCCAGTGTATCCTTGGGACTCCACGTGGATAGTGCAAATATACTGTGTTCTGGCTACCACGCACCAGTTTCCTGAGCCCTCAACTATTTCTTACTGGCAAAAAATGTGCACAAACTTTTCATAGACAACTGAACTCGCTAAGACCTTATTTACAACTCAGACTGCAATGTAATTCTGGGATACTCAATCTAGTTTGGAACAAGCTGGCTTAATTACAGGAAACACTGGAGCATGAATAACAAAAGCAGATTGCACTGTTTCATGGACAGAGGAAAACAGTTGTCTGTGAACACCACGCTGGGAGGGATATTTTTAAAGGCATGAGGCAGGCAAAAACATCAAAAAAGTGTACAGTGGGTTCTTGGGAGCAACAGTGAACACATTTACACTCTGTTCACCTGCTCCTAAATTTTTGTGTGGGCAAGTCCTAAAGTTACTGTGTTGGTACATGTCTGCTGTTAAAAGTGGAAAGTCCAAGGTTCTTAACATCCTCTAAATTCTCAGACAAACAAGAAGTAGAAATTGATCTAGAAACTGTCTTTGCTTTTCCATAGTTATTTTGTGAGACATGGTGATTGAGCTTCTTTAAAGACTTAACCAGGAAGGAAAATATGGCAGAAGTTTTATGGAGAACAGGCTAAAGCATGATAAATCTGTTTCCAGAAAATCAAGCCTGGATCAAGGAGGCTTTAGATGGAATGTAGATACAGTGGCAATGCAGCCTTTTCTTGTTCAAGAAATTAGGTAATATATATTTTATTCCTTTCAGAAGAAGGAGAGGAATGAAAGGGGTTTTGGGTTCAAAAGCTCATCTGGTTGTTCTGGTATCTATTTATTTATTTATTTGGGGTTTTTTTCTTTTTTCATTTCATCAGTCTTTGTTTCTAACAGATGTTGGTTGGGCCTTCTCACCAACAGCAGAAATTCCAGAATATTTGCAGCCAATTATTCTGCGAAGTTCTAGTCTCAGTGAGAGCACTTGAATTTTCAACATCTGCCATCCATATTCCTGTTATATATCACATAGGTGATATTCAGTTCTAGCTGAAGTTGCTGAATCCTTGGAATACCTGCATTGTTTTTCTTTCCCCCTCTCTGTATTAGCAAACTTGACTGTTCTGTTTGAATGTATTAACTTTTCCCTCAGTTCCATTTGCAGCACTCCCACCTTGTTATCCTTATGTTGTTTGCTCAGTGCTGAAAGTGGCTTTTTGCTTTAACTCAAGAGGATGTTGCTGCCTCCTGTTTATGACTTAATATATGAGCTAATTTTAATTAGGAAGCAGTATCCCCTGCCGATTCCTGTTTCAGTATCCCTGAAAGATCTATGTTTTTTGTTCCTGTTATTGATACTTCTTCTAGCATGTGACAAAAATCTAATTTTCATCCTAAAAAAACAAATCAATTCTATTTAATTTTGCATACACCGTTTCAAGCTTCAGATAATTTTGAATTCTAATAGTCCTTTGATAGTGTTACAGTCCTCTGGGGCTGCTGTTTCTAACAAACATTATAAACATTCCCTGAAAGATGAATGCATTATTTCACTGATACTGTGTGAGCTAGTAATTCACTTGAAACATAAACAAAAACTCCAAAACACAATACCTTAACTTCTGAGATGTATTGACAGTAACACAGATGGTATGTTGGAGAAAGTTTTAATGCACTTTTTAGCACTTTTTAGAGTGTTTCTGGAAGACACGATCTGCTCTCAGGCACCTCAAAAGTTTAAAAATTTTAATAAACTGGAGTAACCTGCAATTTAGTGGGGGGCCAAAGCATTGCTCATCTTGGAGAAGACATGGCTACGGAGGCACATATTGAAAGAAACAATCTAAACTCTCTATTGTAGTGCACTTTCAGCAAAAAATGTGTGACTGCATTCATAAATTTAAAGCAGTAGGTTCAGACGGGGCATAATGACAGAGTGGATATATTTTCCTGAGGCTGGACTGGCTATTTTGGAACTTTTGAAGAATGCTGCACTTAAGACATTCCAGGTTCTCTTGTCTTCTTTGCTCTTCAGAGATGTTCCTGTTTGATTCCACTTGCCTGCTCCCTGAACAAGCCTCAGGCTGTTTCCTTGATGCCTGAGGTCTAGGATCTGCTATTTTATTCCTTCTTTGCCCTTGGGATCTTCATAACAATTCTTCATGCTCACTGTGGCCAAGGTTGCTACAGATTGCTGCATCCTCATGGTATCATTATTCAACTTTAAACTTGAGCTCATCATTGTTGATGACCTTTGTGCTTCTAAAATTTGTACTTATAACAGAATGAATAATCTGAAGAGTATCTTCTGCACAATTTAATACTAAAATTATTTTGAAGAATATTTATTCGTTTACAGAAAATAGAAAAAGTGAGAAGGTGACTGGACTCTAGATGTACACTTCTGGGCTTATTATTTTTTGTTTGGTCTGTGGTGGGTTTTTTTTGGGGGGTGGGTTGTTAGGGTTTTTTAATTGATGGGGGATACTAGGTGAATATTTCTTGTAGCTAATGTAAATTTCCCCATCTTTCTCCAGATTTTAAAGCAATGAAGTAGCAAGGCTCAGAACTGCATGCATGTTTCAATGTGGAGGGTCCTTGGCTTCTACAGTCCTGCATCATCCTTAACTCATGTCTCCCTGAGATTGTGTGACCTGACTCTCAAACAAATTGATTTGTGTGGCAGGTGCAGCATGCTTGACATTGTAAATGATACATGGAAAGGTCATTAAAAAAAAGATAAGCATTAATTGTTAAATAGTCTGGTTCATCCCTCACTCCAATTTTATTAATGTGTCAAAGCAGAAAATCTCCTGCATAAAACAGTGAGTCACGGAATCATAGAATGCTAAGAGGTTGGAATGGACCTTGAAGATCATCTAGTTCCCACTCCACCTGCAATGCCTGAGATGTTCATTATGAATTGTTCTCTTTCCTGTAATATAAAATTAAAATAATAAAATTATCAAAATAGAAATGTTTGGCAAATCGTTCATTTTAATGAATATGATGGGATCAGAGAATAGTATATAACTAAACCAGCTTTATGGCCACTTGAATCAGTTCAACAATTCTCTGAAATGTAGACAAATTGAGGGCAAAGTTAAGTTTCTTTCTGCAGTGTTAGCTTATACTGAGCTGTGACAGATCGTCTCTTAAGTATTGAAAATTAGTGTTGTGAGTTAAAGAACTTGTATATCAGTAATTTCCTACAAAAAAGAACTGTAGACAACTTTTGCTATTATGTTGCAGACTTTATTACAGATTCATGTGAAATACCCAGTGGATATCGATCCCTTTATGGTACCAAAACATCTGAGCATTCCTTATAATAGTTATTCCTTCAAAACTCTGGAAATAAATCAAGACTATTCTCATTTTACAAGGGAGATTCTGACTGACAGAGAAGTAAAGGGACTTACCATACTTTGTATTAATAGGCCACGGTTGAACAGCCAGCTAAGCCAAGTTTTCTAAGGAATACCAGTACTCAAGAGAGAAAAAGAACAGTTCTTTGAACCATGCAAGAGTCCTTAGCAAGATAAGATGGCATGCTGCAGTAATTTTGCAGGTATATTGATCTCTGTTTTCAGCATTTTGCTGAAAGTGCTCATTGCCACAGTCTGCTGCTGTACACACCTACCTAGTGGTTCAAGTAAATGTTTGCCTATTACAGGAGTGCATTTAGCTAGCATAAGGGAATTGCACTGGTTTTAGTCTTAATGTCCCCCACAAGCAACTCTTGGAACATGAAAGAATATTTCTTCCATGGCAAAACACTCTTGCACATTTAGTAGCATGCTCTGAGCACACTTCTGCATTTCTGTACCAGCATAGCAAAATCCTTCACCGAGAATAGCCTATGTGGAAATATTCTGTGCAAATTGCCCTACTCCATGGTGAATCTTTTGTGAACAGATGCTAAGTTATGCATCCATGGGCAGCACTTTTCCCTCCAAGGTATTTCCTGATGATTTATGCATATTTGCCAGGGTAATGCCACCTGCTTTCCTTGTATCCAGAGGGTACGTGTGAGTAAGCAGACCCCTAACTCTTTCCTCCACTGCAACCAGGATATCCATAAGTATTTAGTATTTCTTCTGTATCTATGTCCCTCCTTAAGGTTGCCAAAGATGATCCAGAAAATATTGATTTGATGTTTAGGAAAGGATTCTTGGAACTGAATGTGAAAAATTACATTTATGCACAGCCCTCTTTGTTTTGACTTCATATGGCCAAAGGTAGTAAATGAGGTAATTTTAAATTATTTTCACATCAGGGAGGCAAGGGGACTAGAATAAGCAACCAGTGTATGATAAAAGTTTCCAAATTTTATGTGCTGTTTTCCACTGCAGAATAGGATGTGAAATTGTGTGTAGGAATGAGATATGTCAAAACTAAACTAAGGTGTCAGAGGGTCACCATTAGGAGTGATAGTGTTGTTTTGTTCTTGTTTTGAAATGTTTTTCAGGAGTGGCGAGTGGAAGAATGTTTCCCAGGGAGCAGTAGGAGTGCCAGCTATGGATTGTGTGCTAACTGTTAGGATGGAATACAAGTACACTTCCATTGATGATACCTTTGTGTTTTCTTTCTAATACTGAGAGGTTTAATTTTCTGAGTTTCCCGAGTTTCATTTTCCATTTCCATTGACCAATTAAAAACTGTTCAAGTAAGCAATGACTGTGGTGCACTGGCCTTTTGCAGTTTTCTTCCAAGTTAGGCAAGTTAAATCTTTCAGTAGAAAAGGGAAAAATCAGGGGATTTTAAACTCACTAAACATCATTAAAGGAATAAAATAACATAGAGGGAAATATCAGACAGCTGATAATGTAATATTTTAATTTAAATTATTTAGTGATTTTAAGCAGGGTCAAGTAGATAGATATCAAATTAGATAGATATTGTATCAATAGATATCAGACCTTTTTTTTTTTTTTTTTTTTTTTAATAGATGACAAGGAGTAATTGTACTATTTCACTTTTTCTCTTTACCCAGGTAGTGACAATGGGCAATCCCAGCTTGTTTTGTGTACAAATATAATTGTTTTCCAGGAACACTGATTCTGCTTCTGTTGGCTTTGCACCCTCTGTTAAGTGTCCTGAGAATCTTTTCTTTGACAGGCTGCATTGCAAAGGCAGCTAATATATAGGCATATATTGACAGAGTTTGCCAGATTGTCATGTTATGCATTCTTGATTTTTCGTGTTAACTTTATGGAAGATGGGAGGTGAAGTCAGAAAAAAAAAATATGGGAGGATGGCTGCTAATGAATACATTGTAAAGACAATCTCTGCTATGT
This sequence comes from Rhipidura dahli, assembly GCA_013399225.1. Lineage (NCBI taxonomy): Eukaryota > Metazoa > Chordata > Aves > Passeriformes > Rhipiduridae > Rhipidura > Rhipidura dahli. The sequence goes on along the minus strand of VXAC01004743.1, from coordinate 101,566 downwards.
CAGAAATCTTTTACTTTGTCTCTAAGGTCTCACACATGCTGAACCTCGACTGTGAAGTGTTTCTTACCACTGTCTCCATATAGTGTAATGCTTTATAACATTAGAATATGAAAATATCCCTCTAATGCTATCTGTATCCTCTCTACAATCTGTAGCTATACTAAATTCTTTTGTCTTTAGCTTGGGAAATCAGTGTTTTTGTAAATATTTTGTATAGCAGGGAGTGGAGGATTATCCAAATACAAATTGGAATCATCCATCACTGGATTCAGCATTTATTATCTGTAGAAGCTGGCTCTCTTATCTGTGAACTTTAAGGAGTAAAAGAGTTTAAGCAAACTGCTTCTTGAGATCTAATCTGTTTCCTATGGAGCTTTCCAAGTTTCAGCTGTGTCCTCCATTTTCTTCATGCTAATTTAACTGTGGAAACTGGTTATACCAGAAAAAACATAAGCACAGAGATCCTTCTTCTATTACTTCTCCCATTCATTTACTATTTCATTCACAAGGCTATTTCCCATGCATCTTCTGCTGCATTTTGTTCAACTACTGGTTTTAAGTCCCTAAGAAGTGCATGACTTTTGAAAGTCAAGTGTGTAGTGGTTTACCCATCTTTCAGAGGAGCACAGTATCTACCAAAAAAACCTGGGACCAGCTGCATATTTGCAAAGTCAAACATCACTCCCCATTTGAAGATACCTGAAGCTTATATCAGTGAATATTATCTCATTACATGGCTGCTTTGCAGTTGGTAATTGCCTCCACAAAAAACAGAAATGTCAGATGGAGCAGAAAAGGTGTCAATAGAATTTTTCTTTAAAGGAAACTGAAAACTGAGATAAACTGTGACTGGACAAACTAGTCAATGTCCCTCAACCTTTTCCACTTAACTCAAGATTAAGTCACTGAACAAATACTTTTCCTGTCTTTCACAGTTATTTGCAAAGCAGAATATTTTCCCTTGTCTTGTAAATCTTGGTGTTATTAAAAGTGAGAGAGCAAAACTCAGGAAGTGAACAGTGTTTTCTCTTTAGATCTTATTGTGATAATATCTCGTATTGGCTCTTTTTTATCAAATACTGTTAAAGAATTTTAAACAAGGGAAAATGGCTCTGTGACTACAGTATAGTCATCTCTGTCAGGGGAAGAAATCACACTTCACAAAATACTTTCTCATGGATTTAGGCTATCTCTCACATTCCTGTCCTTTCAGCCTCTAGCTGGTAGTGAAATGATACATCTGTAGAGATAAAGTGTTTAAAGGTATGTGTTTCTAAGCTTTTCTTTAAATATGAAAACAGAGGGAGAAAACACTTGAAAGCTACTTTGTGTTTCTGTTGTCCTCAACATGAAGGGCTACATCCTTTTTCTCCCCCATCCTATTTGTTTCCCACACAGAGGAAAAGCTATTAGAAAGCTGGAGATGTACCAATGTTTTTACTGAAATAAGTTTGCATGGTACATTTGGCAAATGTATTCAAATTTTCCGTTCCCTATATAACATTCTGTTGTGTTTATCCTGTTTCTAACTAACACTTAATAATGTTCATTTTTTTTTCTGAAAGTAGAATGAAAATTGTAGGAGACGTAAATTAAGAAACGTGATTGCTATTTATAATTTCATGTTGCTTAAGCATATACTAATTAGACCTTACTGTGTTTAATCCATCCATAAATGTGAGAACATTCACTGTCGATTAATTGCATCTCATAAGCATTCAGTTGCTGCACATTTAATTTAAAATGTCAGGGAACACAGTAAACATTTGCAAGTTTTCTTTTTTTGAACATGTATGCAATCCTTCTATAGAAGCAGCAAGAAATTCCCTCCCACAGATAAAAAGACTATATTAAATATGCTTAGAAATAATTTTGAATATTATTCTACTCCTACCCACTTTGATTAGCATATTGAAAGACTACTACCTTTGAAATATTTTCCAATTTTGTGATCAGCAAAATACTGACTACTCTAATCTCCTTTTTATATTTCAGTGAAGTTTTAGAGTGAGAGTGGTAATAGACTAACATGGACATTCCCTCTTTCACTTTATGATAGCATATGAAATTGTTCAGATAGACTTCCTTGTTGTGCTCTTGGGAATATGATCCTTTGGGACCACCTCCAGGAGTGGTAGAATAGTGATTTACACATATATTCAGCTCTCAGACAAACTGTGTCTCCTAAGTTAATGGGCTTCAGTGTGGGAAATCTGTAATATATTAATTTAGCTGAGATGACTGAAATATCATTGGTTAGTGGGCATAAGGCTTTGGAATGACTCTTACTGATTTTTAACAAACACTACTCAAGAACAAAGATGTTTATTCAATAGAAAAAATGGGTTTTTTGGTTCTGTGGGGCTGTTTTTGGTTGTTTTAAAATTAGTATGCAGTGTTTCTGAAAAGTAAGGTTTATACCCCAGTTATAAGTGATGTGTAGTACCCCACCTCTCATTTCCCTGGTTCTGATGAAAAGAACCCATTATCCTTCTGAGAGTGCTATGCATGAATGAATTGCAGTTCAGAGATATAACTAACAATAGTGGTAAAAATCCCTCTGTGACCATACTTTCCTTACATATATTCAAGCAAAAAATGTAGGCTTCTAGAATTTGAAGTTACTGCCGTAGACTCAAGAGTTATGATGAAAGAGTGCAGAAGCTGAGGCATTCCTCCTCATCACAGTATTGAGATGTGTGAAACATTATGTTTAGATGTCTGATTACTTATTTGCTAAAGACAATATTTTATTCTACCAGAAAGGAAATTATTTTTTACTCTTAATAAAGTTATTTACACTGCTTTCAAAGATTAAAACTTCTGGAAAAAAAATCACTGCACAGCTAAAATTGAATTTACAAAAAATAGTAGATTTAATTATCTGAAAGTAGTCATGCTTTTGGAAGAAAGTATGAACAGCTGTTGAGATTTTCACTGATTTATATGCATGCTTCCAATGAAGTTTTCAAGAAAATTAAGCCAAAATAACCATAGAATCATAAAATTATCTGACTTGAAATGGACCTTACAGATCGTCTAGTTCCAACCCCCTGCCTTGGGCAGGAACATCTTCCACTAGACCAGGTCACTCAAAACTTTCAATCTGGCCTGGAACACTTCCAGGGATGGGGCACCTACAACCTGTCCAGGCAATCTGTTACAGTGTCTCACAATCCTTACAGCGAAGAATCTCTTATAGCCAATCTAAACCTGCCCTCTTTCAGTTTTAAGCCATTAACCCTTGTCCTATTACTGCATATCCTTGTGAAAATTCTGTCTCCAGCCTTCCTGCAGGCCTCCTTTAGGTACTGGATGACCACAATAATGTCTCCCCAGAGCCTTCTCTTCTCCAGCCTGAATAACCCCAGCTCGGTCAGCCTGTATTTACAGGAGAAGTACTTGATCATCTTTGATCATCTTTGTCTCCATCCTCTGGACTCACTCCAACTGACCCACATCCTACCTATGTTTGGGTCCCCAGAGCTGGACACATTACTCCAGCTGGGGTCTCAGGAGATTGGAGTAGGGCTGGGAAAATCACCTGCTTCAACCTGCTGGTCAAAGCCAGCCTGTATTTATGCTTGGGATTGCCCCAGTCCAGGTGCAGGATCTCACACTCAGTCTTGATGGACTTCATGAGGTCCATATGGGTCTACCTCTCAAGCTTGTCATGGTCCCTCTGGATGGAAAGGGAACATGTGGGATGGCACGTGCTCTCAGAAGACAGAACAGATGTCAAAACATCTGACGTTATTATTATTATTATATCTAGTTATATAAAAGATAAAATGGGTATAAAGCAAATGCCTCTATATCCAGCCTGAAGTCCAGGGCACGGTGTCCAGACAGATGTCTCATGCTTGTGCTACCTGTTTTAGTGGCCAGTTTTCATGAAAGCTGTGTAAAGAGGGAGGTAGAAGTTGGCTAGCTTTTCCTCCTGCTTATGATCGTTGACAAGAGAAGCTCAACAAAACCACTTCTGGAAGTGTTAGTTTATTTAATAGACAAAATTTGATCATGCAATAAAGTGTTTGCACAAAAAATAAATATTTGTGGAAGATATTGTTGGTTTTTGGGTTTTAAGTTGGAATAAAAACTGTGTAATGAGTAAAGAAAAAAAGGAAGCTGTGTGGATAAAAGAGAAAAACATACTTTTACATAAGTTGTGAATATGTTACCAGTGCAAAGTATTTTATAGATAATGCAGAAAAATAACTTTCTGAGGTTTAGGTTGCTGTCAAATCATGAACCACCACTATAAAATAATTTATTTTGAACTAGCATTTTTTTTTTTAAGTAAATGTCTGAAATACTTTAAGAAAGTAAAAGAAAAATAGTGTAAAATAAATCCTGGATGGGTTTCAGCTTTCAATGTGGATACTCAAAGTGTCTATGAATATTAAATCCTATTCATGCAAACCTATAGATAAGACAATCAGAGGGAGTAGGAGTACATGTCTTTGAGAAAATCTTTACGAACATCAATGGAAGTTTTAGACTAACCAACCTCCCAGTTACAGAATTTCATAAGAAATATCACAAAACTAATGGTAACTGGCAAAGTACGACCTAAACTGACAGTGTTTTTCTTCCTTAAATATATTGTTACATCAAGAATGTTATGCAGTTAAGCACTCTTTTCTGAAGCTCTGAGTAACAGATTTAAAATCTGGAACTGAACACAAATATTTCCTTGAAGACTGCAAAAATCTCTACTGATGTTTAGATCTAGTCATTTTGAAAAGAAATGAGGAGGGAGAGTATGAGAAATATCATTTAACTCTGGTTTGTTATTTGAAATGTTATCTCTCCTAAATGATGCAAAGTGGTGGAGAAGACAAAAAAGAGTCAGAGCCAGGAATGTTTCATCATAGGAAAAACTTCTGGGAAAGGTGTTTGTACCTTTCACTGAGAATAACTGAGCAGACTCACCTCAGATGGACAAGCAGACTAATTTGGAGCTGACAGAACGAGTGAGGGAAATGATTTTGTCGTAAGCAACACATTATCTGTGGTAACCGGAGGGAGTGTGCTGCAAGCAGTGGGGACTGGATAAAAAACCACAGAGTTTTTCTACACAGCCATCAAAGGGTAGACTTGATTTTCAGGTTCTCTATTCAGTCTTTTTTATTCCCATTAGATTTTGATAGTCTTGGACTTAGCTGTTTAATTATTGCTCTGGAAATCCATTATCTTTGAAAATGATCTTACCCTCTGAACCCCACTTCTTGTAGGGTGACATGAAAGTTTTAAAAGAAAGGCTGGGGCAATTGCTCCTCAGGCCCTGAAGCTGTGAGTCTGTATTGGTAGGTTGTTAGTCAAATCACCCAGAATGGCTTGGAGAAAGTTAAGAAAAAACTCAAAAACAACAGAGGAGTATTTTTATATATGTTGATATTTGCAAACATATTAAAGAATTTTTCAGTGTTTATCACTGACAACAGTAAGCACTTTAGAAGAGTAGAAGAAAGGGTAGCATCGTCTTCAGCTTGGGGAGAAGCTCCGTGGAGAAATGCAAAAAATCCTTCTTCTTTGACTCTTCATGGAAGAAACAGAATTCCATAACTCTACTTTTTGTTGTCTAAGCAGTGGTTCCATTGAAACAGTGTTTATGGGGTTTTTGTTAACTGATTTACTGTTTCATCAGACTTCTGATAATTTTTTTTTTTTTATATCGTAATTTGTCTTATTTCTATTTTCATGTTGTGTAGTTCTGGGCCTTGCTACTGTTTGTGGCTAACTCTTAACTTTACAAGAAGTTTGACCATAATAGCAAGGCTGTTGAAAAATATTGTCTGCCACTTCTTAGTTTAAAAAGTTGTTATAGTGTGTGTCCAGTTTTTTTTTTTTTTAAACAATGAAGAAGCAGATAAGAAAACAATAATATATTTAACTCCAGAGTGTTTACTTTGAAATCAGTGCAGATTTTTTTAACCATCTTGTCTGATGGTAAGCTAGATTTGATAAAACTAGGTTTCTACTTTCCCAGCCTAGATTTGGGAAAAACATTAGCAGTTTCCCTGACATGTTTTTCATTTGCTAGGGCTAACCACTATTTCCAGAAGTCAGGGTACCTCTACCTTACCATATCAAACAGCAGCAGTTTTTTCTAGCATCATATGTCCCTTGAATTCCAAGATTGCTTCTTTTGTTCTAAAAATTTCAAGAACACTCTATGTAGGAAACCAATGTGCACTTTAACATGTTTATCATCCCTGTGTTGGCCATCTGAATAAAGAGTTAAGGACATTTATTGGGCAGTCTTTCTTTCTTCTGACTGTGGCAGTGGTCATTGCAGTCTACAGTTGCTCTTGAGGGGTGGCTGAGCCAAAAGGTGCTGCTATTTACCAAACTTAAACATCTTCCTACTGGGCTTTTAAGGCTTGATCATAGACTTTTAGTGCTCAGATGTTTTAATGCCCCTAGTAATGTCTACAACTGGAGCAGCTGAATGACAGATAAAACTGAACTGTGGACACCCAGGAATAATTCTTTGTCAGATAAGCTCCCTGTGTCACATGATCACGCCTAAAGCAGTTTTTGGTAGATGACTGTCTTAAAAAACAAAACAAAACAAAAACAACCCACCCCAAACAAACAAACAAACAAACCCCAAACCAAAAAACCCCAACATACAACATGTAAGTTACATAAATTACTTAAATTTTTGTTAAATTGGTTATGTTTTAAACTTTGGCAAGTTATTCCTTTAAGTTCAGTAGAATAGGAAGTGAAATACAGCAGTATTAAAGTACAGTGGATTAAAGCTCTTTGAGATCTAGTTAAGCACTATATCTTTTTTTTCTTTTTTTTTTTCTTTTTTTTTTTTTTTTTTTGTGATTTTTTCTGATGGTGACAGCTGAAGTTCAACCTTGAGAGAAAGAGTAAAAGATTATCTACAGAGGTGAGTTTTGTTCACTACCACAGAATGAGTTAATGTTGGCATTTTAAAGTAATTGATAATAAGATGGAGAAATAGGTAGAATGCACTTCAGGTTTACAAGGCATCAGTTCTCTCAATTTTAACTCTGATTTTGTTAAGATATGCTTTCTATCTGTAACTTGTCCCTATATATTTGTAAGGTTTAACTTTTGCTGTGCTTTTGTATCAGACCTTGTCAACATAAAGTTTCAGAAATGCTCTAACACTATGTTATGAGCTTACACTCTTTAGGATGGCGGCAGTTTTGCTGATAACGACACTTTTAATAGATGCATGAGATACCAGTAGGAAGATAGAACAGGTGCGCAGAGGAGGTCTGTACTTATTTGACTACATCTGAGATATTTGCAAAAATTGGGCATAAGTCAACTGCTTTGTATTCAACAGATGATAGATATGTATTAGCAAAACAATGGTTTTTCATTTTGGTTTTCCTCATGCAATTTTCTAGAGCCACAGAAGTCTGCTTTCTTACTGATAGTTCTTTTCAACATATCTGAAGCACAGTAAAGCCTTAAAGGATGGGCTAAAAAAAAGTAGTCTGTAATTCACAAGCTTGTACATAACGTGTGCAAAGAAGTGAGGATCTCTTGTACTAAGTAAAGATTTAGTAGTATGGACTTCAAGGTTATACGGCTACACTGGCTCTGGCACCTCAGCCAGCTTGCTTCAAGTTACAAGGATGAGTTGCTGGTTGGAGTGTCTTATGCTGAAGTATTACTGAAAAAACAGCATAACACAAAGAGTACAAGAAAGTCTGTTAAAAGCAAGTAGTTAAAACAAATGTATTGGGAAGCATCATCTTTTACCATTGCTGTGTAAGGCCCAGTCCTGCTCATGCCTGTGTCTCACTTTGGAGTTCTGCTGCTTCTCTCAGAAAAAATTCAAGTAAGCACTCTGCATTAAGTGTTACTTCATACCATTTTGCTTCCCAGTTAGTGATCTAGACCCCATGACTAGTCTAGAAATGAAATACCTTTCTCAACTGTGCCTCTCACATTCCGGCTGAGCCAGAATATTTTACTTTTTCCCTCCCATCTCATTACTTTCCTGTATTATTATTATTTTCTTTTATAAAATGTCTTACTTACCACAGGTTAGTGAAACTAACTAGAGTGACTGAATAAGGATCCATGTATTAATGCAGGTTTATAAAAATCAAAGGAGAATTTTGGTTCAATTTCTATTGCGGGTTTCAAGACACATGTTGAAAATGCTGCAAAGTAAGGCCTGGGTTTTAACCCTATACTTGTGAAAAATTACAAAGAACTTGAAGTAAGGTTTTGCGGGGCTTTTTTGTTTGTTTGTTTGTTTTTATTTTAGGCCAATAAGAAAGTTTTAAAGGATTTTATTGCATTAACTTCTATTACCTTTCAAAAATATCAGTTAATTTACATACTGATTAAACATCTTCCATGCCTTTCTAAATTATTCTTAATTACAAAAGCTGTTTCCATAGTTACAATTTATATCTTAATTTCATAGTAGATTTCTTCCCACTTATTCATCTTGTTTCATTTATCTCCATTATTTGTTATTTGAACTACACATAAACTTCAGGGGATCTTATCTCTTACAGGTTTTGAGAAGCAAAAAATGTATTAAGGCAGAGATAAAACTGTTTAGTATGCAGCTTGTTCAATTACCGTGGATAGACTTCTCTCTTTAATAGAAATACAGGTCTTTGAAAAGGGTCTATAAGAAAATAAGCCAAAGAATCAATTAGATTCTCCTAGAATTGAATAAAGTGCAAGAAGCACCATTTAGAATGTGTAATAGTTTTTAATGAACAGCCATAATTTTTACTGTTTGTGAAAAACAGATAAGTTATGAAAGCATTTAAAACACTTTCAAACAACTGTAATGCTTAAAGAAGTCCATTAATATTTTAATTAAAGTTGAAAAATAGTGTTCATTTCCCTTAATAAGATTATTTCTTTACAGAGGGCAAACTTATTGAGAGCAAACCTGAGGAAACGGAGTTGAAGGTGTTTGTTGACCAAAGCTCAGTGTGACCCAGCAAGCCAACAATATCCTGGGAATGACCAGCAGGGTGAGGGAGGGGCTTCTGCCCCTCTGCTCCACGCGGGTGACACCCCACCAGGAGTGCTGCATCCAGCTCTGGGATCTTCCGTATAGGAAAGACATGGACCTGCTGAAGCAGATCCAGTGAGGGACATGAAGCTGGGGGCTATACTCCCTCAAAAGATGAACAGAATGCTTGAGCAGAGGAGTAAGTCTCTGCTACATTGAGACTTTCTAGTGTAAAGTCCATAAGCATTTAAAAATGACCTAGCAGCTCACTTGTGAATAACAATTTTATTCTATGGCTGCATATGAAACCTTTAAATTCTGCTTTGTCCTTATTGTTACACAGTCAAAGCCAAATGGCTTTGAGGTTGTTTATTTACTAAGTTTTTATACATTGATTTCATCTTTTGGCAGTCCCTGCTGTTTGATAGTGCAATATGGAGTTTGTCAAGAACTTTGGGAAAAAAGAGAAATGCCAAACTTGCAACAGACCTCAGATATTTTTAAGTGATAGTTTATGACCAATCTCATACTTGGCCAAAAATAGACTGTGAAAACAATTTCGCACCATCCATCTTAGATTGAAGGTGGAATTGTTTCCTGAATATCAAAATCAACTGGGGCTAAACTTTTATCAATTTTTTGCTTACACAGCAGTGCTGAAATTACTTATGTCCTCCAGTATATCTGAAGGAGTGTACAAAGGAACTCTTTGGTTACAGAGTTTAAAGTGTAAATTGTACATTTTCCTCTTACTGCTCAGCCAGTCGGTGGGGAGCTCCTGTGCCCTGGAGCTTAGAATTTAGGAAAGGTATAGACTGAGCATTCACTACAACCAGCAAACTGGAAAAACTGTATAGTTCCAGAGGTCATATCAATCTAGCCACAGTTAGAATGTGTTCACGCTGGATCTATAAATGGTATGCTAGATATTTTGGTTTTCATGGCATGAAGTAAGTGCATGATGCCAAAAAGGGTGTTCTGCACATTGATTGCAGACAACACCATTATGATGCTGTCTAAACTGCTTTAGTTTCTGGAACAGCAAATATATTTATTTGCTCTGTCTTCATTTTCCTCTTTATCCAGGTAGTTCATTCTATGACACATTTATGAGTGCTTTCTTTCTTTGAAGTACCTGGATTTTGCTTTAGGATATATCATAGTAAAAAAGTAAAGCACTCTGATTCCTAAACTGCTTTCTAGCCAGCAGGGAATAAAGCTGAGGCAAAAGATTTTATTTAAGATTGGCCAAAGGCAATGAAGAAAACACAGTGCATGCATATTTTACTGTCACAGCATCCATGGCATTCTCAGAATTTCCTGTTTGCTGCCATTTTCTGATTTTGTGTCAACAATGATATGTGTTCTGAAACTTTCTGAAGACAAATGAGGAATTCTCATCGATTATGATGGCTCTTAAATTGCTTGCATTTTCAGTTATGCTTGTGATTACATCATGAAAACATCATCTCCTTCTCCTGAGATTTCCTTTCCTGAAAAGGAAAAAGAAGTAGGTTTCTCCAAGGTAAAAGACTATAATTCATAACTTTCCAGAGTAAAGCTTTGAAGCTGATTTTTTTCTCCTTCTCAGATCTTCATATGACCTTTTTTTTTATTTAATTGCAAGAGTATATCTTATAGAAATATATGAGGTTAAATTCTATTTCATTTCTTCCTCCTTCAGATTTAACTCCCAGGTAATTTTTTCTTTATATTGGTAGGGTTTGAAAGACATTATATTGAATTTTCTGTGGCATGCAACTTAGGCAACACCCCATACTCTCGATCTTTGTTAAATCTAGGTGACTTTCCACAATGAAGAGGCGCTCTAAATCACCCTTCTTCATATATCTCTTCTCTGTGTTTATGTAATGCAGTTCTGCTCTTTATGGATTCATATAAGAGTGAGTGATGTACTGGCAATGGAGTATGCCAGTGGGTCACATTTTGCCTGAGTCACCATTGAACATTGTTTTTATTGACTTGCAGTGAGGCTTGCTTATTGACAAAATGCAAGCTATGTGACTCAAATGTTCCTTAAAACAAAATAAGCCGATGGAGGATAATCCATCAAATAGAATATTTGATTTAAACCCTCCAGAACTTGATTGCTTGTGTTTCGGTTTCAATGTCACTTAATGAAAACAAGGGAAGAGCAATATTCACCATTTGTCTCTAGCACTGCAAAAATCCTTAGATTTGATACTCATTTCCATGCACAATAATGAATTATCATTCTTTTAAATTATTTTTCCAATGTAGAGTCAATTTTACATGTGCAATACATATTTATTAAGGTGAGAGTTAAAATCTTGAAATACTTAGATTAGATCTATAAATTTTTAGCTTTCCAACTTCCTCTTCATTACTGATTTTATGCAAGTGTAGAATGTATGGAAATTTATCTGGTATTATAATGAAACTGAAGAGGAGACTGGACTGAAGAAAGTAGCAATAGCATTTTTGAAATGTTAATACCTGTTGTGGGTCGATTCCTCTGGCAGTTAAAGCCCACACAGCTGCTTGCTCACTCCCCCTACAGTACGATGTGGGAGAGAATGGGAAGGGTAAAAGAGAAATCTTGTGGGTTAAGGTAAAGATAGTGTTTCATAAGGAAAGCAAAAACTGTGTGTGCATCACAGCAAAATAAGGAATTCATTCACCCCTTCACATCATCATATAACTCCAAGACAGCAGGGCTTCATCATCCATGACAGTTAATTAAGGAGGCAAATGCCATAACTACTAATACACCTCCCTTCCTCCTTTTTCCAACTTTTATTGCTGAGCATGATGCCATATGGTATGTGATATCCCTGGAACAAGCCTGACTGCATACACGGAAGTACTGAAGCATGATCCCAAAACACTGCAATTCCCCTAAGGGAAAGAAAGGTCACATCTGGAACCTCTTCAGAAAACTAGGTGGACCCAGGTGGGCTTCTGAGGTATGATGTGACTACTGAGTGCTGATGGTGTCGCTCCTGGTGGGGGCAGAAGGAGAAAGTATCTTGCTTGCAGGAGGTGTGGGCTGTTTGAGAAGATGGCTCACTAGGATATGGGGATGCAGCAGCAGGTGAGCAACTTGTGGAACATCAGGGAAGATGAAGGGCTCAGGATCAACACAGAAGAGTGAGAGGAACAGCTTAATCCCCAGCACCACCTGGATCCCTAAACCAACAAGGATATGATGAAGCTGCAATGTGTGCCCAGCTGCACAGGCAGATGAAACAAAGGACCAGCTGTCCCAGCTATGTCCTCTTCCAACTTCTTGTGCATCCCAGCCTACTTTGTGATGGGCCACATGAGAAACCGAAGAAGGCATTGATGGTCTATAAACATGGCTCAGGAATAGTGAAAATACAATGTGATAACAAAATTGCTAACAAAGCCAAACCACTGTACAATCCAGTACAAACCAGTACAATCTCGTCCATGCTAATGTATTTAATGTCTTACTAGTTAAGTGCTTGCTTAACCCAGCAAAACATTCCCAAATACTCTACCAAAGATGCCTGAAAAATTGCATCCAGAGGAGGGTAACAAAGCTGGTGATCAGACTGGGAAGAATGTCCAACACAGAGCAGCTGTGGACTCTCAGCTTGTCTAGTTTGAGGAGAAGGAGGCTGAGGGCAGCTCTTCTTTGTTCTCTGCAGCTTCCTGAGAAGGGGAAGGGGAGATGGAGGTGCTGAGCTATCCTCACTGGGAACCACTGACAGGACTCAAGGGCATGGCTCAAAAAAGGGTGACATTCAGATTAGAGGTTCAGATTAGATAGTAGGAAACATTTATTTACCTAGGGGATGGTCAGCCACTGGAACAGGCTTCCTGGAGAGGTGACTGATATCCCAAGACTGTCAGTGGTGAAGGGGTATTTTCCAAATACTTTCCAATTACTAAGTAGGTATCAGGGTGGTCAGCCCTGAAGTGCCAGGCATTTGGACTCTATGATATTTGTAGGTCTTTTCTGGAGCTACTAAGTTCTGTTCTGTTCTGTGAATTCTCTTTTCCTTTTTTTTTTTTTTTTTTTGGTAATGGCATCATTTAGTTTCTCATAAAATGTTTTATTATTATTTATCTGCATTATGGGAGTGCTCAAAGCACTTACAATGTGAAACACTTCCCTGTAAATCAGCCTGAGTAATGATAAATGGACATAAGGCAAAGACAAACCTGCACCTTGGGTCTCAGTTTTGACTCTATAGGTCCACAACACTCACTTCTTCCTGCCCTCTAGGCCTGGAGTGTATGAAGTTATTTGGTTAGTTCATAAATCACTGGTCTGTACCATCACCTGACAAAGCAGGACAGGCTCAGCAAGAGAAAATTTTCAGTAATTCTTTGTTTTGAAGCTTAGGCAGGTCTTAAGGGTTTTCAAATGTATGCATCTGTAATGAACACGGACATTTCAGGTGGCATGTACTCAAGTAGACAGGCTAAACTACAGTCCCTATAACAAAAGCCATATTTGCTCTAATAGAGGTCTTCCAGTATTTATCAGTCTTCCTTCTCACTTCAACCTTGTTCTTGAAAACTTTAATTCTAACAAATTAACAAAGATGAGTGCCCCACTTTCCTTCTCAGACCTATGCCCAACCCCACTTCCCCTGCCTGCCCCAAATTAGCTTAGTCAATATAAACAGAAGGGCCAAAACATGGCAAAGTCATTACCAAATGTAAATAAAACCCTGCAATGGAAAACATTAGACAATGTAGTAATACATGGCCCAGCTACAAAAATATGTTCTCTTTTTTTCCTGCTTTTGGAAATCTATTTGAAAATCTCTGTATTTGAACTCCAGTCTTGTAGCCACATCACATTCTTTGTCATTCTGTTATGACTTCTTTTATCTTTTTTCCCACAGGAATAAATGTGCTTAATTCTTTGTCCAGTTCTGTCACTTCATACTTAAAAAAGCAATTTATGTCAACAAGTTATGTATTTCAAAATACCAAGCCTCTGCCTGAGATTTCAAGCACTTTTCTGGTCACAGTCAGTCATCTTATGCTACTTGCTAAGAAAAATTTGTTATATTGATCCTACTTGCTGTGACTGAAGTTGAAATATTATTTAAGAGGCTAAAGAATGAATATGTCCTTATTGAGTTGCAAATAGCAATTATGAACTGTCTTTCTTTGTTTGAGTAGAAGATATTATCAGAAGAAAAATTGAGACTTGGCCTCAAAGCAGCTATCATTCAAGTTTACTTCAAGGAGACAAACTTTCTCTGTTAACAACATCCTGTTAGCAAAATCCTGCTTCAGAATGATGTAGCCTTCGTTGCATTTAACTTCAGCCCTTTCAAGTTCAGTTGACAAAACTGATATCAAAATGAAAAAGAGAGTACTTTATCTATTTTGAGATGTAAGTAAGTTTTTGTGGGGTTTTATTTTTTGTCTTACAAAAAAGACATACTTCATATTAATCGATCTCATAAATTCACTTTGTCCTATTCATCTTTTGCTGTAATATATTAAGCAAAGTGACATTTAAGGAGTCATATTTTACCTGCCAGCACAGACGAATTAGTTTAGAATCTACATTGAGCAGTTAATTTTTAAAGGACTGTCTGTGTCACTGAAGAAAGTCTACTATCATCCAGAAGTTCTAATACTAGTATTAACCTGTACATGATGAAGTGTCTCATATTCTTAACACATTAAGTTCCAGATATCATTCTACCTAAATCACTTTTTCCTAACATTTATAAAGATGTTTATAGGCCTTCAAGGTATAGCTGTCAATGTTCTTTAGGTATGCAGCTCATGGAAGAAAGAAATGGAAATATGTGGCTTGACTGAAGTTTTTGGTCACTTGCACTGTTTAGAGTAAGGACGCTGTGGCAGCTGATGAGTCTAGGTCAGAAAGAACAATAGGAAAAATGATTAATTTAGCATACAAATTCCATATATAGGAAGTGCTTTTATATATCTGGCTCTTTTTTTCTGTCTTGTGGAATAAAAATGGGACATTACATTTACTTGAGTGGCCTCTGCAGCAATTCATGCGCTATTTGGTAGTATAAATCCTGGAAGATAAAATTAACTAGGGTCATGCCTGAAGTTTTTCTTTTCAATATGAGGGTTGAAATAAAATCTTATCTATGTTCTAGATAAATTATACGTATATATGTGTATTAGAAGTGAGAAAAATTGTCACACTCATCTTAAAGCATTTCATAAACCCTTCAAATATGGAGTGATATTTCCATGACGCAATTTATTTGCTCTGGCTTACACCCAATAATTAAGCTGTTTATTGTCTATGTGGTCTTCACCAACATGAAATAAAACATGTTTATTTGAACCATTAAGGTTCAGCTGGCTAGTGGAAAGACTTTAAGATGCCTGGAACATAATACTTCAATAATATAGATATAGAAAATATGATATTTTGTGGGAGGGACTATGGGTTTAAGGGAGTGATTCCTGAACCTCCTTGTTGACTCCCTCATGCTTACAAACTGTAATTTTTTCCTGTTAAAATAAAATAAAATGCTTCTTCCCAACAGACCTTTTGCATGACTTCAAAAATACCTTATGGACAACTAAATACAGCCCAAAAGTGATCATTTCATAACTGAGTCTTGTTTTCTGCCTCTCTCTTTCAATAAACATTTTGAAATTATATTAAAAGTTCCTTCTTTTCTTAGTAGGAATGGCTGTTTACACATATTACGAAAGAGAAAATTATCATTCTGGAAGAATGACTGTTTAAGATTCTGAAAGTTCAAGAAATGGCACAAATACAAAATTAAGAATTTAATGAGGACAATAGAGACAAAAATTCCATCAGAAATGCAAGTTATAATTTCTTAATGTTGTTCTAAAAAGAGAATAAGTGCACACCTTTGCTGCAAACACAGTAACAGTTTCATTATTTTTCAGGATGTCTCTGATTTATGCCAGTTTTCAAGGAAAAAGTGCCATGTGGGAGAGTATTGAATTATTTCTGAAGTTGTTGAAGTGAGAGGGCTAGATACGCTACAGCATAGAGTTTTCATTTCATGATAGCTAAGTGTTTATTTGGCATGCTAGGACAAATAAGGCAATAATCTAGTCTAGTACTTGTAAGAAGAATGGTGAAGTCCATTTAACTCCTATTTCTGGTATGGTTTTTGGACTTGCATTTTCTTTTTGGCTTATTATTTCCCTTTGCTTCCCATGGTCTTCTCTACCCACTCATGCACTTGGTGTTATTTTTTAGGGTGTGCTCACAATTTGCAGTGTTATTAAAAGGTAGGACGAATAACTGGAGAGCAGCAGGTTAATTTTTTTCACTGCAAGAGATACAAAATCACCTAATAACTGATGTTTTATTTTTCCACCTAAAAGTTTTGAGTTCCATGTAGGAAAAAAAGTGTTATTGTGTTCCCTAACCGAATACAATTTGTTATTGGCCAACAGGAAACCTATCTGTTGGGAAAGAAACCCATATCTTTTATTTTATTCTATGTGTTAGCCACACGACTTAATGACAAATTTTTTTTTTTTTAGTATAATGACATACTAAATAGTCTGTAGTAATTAAGTTTTTGGCAGTACACATTTTGAATGCCCTAACAGAGGTCACATTGCTGGGTCACAGAATAAATAAAAACTGTAACACCGCACTAATCAAACTACTTCAGTATTGAACTTCAACATACTAATATTAAGTGACCAGGTTACTGAGGCTGTATGTTACTTGTTTAGTCTAAACAAAGGGAGATGAAATTTTCAAGTGCAAGGTGCCATTGTGTTTTGGTCTCTGAACACTGCAGGGAACTCTGGGAGTGCACCTGCCAAAGTTAAATAATTTATGCCAATCCAAACCTACACTGAGCCAGTGTGTGCCAAGGCCCTTTCTGTCATTATGAAATTTTCTTTGTAACTGATGGCAGTGCAGTGCTTGAGGTACCTCCCTTAATTTCTAAGGAGCCAGCTCAAGAATGAGAAGCTGCGGTTTGCGCAGAAAATCTGTGGTTAGGTTGCCCAGGATGTATATTCACACAGCCATGGATAAACTACTTCTATCTTTCAAGCCATCTGGTTTACAGCAAACAGTGGTATTTCTGTGCTATAGTTAAAATTACTGTGTGAGGCCATTAAGAGATGACAAGCTGAGCATTAAGGCAGTAATTTGCATCAAAGATTAAAGAAATTTCATGACCTTGGTTTTTCATAATACTACTTGGAACCAGCTGAAAATAAAGCGCAGGCTATGTGAAATAATTAATGAAAAAGTGGGAAAAAAAGCCCAACCAAAATCAATATTGTGTTTTACTCAACTCTCTATATAAAATGCTATTTGTTAATCATCCTATTTTTTGTGGTTCTTCTGAGAGGCTTTACATTCACATGCATTCACTATTAGTACATAAAACATTAGCATTTTATTAAGTAATGTCCAATTTCCATTCCTTGACAGCTTCCCTTTTGCAGAAGAATATATTTTTTATTGATATTCCATAACCATACTGGTGGGAAACTGATTCTATTTCAAGGTGTGTAAAGGTTACTCTGTAGATGCTCAGGAAGGTGGGATGGGTGCTGGCTTTTTAAAGCTGGGTTGCAGATAAATGGACATGTATTGTTTACGACCCTGACCTTATAAACTGTGTAATGTGTAGTGGTTTTTGTACTGTATGGGTTTTTTTTTACTTCGTCACTTCATTTATTTTATGCATGTGTCTTAATTTCTTGACCACATTTTCTAGAGTTGACTGACTGCTTTTAAATTATGTTTGTCTCAGAAAAATAAAGCAGCTTGAAGATATTTTGAGACTCTAATTTTAGAACTGATCAGAGGTAATTCTGCTCATTATAGCCCCGATATTGTATGTTGCTTTTCAGTATTGGAAGTGATGTCTCTGATACTATTAACGTTTTCTTTATATTTATTTTGGGAGGTTTTTTGTTGTATTTCATTTAAATCAAGTGCACTTAAAAATTTCCATGTTTCAGAGAAGTGTCCTTTTTGTTATGCTTATTTAGAAGATGGTTTTCCATTATCTGAGTGTGAAATCACGTTAGTGTACCACCTTTATAAATCTCCTTAACTGCCGGTCTGCTTGATGTGTATAATTACCAGGTCGATTCCATTGGTGAGAACCACAGTGGCCATTTGGATATTTGCTCTGCTGATGTCTGTTGTATTTAGAAATATTAAGGACTTCTTCTTTAGATAGATCTAAGATATCTTTCTTCCAGAGTTTCAATTGCTGCACTTCTGCTATTGATTCCTGTTTAGTGTACATGAAGTGAGAAACAGCTTTTATTTTCCCCATGTTTCTAGTTTTTCTATTAAACTGTAAACACCTGCTCCTAAGTGAGGTTTAATAAACTGAGAGAACTGAGGGAAAGAGTGAATTTTTTGATAGTTATTACTGGAATGAACATTGCTGCTCAATTATTTTTCTTTCTTTATTCATTTGTTATTAATTTTTAATTATTATATTGAAAGGAATATAGCAGGATTTTTTTTTAATGGTTCCACATAGTTTTAGGAGTTTTCAATTTTGTTTTTTATTTTTTTTTTAATTAAACTGAGAATCATTGGGTTTGGACATCTGTAATACACAATTTAGACTAGTAACTGACCAGCCAACCAACCTTGTTTTAAGGTAGAGGTCTATTTTGAGCTGTTCATTTCTCTGTTCACCAATTGCGTGTTCAAAAATTAACATTTAATACTTGATGGTGACCACAGATAACAAGAGAATGCTTTTCCCCACAAATATTATTTGGAAGTGCTTCTTAAGGATCCACTAATCTTCTAGCAAGAGTTGCATTTAAATATTTGACTGTGACATTAGGATACAGTTGAGTAAACAATGTGTGAAGAAATTAGAATATGGTGCCTGAATGTGAATATCTGTGTTATCTCCTCTCAGTCAGCTGTCTTTTTCTAGGCTGAAGAAGCTTTTGTGATTTAATTTCTGGATGTACAGTGTTGCCTAATATCAAAAGACAAAAACTCTTGTAACAGTATTAAAATGGTAAGACAAAAGAGCAGTTCTTTATTGGAAATTCCCAGGTGCCTCCCTAGTTATGGGCTATGGGCACACATGACATTGGATTTCTACAATCTTTATAAGTTAAACAAATTAGCATATTTGATAAATATAGTCCAATTAGAAGAGCATTTTATGTAATTTTCCCCTGGGTACTGTCCCACTGGAGTTGGTCCAGGGCTTCTTTTTCTTGTGTCTTCTCAGATTCTGTTTGGAAAACAAAACATTCTTCTTTTAGGTTATCTTCTTGAAAATAAGACTAAACAGTATTTCAGGAATGTGTAGAAGGTTAACTTATTAAAATCTAAGAGAAATGGTAGGAAAAATACTGGGAGCTATATAACCCGGTATTAATAATCTACAAAGCTACAAATGTATGAAAAATGTCTGAAAACTAAAATCTTTAGGCATCAACAGAATCTGTTCTACCTTTGGCTATCCTTTTACAGTCTTCTCTAAGCTTTATCCATTCTGCTACATCCTTTTGAAGTTTGGGAAGAGAATATTCATAGTTTAGAGGTGGCAGCCACTGGAAATTTAAAATGTTCTGCCTCTTACAAAGTTCCTTCCTAATTATCCCTAAAACCTGTTTGCTTCTTAGACCACTGCTGTATTCTGAATTTATATTTCTTTATTTATTATACCTTCCATGTATATCAAGGGCTATCTCAGAGTACATAATATTTCAGGGTAACATGACATGTTTTCTGGGGTGTGAGCGTTCCATTCACATTTGGCTATTTAGTCTTCTACTGAATCTTGCAGAAGTTATCTTCAGTTCTTCAGGGATGCTTTTTATTTTCCTTCTTCTGAACTACTTTGCTTTATCAGCAGTTGTGATCTCACTCTTCTTCTTTCTCAGGTTCTTTACTGTCTATCCAACAGTGCTGATCCCACATAAATTCATTACTCCACTGGTGACCCTCTCCATGGTGAAAACACAGAGTTTACTCTCACTTTCTGTCTTTTCACCAATTATTTATCCATGCAAGAATCTTCCTTCCCAGGACACAGGCACTTTACTTCCTAAAGAAGATTCAATGCAAGCTTTCAACTAAAGTCTCTTATTAATTCAGACCTCCTCTACTAATTTTGATCTTCATTATTCCTAGACTTGCTGAAATTTGCAGAGGAATCCAGTGATTCTGTGAAAAGTTATTTTCCTTTTTTATAAAACCTTGCGGTTCCTTCCATATAATATAATTTTTAGTCATGTGATGAGACTTCTGGTCTCTTTATTGATGCCTTCTACCATGATTTGCCCATTGTGAATGCTGGGCTTAGAAACCTAGAGTTTCTTGGGTCTCTGAATATTTTCCAGTTCTCTGCTCTGAAAGGGAAGCGGTCAGCCATTAAGCTATTTCATTTTTAAGATCACTAGGTGATTACCACCGGGCCTTGGCAGTTTTTATTCTTTTTATTGATTTTTTCCACAACCTCTCCTGCCACCACTTCATCTTCTATTCTGGCTCTGCACGTAAGGAAAAGCTCAACAAGAACAAGTACCGCAAAGTCCCTTTCTGGTATGTATTTTCTTCTTACACAGCAGCTTTTATACTGGGGTTTTTTACTACACTTCCAGGTTATTTGGCACGTTTCCTTAGTAATTACACATCTTTTGTCTCACCCGGAAACTAGAAAATGTGTGAACTTCCCCAGAAAGAAAAGGAACTTTTAACAGCCTCTGACATTTAAGTACAGGAAAGTGTAAGAACCACAGGCAGTACATAACTCTAACCTCTCCACTCTCCATAGTTACTTTAGTATTACTGATTTACGGTACAAAAATAAAATTCTATATAGAGGTCTGAAAAATTTATTTTGCATGTGTTGGGGTTGAGCTCCAGTTGGCAGCTAAGTACGTCTCAGCTGCTCACTCACTTTCCCCATCCTCACCATGTTGGCATGGGGAAGAGACTCAGAAAAAGGTAAAATCCATAGGTTGAGGTAAGAAGAGTTTAACAATAAAAATATCAAAAGCAGCAGCAATAATAATGTAATGCTACAAAAAGAGAGTTGCAAATATATTTTTTTTTATTTAAGCCCTTTGGATAATATTAAATATGTGTTTAACAATGTAAATAAATTATACCTTTTGTGTGTGACTTAGAATATGTCTTCATAAGGAAATTTTGGTTAAAACATTTTAAGTAAAAAAAAAAAATAAGAAACTAACAGAGGTGACAGCATTAATTAACAGAAATTTTGTCATCTTGCAGGAAATTCTATCTAAACATAAGAAGAAAAATGCCGAACGACCCTAGTCAAGTACTGGCACAGCTTGTTCAGGAACATTTTGGAACCTCCATCCTTGGAGATATTCATAGCCTGAGTGAACATGGTGCTGGTCAACCTGCTCTAGATGTTCATCTTCTCAGTAGCAGGATTGGACTAAATGATCTCAAGAGGTCCCTTCCAAACTCAAGCATTTTATGTTTCTGTAGTGGAAGGTGAGATTACATTTTTTACTGCAGTAGGCACATCATGTTGCTTGTCTGATTCCTGTTATAGGGACTTCAGTTTCAGAATTATTTAAGAAGAGGAAATATAATCAAATATCTTATCAGGAGAATATATTTTCTGAAAATGAGAAGTCTAACTGAGGGAGCTTCCAGCAAATGCATTATTAACAAATTCTGAAGTTATATTTTAATTGGAAATCTAAAATGTAATATAAGTTTTTGACCTTCATCATGAAAGACCCATGTTTGATATGTAATTCAAATATTGTAAGCAACATTATAGTTTTGGGCAAAAACTTTCGACCTAGAATTTTAATGCATGTAGTTTATTTTGGTATGGAAATGCAGATTCTGGTGTTATTTTCTTCCTTTGGGAAACCTGAAGTTAAGGTTTGAATATTTATTTAAGATGTATTTAATCAACTGAGGCTTTAAAATTATTTTTCCCTTTTCTTTTTTCACCTCAATAAATCAGGACAAACAGTTCGTACTTTAACTTGCCTTTTTACGGAACCTGGATTTGTGGGGTTTTTTTAAGAGGAGAAAGGAAGAAAAGTGCCTCTAAGAAGAAAGGCTAAGTGACTTAGTGATGATGAATGGTATTTTGCCCTTAATGTTGTGCTGTGTTCAAAAGTAAAATTAAAAGGAACTTTTAAAAAAGGAACTTTCCTTCTTTTTCTTTTTTCTTTTTTTTTAAATCTGTGTCTAAAATGCACTTTTCTATGCAATTTATGCTTTATGTGTGTCCTCTGCCCATTCATACAAACTGAAGGAGTTGCACTAAAACCTTTGAGTACTGACAAGTTCTAATGGCATGATAGGAAATGTTTGCTTCTTTTTTAATCATGATCACTTTTTCTACAGTGATAATGATTGCTTCTCATGAGAGATGTTCAAAATTCAAATCAGAAGAAAAAAGTGAAATCTTGTCATTTATGGTCCCTTGACCATAAATATTAGGCAAGGACTATAACCTAAAGTACTTTAAATTCCAATTAGATTATGGAGTTTCATTTGTTACCTTAGTAAGCAGAGCACATTTAATTTGTTTCTATAGTTTTCCTTTAGATAATGGTGATTAGCTGTATTTTTTCACACAAGCAATGGGAACTTTTTGAACTCCCTGATAAGCTGAGTAGCTGACTATAATGATAAAATGGTAGGTGTTAAGTGTATATTAAATGTATAACAGTTAGTGTGTAGGAGTGAACTAAATTAAAATATGAAATTTGAAATGCTCTGATGTGGAAAGATATTTTATTCATCTGTATTATCATCATTTTTAACATCAGAACTCATCTAATTTAACGTGAGAATACTTGTGGTTTGTTTTAAAAATAAGGACCAGGAAGTATTAAAGCAAATGTTTGAAGTCAAGTTCTAACATTCTCTCCATTTGCCATTTCTGGTAGTAGAAAAGATGTGAAATGACAGGAGACAACACATCAGTGAGCCTTGCCCTGGGCTAGGAAGCAGGAGAGAATGCAGCTGGTATCCAGGGGAATACTTCCTGAAAACTTCCTTTGAATATCCTGTTGGTGAAGCAAATTCTCTTCTTTCAAGAAATTTTGGTGAAGACACAAACCCACAAATCTAGATGTGATTCTAGAAGTGATTTTCACTTCTTTATGGCAGGCTGTAAATATATGAAGATGGACAGGATGTTGGCTTGGCTGTTCAGGACTGACAGACCTTTATTTTTAAAAGTGTTAGAAGATATTTATTGTCACATGCATAATAGGTTGTTATTATTTCTTTACAGTCTCAATCCTAAGGTGACTTTTACCTACTTCTTGAGTTGGATGCCCTCGACATGTTTTGGAAAAGCTCTGACAATTTCACTTTATACCCATGAAAAAATTGTTTGAGAGGAAGAAAGGAAAACCAAAGAACAAACACAAACAAAATCACAGGCACATTGATATTTCTTAGTAGTTGCAGGCAGAATAGTACTGTACTTCAGTGATCATAAAATCTTTGGAAATCGGTATTTTCCCGTATACTATGTGCAAGTTTTGACAGCAGGTGGGTTCTGCCGGGGCTGCCGGTCCCGGCCCCGGGCGGTGCCAGCGGCTGCAGCGGCCCCAGCGCAGGGCACGGCTGAGCCCCTCAGCCCCGGGGAAAGCCTGGCCAAGGGAGGGCAAAACGCTGCCCGGCAGCCAGGGCTGAGCAAAGAGGGGAACCGTGCGGGAAACAGCCCTGCCAGCCTCAGGGGACAGCGGGAGCGGGGACGGAGGCGGAGAGACCCGGCAGGGATGGACCTGGGGCAGGGAGAGACCCCGGCAGGGCAGGGGCTTCCCTGCGTGCCCGCGGCTAAACTTCTGTTGGCACTCCTGGGGGGGCAGTTCTGAAAACAGGGTGATATTCACAAAGTGCTTCTGACTGCTTGGACACCATGTGCAGAAAGCTCTGTTGACCTAAACTCGGAGAACAGTAAAGTCAAGTACAAGTTCTTCAGAAATACAGGTCTTCTGAGGAAGGGAGAATAAAGACAAATGAGGGACAGAAGAAACATTAAATTAAATGTCAAAATAACATCTTGGGGTGTTAGATGACCATTCCTGCAGCAACATTTCTTTGTCCAACTCTCTGTTTCAAGGCAACTTGCTCCCAGTGTCAATATCCCATTCTGTAATGCTTTTCTGCTGTATCTTTCACTGGTTAGAAATTAAAGATAACTTTTTGTTTGTTTATTATGTCAATTGAACCAGTTGTTTTACTGTCTTTCTTGCAGGATGATTATGACTAGGGATGAATTAATGGAGACTTTTCAAATTAAACAGATGTTTGAGAAATTATTAAATGGCAAGCCTCACTTGGGAAGAGAGAAGGACATTTTGTGGACTGAAGAAAGGGCACTCTTACATAACGTTGTAAGACGTGGCTTTCCCTTAACGCAAATACATCAAGAATATATTGCACTGGCTTCAGTGAGGCTGGAACCCCAGAGCGACAGGCTGTCATACATTAAATTTTATGGGAAAAAAACCCCAAGGCCAAAAAACCAAAAACTACCAAATACCACATCATGGCCAAACAATAAATAACCAGAACAAGACTCAAGTTTTTGAGCTACTGCCAGGAAAAATACTATTTAAGCTTATTCTTTTATACTTCTTGTAGGTCTATGAAGTGAGTATTTGCTTTTCCCTTTCTGAAACATAGGAATTCTGTCATTCAATGTGGACAGCATTTTTGGTGGAGAAGTCATCAGTCATAAAATATGTACTTTTACAGGAAAAGCAATCCCATTATTCAATGCGTAAAATGGAGGAAACAGCAACTCTTTGCATTTGAGATTCATGTAGTTTTTCTATCTAAGATGGATGGCTGAAAAAAAGGTTCTCTATGGAAAGTTCATGAAAACAGCTAAAGATTTCGAATATTAGTCTAGTAATTCAGTCTTTAAAAATAAAGCTAAGTTGTTTACTAAGAAGATTAGAGGGTGATTTGATGATAGTCAGCACTTCCATGTATAAAAAAAAATTATTTAAGAGCTCCCCAGTCAACCAGGAAAAAACAGAAAAGAGCCAGTAATGAAGATAACACTAGTTAATATTTAACATCAACATAGAATACAAAAATTTAAAGATGAGTGGAATGAAGAGAACAATGCTAAGGCAGTTATATGTCCTTTTGAATAACAGCTGAGTTGGAGGAAAATACTGCATTGAGACAATCGCACTGTAACATTGATGCACTATGTCTGGTATAGCAGAAACAGATCCCAATTCCTTAAGTAGAAATTTGTTTTGAAACAATCCATATCTTCTCAAACAGTTAAAAAGGTGCAAACAAATGATTGAGGTAGAGCTCAGAAAAATACCAAATCAGTCAGACTTTTATAATAGTCTGAAACAGTATTTTTTTGAAAAACCTTGTTCATGAAAACTCATTCAAAATGAAAAAAAAAAAAGGCTTTTCAGATATTTGTGCCAGAGGAATTTTTAAAATTTTATTAAAATTTCAGCGACATAGCAAAAATAAATTTGTCTTTAAGGGATCTTAGGTTTCTTGCAAAAACTATATTTCTCAAGTTAAAATTTTATTTTGCATTAATAATTTAGTCAAAATCTATTAAAAATAATGAGCATTCAGCGTGGATTTTACTTTATAACTGAATCAAGATCTTATGAACATTGATTGTGAATATTGTAACAGAGAATTCTCTCACAAAGAGTTGTTAATACCAGAGCAACAGTTTTTTAAATTATTTAATATGCTCATTTCCCCAAAACAGACATTCTCCAAAGTTTATTTGTCTGCAATCTTTTAATAAGTCACACAACTAGTGAAAGTCTAATGATTTTATGTAAGCAAATATGTGTGTGTGGAAGGCAGCCATGCCAAAGACATTTTGTGTTGCCTAATACCCACACTGCACGAGGAAAACTTGGACTTCAAGCAATGAAAAGAAACATGGACTTTTTCAGCTGACATTTGAAATCTACATTCCCTGGTACGTGTTGGTATCCTCAGCAACAATTTTTTTCCTCAGGATTTCTAGTCATGGTACACCCCCCGATATGTATTGTCCTGACAAAGTGTAATGCAGGAGCTATTCTGTAAACAACTGTCTTGCAAAATGTGCTGCAAAGTCCCTGTTGCTGGTAAAAGTGGGCTCTGCAGTGCCATTACTGTGTGAACAATGCAGCTTGTCATGTGGATGTATGTAAAGGACAATGGAGAGAACTGAGAAAAAATGGCAAAACCCATAAAATGAAAATACTCTTTGATGATAGTATTGAATTGTGGTCTCCTAATCACAGGAGTGATTAACAAAAGATCCAAATCTTGACAGTGAAAGTGCCTTAAATACAAATGAAGAATTGCCATGGATTAAGAATCAATCAGAGAGATGGCAGAACTTCTCTGCAAAAGGAAGAGTCATCTCTTGCCCAGGATGTTTTCTCTACTCAGGCAAGGGATTTGAATTTATGAAGTCAAAAAGAACAATATCAGTGATCTACTTTTGCCTCCCATATAGTGTATGCCATAGAAACATCAAATATTAATTCCTGTTTGAAGCTGAACATATTTGAAAAGTGTAAATATCTAGACATTTCAAAAGTCTGCAGCAATAGAAAAATTTGTAGCAGTCACTGCCCAAATCAGGATTGTATCAGAAGAGGTTGACGTAACAGTTTAAATCTGCCTTTGCTGTCCCACGATTAATTTGGTAGATCCCTCTGTTGAAAAGGTGTCTCTCCCTCCACTTCAGGCTGCACCTCAAGCTCCTTACTGGCTCTGTCTTGGAAAACAGATTTCAGTTTTCCTTTTCCTTTTTTATTTGACCTTGGATTAAAAGTGGGCTATTTTGATCTTTACCTTTAATTGCAAAAGAAATAATCAAAGTGACACATTATTTTCAGTTAATACCATATAAAATTTTCTTATTCTTTGATAATGCATGCGTAGCTATTAATTCATTAATGATGGAAATCAGGTTTGAACATAAAATGAACCATTTGCTCTTTACTAATTAAAGTTTCTAGACAAATGCTAACAAACAACTTATGCGCAGTTTTGTTTACATGGAATTAAAAGGAATTACACCAAATGTTGTTTGAAAATATTTTTAGTTTCAAGTATAATCAGTAGATTTTAGACATAGATTTTTACTGTAGAGTGCAATGAGTATTGAAACATTGTGAGCATGCTTGCCTTTAATTAATTCTATCAAATAAAACATCAGCAGAGATGTGCGTGCATATTTGTCAGAAATACTGGAAGGAAAAAACACTGCATATTTTTAAAAAATTACAGAGGTTTAGCACACTTTTAATTTATTAGATATGAGTAATAGAAATCTTAAAGTTCACATAAGCAAGATGTATCATTTTTCTGATAAATTATAAAGCTTTTAGGGCATAAATCTACTCATATGGTGAGAAGCACTTATCCCAAGTACTAAAACCTTTATTAGTTAGGAGGGCACAGTAGGAAAAATAATGGTTGAATATGCATTTTAATTCTAAGAAATTAATTCAGAAAATATAATCAGCAATAGGAAGAATGCCATAGAAACAGGTGAGATAAAAATATATTCTTTGGTGCTATTGCAGAAATGTATTTTTTAAGTAATTTGGGGTCTGAGATCCAGGCATAATTAATATGTATTCAGATGAAGATTAGAGAGAATATTTAGAAGAATCGTAAAGAATTGGAATATATTACACTTTTTTAGATTAGCCTTATGAAAGCACATGTAAATCAGTGTTAATTTATTGTGCTTTGACTTCATTCCATGTCCAAAAAAAAGAGGAGAAAAAATATTTGAGGTTATTCAGGGCCTGATTTCTCTTTTTTCTTTCTTTTAAGGATATATATCTGAAATCAGCACATAGGTATTGTTATACTGAGTGAAAGAAATGTAACAAATTTTCTTACCCCTGACTTGCAAAGAATGGCTAAAATGCTGTTCTGCAGAATTCTGTATTTTGTAGGTACCACTGGGATTGCTTAGCAGATATTTTAATATAAAGGTCAGGGAGGTTCTCAGTCATTAAATATTAAACAAATATTCAATATGTGGTCTTCTGTGATCAAAATAGATTTAATTTATCTATAATCTTAAATTGGTCAATCTTTCTAGGCCTTTTGTATGCCACCTACAGAAGACAACTTATGATTTTTATTTATTTTTAAATTGTTATTCCACTCTATCTCTCTGGTAGTTCAGAATATGGATTATTAGAGCATATGAAGCAGAAGTGATCTTTAGAGTCTAGTTTTCTGGAAATATGTGATATAGGCCACTTCTTAAACTTAACAAGTTCCAAAGAGCACTCAGCTTTCTGCATGTCATTTAATCCTGCCTTTCTAAGTGAGAGGTTACTTCTGTGCCTAGACCTATTTCTGCCATGTTTCTAGGCAGTAATTCTTCCCTTTCACCCTTTGTTTCTCCAGGTGAAAACAATTCTGTTCTTCTAGTCATCACATACAGGATAAGATTTCCATTCTCCATATTTGTCTTTGTTGAACATGCATATTTACAGTTGCACCTAATATCCCAAATAAAACTCCCTGAGAGCACCTGCACTTATGCTGATGTTTCTTGCTCTCTGATGAAAATTATTAACCTGATATTGGGATTTGGGATTTTCTCTTCTTTGCAACTGCACCAGAATGCTAATTTACAGTTATCCTATGCCATGTACTATGTTCAGTGCTTTTCTCTAGTTTTTAACTCGAGATCTCATAATTGAAAGTTTTTGTGTTAACAAGAAAAGTGAGCTTAAACTCAAGGTAGTATCTTTTTTTTTTTTTTTTTAACTTCAGTCCCAAACAGAGGGAGACACAAGAAATTTTGTGGCTTGGCATTTTTCCCAGCAGAGACTCAAGCAAAGGCAGGAATGCATAGCATAAAGTCTAAAGATGTTTAATTGTTACTATTGATGTAACATGGAGCTTTACATTTAATGCTGCTATGATAGACCAATAAACAAAATAACTGTATCTGAATAGAGAAGAAGATGTGCAAACTGAAAAATGCTCCTGTATTACCACATATCTCTATACAGATATATATGTGCAATGAAATGATCTAATAATGCTCAAGACTGGAACCTGAGTCCTTCTTTATATAGGAGTGGAGTAAATAATCAAGAAGTTTATCTGGTACTGACAAAAAAGTATTTTCAGAAACTAGTGTTTAGTCTCTGAGTTCAGGCAGCTGGACAGCTTTGATAACCAATAGTTTTATTATCTGGATCTACCATTGTTGACTGAATAAAAATTTGTTTTTTTCAGGCAATACTTCATTCAAGAGATTTAACAGATTAGTTTAGCATGAATATGTAAAGCCTCCATGCATCATGTTATTTTCTACATATTTGCACATTGTTTTCTCTGAAATATGTTTGAAAATATTTCGTGTCTTCAGTTTTCCCCTACTCAATTTTTCTTCAGTCACCATTTGGTGGCAAGTCATATCAGATTATTTTGTCAATATTTGTTCCTGAAGCATATATTCTATGGAAAGGATACAAAGTGAAAACTTTGTTAATAAATGTTTTCTTAATTTTTGATTCAAAAATTCTTCAGTAACCAGCATCAGTGTTCTCCTCTTTATATTTCTGAACTATGACGTTTTACATGTCAATTCCACATCCTATTAAAGTACTCACGTGTGTCATCACTGGACTGTATTAAATAGGTTTATTTAGAAATAAGGCTGGTCAAAGACAGAGTAAAATATCTTACCTCTTGACTGTTTAGAAATGATTGGAGGAGAAAAAAGAAACAATTAATATGTCCATAAGTTTTTCCTTTGAGTTAAGATTCTCTTTAAATCTTCTGTAACACCTTACAGCATACCTATTTCATCTAATTTAAAATTTAATGTCAATGTGAAATTCTTAGATGTCAAGTCATGACCAGCCATATTTAACAAGTGTGCAACTGGCAATTGGAAAATATCCCTATTTCAGCTCATTCCAAATAAACATTCATCTGCACCTCATAAACCAGCATCTCAGCAGGAAACAAAATAAGCATAAATTTAGATGCATCCTTGGAAAGTTTCTGAGCAAATAACATCAGTGTGACAGAAGTGTGGGGTGCTTTCAGGACTTCAAAATGTGGTGTACATTGTAAAAGAATACATGCAAGTATATGTATTTTTATATATATACCTCAGGGAATTAGGGATTGCCTTGATGGGAGTGCCTGGAAGACTGATAAATCAAACCACTTAAAAAAGTTATAACAGTGCTGGATTGATGTTCATTAAGGGTACACATGATCAGTGGTTTTTTTTAATGACTATCAATCTTTAGACACTCAAAGAATTAGTCCTTATGTATCTTATTTTGATCAGTAGTACCTAAGTCTCACCAGGGCTGATGGTGGCTCTTGTCTTTGGTCCTCATTGGTCTTACCTATGAAGACTGAGGTCATCAGGCCTGAGAGCTGGACACAAAATGCACATCATTATCCTTCATTTTCTTCCGTCAGTCAGTGTTGGGTTTTGGGGGGGTTTTGTTTGTTTTTTTGTTTATGTTTTCTATTTGCTTTTGTTTTGGGTTTTTTTGGGGTTTTTTTGGTGGTGGGGATTTTTATACTTTTTGCATTCTCAAAAGAATAGAAGAAGATCCACCTGTTGCAGGCCCGCATAATTTCCTTTTCTGCTTTTGCCAGATGTCTTTGTTACTTCTTCTAACTCTTTTGTTCTTAAATTGCACATTTTACAGCATACACATTTTTCTGCATGCTGTTCGTGCAGCTCTGCCTCAGGTCCTGTTACTATGAATTTGCTTAATTGACACCTGCTTTACAGGTGCCCCAACACCCTGATTTGTCAGCATGTGCATTATGGAACTCCTGGAGCTCGTTCTCTGTGCTGAGGACAACCAGGGATTACTGATATGCCCAGGGTGCTGTGCCAGCCTTGTCCCATCCTTCCCAGGTCACGACTACTCTGAATGTCAAAACAGAGGAAGCTTCCTCTCAGTAATGAAATGAATATGCTAAAAATCATCTGCAGATTTAGAAACCAATAACTGGACAAGAATTCATCCTACATTATTACAATAAAAAGATTTTTCTGTCTTCATGTACATACCTACTTGTATGCTTTTTCTTCTCAATTTCCTTTTGTATTTATGTATCCTCCCTGTATTTTAATGTCTTCTGTGTCATTTGAAGAAAGCTGCAAATAGATCCTATATACATATTTAAGATAATCCTCCCTCAAAATACATTTCATATATAAAAAATGTTTTATCTACAGACATTAGTCCACTACTACTTGTAATAATGGTAGCTGTGTTTCCTCTTTTTTTTTTCCCCTTTTCTCTAGTCCTACTTCTACTGGACACTATCTCTGGTTAGTATGTTAGAAAGATTATAGAAGAATTTAGGTATGAATACACTACTATAAAGCACCTTTCGTGGTATAAATTAAATAATTATCTTGATTTAAAGAACACTGGACTGATTTAATACTGGTGTAGTTTTCTTCACTCAGGAAAGTGTAATAAGCTTTTTACATGTGGCTAACTTTTTGAAAGTCTGCTTGCATTTCTCCCAGTCTAATCTAGTTATTTGGAAATATCGGACTCCTACACAGAGAAGTGTGTGTTGGATAATTTTTGCTGTCTTCCACGGTTCCATCTCCTCTGTAAAACACGAGTTTTGCTTCTCTAGTACAACACTTTTCCAGAAACTTACTTTTCTATGTTTTTGACTTTCTATGGTTCCACTCACTCCCAGAATTTTGCAGTGGATTTTTAAAGACTTGGTGTCACTTGTGTTTCTAGCAGCTAATTATTATTTCATGAGTGAGCAGTAGACAAAAAATTTTAGGTGATTCAGCCTTTCGAATCCAGTGTTGTTGGTATGCATATTGTGGTGACTTTCATTTAAGGTTATCCTAACATTCTTTGGAAAGGCATATGGATAAATACAGTAGATTGGGTAATGGGAAGGAATGTCAGAAATTACATTGCTCTGGATAAGCAGAAAGCAGAAAATGTCTTTTTCAAAATATGCTCTGAGAGCTTTCAAAGCTTTTTCAGGTATGTAATACCCAGTAAATGCTAAGTCAGAAGCCTGAAGAACTCTTAATCCTTTCAACAATATTAGCCGACCAGAAGATATTAACCTGCAGAAGATTTTTGTGAGGAATCATATTGTTATAGTCTGGTTACCTGACAGTGACATGTTTTTATTTCTCCCAAGCTGTGAAAGGACAGGTTCAGCCCATCAGTGCTTAGGGCATTTTTGTTTTTCTTCTGTTTCTAGTAACAATTTTACATTATACATCATGCATCAAATCTGTCCAATCATCTGGATAAAAATTCTCATAAGGAAAGGAAAAAAAAAGAGGAAAAAACAATTTAGACTGGGTTGTCAGCTGGAAACTGTTCCTGATTAGCTTTGGCGACAGTGAAATTAGGGTGTCAGAATGTAATCTGAATTTTTCAAAGCATCATTAAAGTGGTTTCTAACTTTAAATTCCAACAAGCTCTAAGTGGTTCACTTTTAAAACTGACATTTTAGAGTATGAATTTATTAAAATTAAAATATACTGAAGTTTTTCAGGTGGCTTAGAGTTTTTTCGTTTCTCTTATGAAAATGCTCAAATTTCAGAGATGAGCAACAAGGTTTGATAAAACTAAACGTTAAAAAAAGAGGCAGCTTTAATAAATGAAAGTCTAGCCTGTTAAAAGCTAAAGACTAAGGATAAAATCCAAGAGGGATTCATTTCCCATTACCTAGAACTCTAAAGGATTGTAGGGAGAAATTCCTTTTCAAATTGATTTTTAAAGATGGATCATTCAGTCCTTCAGCTGGCATTGCAACTGATTGTATACTTCAATAACATTGCTATCCTTCCCCATTTTTGCTGGTTTTATTCTTGGCTTTATCTAATGTTTCTTGTCACCCAGTGTACTTATTGTCTCTTTCCCACAGGCTTTTTAGATGGAGTAGTCCTCATAATTATTATGTGTTATCATTATCTATTATTCTTCTCTTAAAGAAACAGAATTGGAGTTATCATTGTTGAAGATTGTGTATTTCTAAAGATTGTGAAGGTTGTGTATTTCTAAAGATAATAACACAATGCATATACTTTAAAAATTTTTATGTCTGTAATTATCTACAAGACTAATCCAGAAAAGTGTGGTTTCTTCTCCCCATTTCTCTGTTTAGAAGTATTCTCATCTGGAATACCTACAGAATTGCCTTAAATAATGAGGGAGAAATGTTCAGTCTGGATTATTTTCATCCTGAAGTATGCACTTTCTATGTTGTCTTTCCAAGGATGCTCCCATGTGCATTTCACTGGTTTTGCAGTGGGATGAGTTATCCAATGGTGAGACAGGATAGAGTTAACTATCAGTTTTAATTGCAACAGTACAGATTTTTCACATGCCTCTCCTGACAATTCACTGCTCATATTTGTTTTCTCCTGCTATTACTAAATGGCAAATGCAAAATGATATAACAAAGATTAGAAACATAGGCACCATATGCTTAATTGTTCATTTTTTATGACATGAACATGCAAAAAGGGCATATTAATATTTTTAAAAGTCCACATATTCTGAATGAATACAAAATTCTATGCTACCTAGATCTTAAACTGAGACAGCAGGCTTTCAAGCTCCATCTTTAAAAGGAAACAAATAGAGGACACTGAGCACCCTAAAATTATTAACTCTTGTTAACTGTTACTCCAGATGTAACTTCAGGTATATTTTATTCTCAAGTACAAATCCATATAACACATAATTGCATTATGTATGACCCTAGGGAATAAAGATAACATTTGGTGTATTTGGCAAGATTCTAAAACATGAATAAGAAACATCCATCAGAATTAGTCTTGTTGGATGAAATATAATAGTGGAAAAAATTGATGCCATTGATATCAAGTCAGGAAAACATCCTAGGACAAGTAGATAACCATATTTTTATTGAAGTATGCATAATACTGTTTTTATTTAAAAGACAGACTTCTTATAATAGTCTGTCTGTAGTGCTTTTCCCCCTCTTTTGATGAATAAACATCCAAAAGTATGCACTGTAAAACATAACAGCTAGCAGTGTTTCATGTAATTTTTTTATAAATCAGGGAGGTTTTTCAGAAACATATTGTTGCACTAAGAAAAATTGTTGTGTTTTCAAGGAATTTTCTTTACATATTTGGTTCTCTTTTTCTTATACAGTTTACTGGTGAAAATGACATTAACAAATATATTACTAGAACCTTTGGTATAATCTTATGCTTGCTTGGTTCATTTGACTTCTGACTGTTTATAAATTCTATTTTTCTGTAGAGCAGAAATTTCTGCACAAAGCCCAAATCTGTTAGGTTTTATTTCTTACATAGTACTAAAAGTAATGTTTTTCCCCCTTAAAATAGTTTTCCTGTGGAGTTGTACAAGGAATTACTGGGGTATATTTCAGTAACATAGTCAGTCTCACTCAGTTGGATTTATTTGCAGTTTCTTTTTAAGGTAATGCCTGTAAGGTAAAGAGATTAATTGGATGTAAACTTCATTCTTAATCTGTCCATAGGGGTACTATATTAATTTCTTTCCTTTGAAAAATGTATATTCCTGTTATACTACAGTTATACTACAGTTACAGTACTTTTTATAGCAATTAAAAAAGTACAATAATTAGAATAATTTTTAATAAGTGTCTTTTTCTTTTACAGTAACTGTATCTGTCAACTGTTGTTTGATTTAGAAATCAGAAAAGTTTGAAATTTATTCAGTATATTGGATGTATCAGACAACAAATGATTCAAGACTTATTCCATTACCCTCAGAACCAATAATCTCTATTTGAACAGAAGAAACAGATATAGTTAATAATGCATATTTCTTAATGTAGATTTCTGACTGTGTGTTTAGGTTTGTATTACATTTTTTCAAATAACTTTGCATGTATCTGAAATTATATCAGAAGGCTGGCGTGAATTTGCATGCATCAGTATAAGATTGGTGAAAATTTAGTAGCTGTGCAAGACTGGGTTTTAAACAGGGACCCAGTATACTCCCCTTGCTATTTATAGAAACAGTCATGTGCTGCTGTACACACCTCCAGGGCAAATCATAATGACAGGTGGGGAAGAGTGGTAAGGAAATTAAGATGCAGGAGCTGAAAGAAGTTATCGAGATGACAATGACTCTTCCACATGAAAGTGCAGAAAGTAAGGGATGAGTGTCCTCTGGTGATCAAGGCCCCATCCTCTCGCCCCCGAGCCCTCCCACTGTTAAAGCTGCCATTGCTGCGGCTGCAGCTGGATGCTGTCAGTGGTGAGGCAGCTCTAGGTCTGGAAAGGACTCGTGTCCCCAGGAATACTGGTGCTCTAAATGGCACCATGGTCTTTACTTCAGTCTGAAGCTAGTGTCACAGGTACTGCTCTTCCTGCACCCTGGGTCGTGTTATCCTGTTTGTGTTCTTATTTCATTACAGTTATCTCAATACTGAGGAAGGTGCCTGTAATATGCATGCATAATATTTGTGCTTTTGCTACAAGCATCAAACAGTCTTTCTGAACCACCAGAAACTCAGTGGAAAACTCACAGTTTTGAAAAACATCAGTGTTTTCCACTGCAGTCGAAACACAATTGTAAAGGTATTATTGTATGTCCTTAAGTGTAATATTTAAATTAACAGAAAAGCATTACAAGTGTTCATAAAAGGATGTTGAACAAATGTCTTTTAGTGGAAAGACTAACTGTCTTTTTTCATTTTGTTTGTCTTGAGCAACATAGAATCATAGAGTGATTTGGGTTAGAAGGGGCATTAAAGACCATTTAGTTCCAAATTTTCTGCCACATGAAGGGAGACTAGACCAGGTTGCTCAAACTCCCAT
The DNA here is from genome assembly GCA_013399225.1 of Rhipidura dahli. NCBI lineage: Eukaryota > Metazoa > Chordata > Aves > Passeriformes > Rhipiduridae > Rhipidura > Rhipidura dahli. The sequence goes on along the minus strand of VXAC01004743.1, from coordinate 65,791 downwards.
CCAACCTGACTTTGAACTCTTCCAGGGAAAGCACATCCACAGCTCATTTGAGTAACCTGTTCCAGTACCTCAAAACTGACACAGTAAAGAATTTCCTTCTAATATTTAACCTAAATTTATCTTTTTTCAGTTTAGTATTTGGCTTATCCTCTTTCAGTCATCCTTTACAGTTTATTAATATTACATTTATAGTGGGTTTTGGGAAAGCCCCACAGGGCTGTTTGGTTTATTTGTGTGTGTTTGTTCTCTAAATGTTTTATACTTAGCAAGTGAAAACCCAAAAAGAAAGTCAAATCTATTAAAAAGGTAATAGAAATAAATTACGCACTGAGAAGCTTGCACTTTCTCAAAGACATCAAGGCAGGTTTTGCATCTAGCCAGAAATTTTTGCTTGGAAATGGCTCCCAGTATCATACCCCTATTAACCATTCCAGCCTTAATAACTCAGTCATTATTGCATGTGTCCTTTACACCTTTTACTGCCTGATATGACTCTTCATAATTCTTTTGGCTTTAGAGAATTCCAGGAAATCCTAATGTCTTTGCAGTCTGGAAGAAAATGACGAATCCCTGAAATGACAGTCAGACTCATGTTGCCTGCTTCTACCTTTTTCTGAAAAAAATTGCTTAGATATACATTTCTATGCTGTTTCATGCTTTGGAAACTCATGGATAACACCTATATTGAGAATTCCCACAATGTCTATATCTTTGATTCTTTGAAAAATCAAAGTACTCTTGAAACTCCACACAAGAATATGCCTGTTATGTTTGTTAATTGGATTACCTATAAAAATATTAGATTATGTGAGCTGGAGTTAACATGTATGAATCTTGTCATCTACTTTACAACACAGAGTTTTATTCTGACAATCTTCCCCTCAACAAGAAATATTGCATGACCATGTGTGTCATCCTTAATTTGGTCCAGGTGATGTCCGACAAAAATAGTATCTGTTCCGCATGAAAGGTGTATTGTGTGTCATCATAGACTGCAATATCCTTGTTCTGTAAAGCTGTCATCTTTTTCCTCTGAGAAAGTTTTTAAACCCTCTAATAATTTCCACACTTTTATTCTCTCCGTATCAGTGTTTTTCTTTTTTATTTGCTTTTGCATTTTCTCTTCAGACATGTAATAGGTATTTTAAGGTAGAAATAAGTGTGTAAGGGAAGCCTGATTTGGCTACTTTTTTTTTCTGCATTGTGCCTGACTCTCAGAATAATTTGATTCTACTTAAATTAAGTACTTTGAGGATAATTAACATTTATGAATTTTAGAGGAAAAGCAAATATCTCCTTCAAGTGCTTTCTTCTCCAGATTTGAATATCTGTGGCACAATTCTTAATAAATTACCAATAGTAATTTATTAGTAACAGTAATTGTTAATATTACAAAATTTGAAAGTTTTGATTATATGGTTTCTTTAACAGAAAATAGTGGTGAGAGGAAAAAATGTTAAACATTCAGATCCTGAAAAACAAGGGTGGCAACATATCCTTGAATCAAGAGAATAGATTTATAAGTCTGTGCCTATTTGCTGAGATTTAGGGATTCCATGTCCTTTGTATTTAGGCACTTCAGTATCTAACAAATAGAAAAGCAAAGCTTAGACTATGGAAGGTGTAGTAGCAAGCTGAATCCACAACATTTTCAGTGCTTACAAAAAAAAAAGGAAAAAAAAAAAAGTGTAAACAAGGTGATGTGGGGTCTGTGACTCCATTGCCCTTCTGCAGTAGCTCTCTTCCCAAGGGAAAAGTTGTAGTGAAGCAATACTGTTGTAATTAGTTGTTCTGTTACTTTTGCCTTGTACTGCAGTCAGGAACTCACACTTGTCAATTGTTTGCTCCATAAGCAGTCATAAGGTTTCACAGTAACCACAGAGAACTTACATTTTCTGGGACTTTATGGAAGGAATTCAAGGACAGGGAGTCTGAAAGTTTCTTTATGGGTGGGTTGTTTGTTTTGTTTTTTTTTTTTTTTCCCCTCACCATTAAAATAACCGAAGAGAATGTAGCATAAATGTAAATCCTAATAGGAGGAAATAGCACTCTTTTGTATAAGCAAAGGCTTGTTAAAAATCATGTCCTCATTCTCAGCTGTATCCATATATTCTCTGCTGCTGTTGAATCCATAGTATCTGTTTTTCACAAATGCCTACTGATGCATGTATAAATGTATTTGGACATGTGACACACTTTCTTTCAATGTATTCACTTAAGTAGCTGTAGAATCTTAACTGAAGTGAGGGACTTCTCAGAATATTTTGAAGAGGAAAAAAAGTTGTTAGGAAGCTCATATACTAGACAAGATATAAGGTGATCAGTCATGTTGAACCTGGGCATTAAGTATCAAACATTATTTTTACCTACTGTGATGTAGACTACATTTATATGAAAACAAAATGTATTGGCTTTCCTTCTTGACACACAGGGATCCGCAACAACTTTGGTGCTTCTTTTGGCTGTAACTTTTTGTTAGTGAATATCATGAGAATTATCAATGCAATATATAACTTAACTCAAGGGGAAAGAAAGAAAAAAACCCGTCTGGTTTAAAGTATCTCTTTATTTCTTTCCTTGTTGAAAAAACAAAAATTGAACATAGCTGTCTGTGCAATCTCAGCTGAAGATATCTAGATGAAATACTCAGGAAGCGCTGAGTTTCATTTTGGCAGTCCATTCATGCAGGCTGATACAGATAAGTTATTTTTCATATAAATGAGAAACCCTGTGAGCACAGTAAATGTTTCCATTTTTCATGGGAATTCTCTAACTTCTGATTTGTAGTACACAGTGGTAACATTGCATGCAGTCTACTGTAAGATAAGCGACTGCTCAGCTTTGGCATGAAAGAGGTACACTTGTTTTAAATTATCAAACCCCTTGTAAATTGCAGTATATTTAAAGTCATCTGGTGTGCCTTAGAAGCCCTTACACAGCATTGCCTGTAATGATTTTCCCTTGGCATTTTGCCACTGTAAGCTGTTTAGTAATTCTCCCTCCTAACCATTTGCCAATGGCAGTTGGCCTGCTAATTTACTATAGATAGAAGCTCCTAAAAGTTAATTCTGAAAGGTAAGTTGGTTCACCTCCTTGAGCTATTGAACAATTATAGACAAAATTCCTCTTCCAGGAGCTTTGGTTCAGGTTCTGCACCTTCTCCCTGCAGTGGTAACTCTCAGCACCTACACATGCACTTAAAACTACAGTGTCTGTAGCTGGCTTACATAAAATCAACTTAAAATTATTGTTTCCATTCTTTACCTCCTTGGTGCTTTCTATTTCATTCTTAAAGTAATTTTTAATTCCTTAACTGAGTGCTTTCAGGTGGGGTGGAAAGAAAAATATGAGGGAAAGACAGAAAGAATTCAGCTTTCTTGCTGATCCAGAGAGGCATCAAGTGGTGAGACAGTCTAAAATAGCCAAGACCAAAGGAGAAATCCAGGAAGGCTCAAACACCTTGAATTACACTTTTCTGCTTAAAATTGAAAAACTGCCTTTAAGTTAGTGGAACAACAATATGGGGTTTTTGGTTTTTGTTTTCATTTATTTTTTCATAATTTTCCCCAGGTTACAAGAATTTGATGGTTTTTAAAGCTGAAATTTTGGTTATCTATGTTTTTTTCACAATGGGCTCTATTGATCAATGTTCAGATCGCAACCTGACTCTTCTGTCCTTCCTTTTAACAATGACATAGAGAAGGCAGAGGAAAAAAGTAATGAGCAAATAGTTTGGGCAAATGTTTTATAACTGCTTTGGGGAATAATTCAAAGTATCACCTTCTCAGACTTAACAATTTTCGTGAGGACTAAGAATTGCTACAGCACATTAAGTGCTGATTGTATTTTCAATGTATTAAAGCTTGATTTCTTTTTTGTCTAGAATATACAATACTGATACAAATGGAAATGTTTTAGGTTGGTAATTTTTGATAGGAAGTAATTTCCTTGTAGGATGAATTACTTTGCATATCCACTGCTCAGTGTAAACTCTTCTGATCATGTCACAAGCTTTTTCCGAATTTTTCTAAATTACCGAATCTAGAATTACTTGGAATATTTCAGTAATGCTTCTACAGGCATTTAAAGAGGGTGATGCATTTAATATATTGTGCTCCTTTTTGATAATTTTCCCCTAGTATTCAGTAATACTCCATGAATCACTCAAGGGGCAGTCTCCAAACAAATTTGTTTCTCAAATTTTCACATATGTTCCAAAGTAACATAGAATTTAAGGAGGTGCAAGCAAGTAGTAAAATTCAGCTAGTGATATGAATATGGGCATTAAAAGTTGTGTCTATTGAAATGATTTTTATTTATACTTTTTTTAGTAGCCTAGAAATCATTAGATTTCTGTAGCGGGCTTAGTTTGCATAACCAGGCAGAAACACCAATTTAGTGTAGAGGTTTTAAGGTCAATTTATGCATTATTCCCTGATTTCTTTTCTGAGATAAACCATTAGGAGACAGCAAAGCAGGCACATAGAATATGATAAAGTTTATTAACAGACCTAAGAGAAAAGGAAAGAAAAAAACCAATCAGAACAAAACAGTTAAAAGTCTTCTTCTCCCTCCCTCTCCTTCTCCTCTGTCTCAATCCATGTTGCAGTTCTTAAAAAGGGAAAAGGGCATTCTTCCTGCTTCACGTGGTTCTCCAAACTGCCACCATCTACAGAAAAACTATCTGCAGTAATGTAAAGTCTCCTTTTCCCATAACCCTTCTCACAGTTCCTTCAACTGTAGAACATGGGCCAGCCCATGGGGTTATTACTCTTCCAAGGATGAGTAACTGTGGCTTGAATACCAAGGCTTTTCTTCGCCACCAGGTTTTAAAAGCCTCTACTGCTTTTCTGATAAACCTGGCATGGGCATTTCTTCACAACCTTTACAAGCCACACATCAAATTGTCCATCCCCCATGCACTTTAAATGGATTAAAGAGACAAACAGTCTGTGATATTACAATATTCATACCACAGCAAGGCAAGAAGTCTTTTAAGCTGAGCGAGAGGACGTGGCACCGCCCTTTTTCCTCCTGCAGGCATCTTGGCTTCATCTCATGTGATGAGGTTTTCTCTTTCTCTCTCTGGCTCTGCAATTGCCATGGTGGGATGTGTTACCGTCCCACTCCGCTGCTGGTTACAGGGCTGTCTCCTTCAGTTCAGTGTGCAGTGTGTGCTGGCAGCTGCAGGCTGCAGGCTTCTCCGCCAGTCTCCTGCTGGTCCCGTGTGGAACAGAACCGGTCCCAGAGAGACCGCGCCAGAGAGAGCCTGAAAAGTCACCCCTCCCAGAGCCCCAGGGTCTGTGCTGTGGCTTGGAAGAAGCGGGTGGAAGCAAGAGCAGGGCCAACCCGGCGGGCCAGGGGCTCCTGGCCACCACCCCTGGACCGGAAAAAACGCCCAAACTCCCGCCTTCCATGGGGTTTTATAGGTAACACTGAGAGAAATGTGATTCGACCACACAGCTGTCTGTCATGTCAGGGTTAACCCACTACAATTTCTTACCCAAAGGCTAACATATCATGGAGGCAATTTTTCAGACTGTAAGAATATAAACTATCTTGCCAATGGGCAGGTGTTGCAGTGAAGTCAGAGAAGTTTTTTGCTCTTCCTCAGGTTCCCTTCCTTATGATTTTCTTAGGTTAGGATCTATGTATGCTTTTTTTTAATCTGTGTTCTGTAGGAAGAGAGAGGTTTTTTTGTTACACCATGAATGAAGTCTGGGATAAAGAAACCAGACAGAAAAAAACCCAAAATATGTTTGCAGTAATGTGGGAACCAGGCAGCAGATAATAAAAATGAGCTAACACCTATAAAAGTGGAAGAAATATGTACGTTTTTCAGTTACTTCCAAAATATATCAGACTCAAGGAAGCAACATGAGAAATAAAGTCATTTTTAGCCTAGAAAATCATATACAGATGGAAAAAATGCAGCAAGGTGTTGACACTTATCTCAGCCTAAAGCTGAACAGTTTTTGATTGCTGCTAAGAGTCAAAGGAAGTTGATGAGAAAGCAGAGTACTGGAAAAGTGCAAATACTTCTACAAGTGGCAGTCTACAACATGAGGAAACAGTAAGAAAAACGTGTTTGTTATGTTGCTGGACCTTCATCTTAGCATCCTCACTCCTTTGGTGACCCAGACGAAGTGTTAACAGAACATAGAGATCATCCACTAAACATGTGAGAAGCAGCACTGCATCTGTCACTGTCACTGAGAGCAAGTGCCAAAGGAAAGGGGTGGGGATGAGGTCTTGATGTCTAGCACTGAGCAAGGAGTGAGGCAGCCTTGCCACACCACTGGCAGCTGTTTGGGAGGTTTGTTCTTCAGTGGCAGGGAGCTCTTCCAATCACTGCTTGTTCCAAAATTCTGTGACCATTTATTAAAAAAAGAAAACAGAAAGAAAAAAGGGAGCCATTTGTTGGAAGAGAGATTGCAGGTATCAGAACAGGACATTTTCAAAGAGTCTGTGCCTCAGGACCAAATATCAAATTTCACCTGCTTTTACAGGCAAAAAATCCACAGATATTCAGTTTCTTGATAATTGTATATTCAGTGCTATAGAAATACACTGATTTTCTCTAGCTGTCAACAGTGGAAATGGGTTCATTAGTTTCATTATTTTTTATAGCCTAACTAACTCTAACCAATAGTGGTTTTATATGACATCCATATACTGCTTGATATTATAAAATACATAATATGATACACAAGCTCATCCAAGTATTTTAGTTGTACATCTTTTAAAAACACAATCTTTTCTTTTCTTGGACATAGTGAAAATCCTTGTCTCCTGTAGGACTAATTCTGATTCTGGATGTGAAAAAATTTCTTCAAAAGAATGGCTTATTCACAGATAAAACTTTCTTAAACTCAAATACTTGAAAAAAAAATCTCCTGGAATGATGCCATCGCAAGAGACCTTAAGAGCTGTCAACCCTTATTAAATTGAGCTGCTTTTGAAGCTAATAGAAATGGGTCCTGGCTCCTAGAAAAAAAGGTAATGATAGTTACCATAGGATTTTTTCCCACAAAATCTGCTTGATTGTAAATACCTGCAGGAAGAATAAATACATGTAGAGAATCCTCGATCTGACATATTTATTACAACAGACAGCTAAGAGAAGTTACTCAGAAGAGCAGTCCCAGGGTTTTGTGTTTCATATAATTTTATAGATAGCACTAATCTTTTTTTACTGACTGTGTGGGGAGCCTGCAATATCTGGGTGGTTCAGTGAGGTGCATAAAACTGAGTAGCATGAAACCCTGGTTAAAAAAAAATGGTGAAAATGCAATTACACAATGGCATTAGGGAAGTCACAGACATCTCCAAGTGTTTGATATAGCAAGAAAAAAAATGGAAATGTCACTAATGCAAATCAGTAAATTTGAATGGTCTTTTAAAATTCTGAGTTATATTCATTAACGGTTCTAAAAATCTTAGATTCATAGAATAGTTTGTGCAGGAAGAGAGACTTAACAGTCATCTAGTCCAACTCACCTGCAGTGATCAGAGACAGGGCGTTTCTCTGGGCAACCTGTTTCAGTGTTTTACCACCCTCACTGAAAAAAAAAAATCCTTATATCTAACATATCTTTTAGTTTAAAACCATTACCTCTAGTGCTGTCACAACAGGACCTGCTAAAATGTTTGTCCCCATCTTTCTTATAGGCTTCCTTTAAGTACTGAAAGGATGAAATTAGGTCACACTGAAGCCTTCTCAAGGCTTAACAATCCCAATTCTCTTAACATTTCCTTGTAGGAGAGGTGCTTCAGCCTCCTAACTGTCTTTGCAGCCTTCCTCTGGACTCATTCCTTCAGATCCCCATCCTTCCTGTGCTGGGGCTCCCAGAGCTGGATGCAGTGTTCCAGGTGGGGTCTCACCAGAGCAGAGCAGAGGGGCAGAATCCCCTCCCTCACCCTGCTGCCCACGCTGCTTTGGATGCAGCCCAGGACACATTGGGCTTTCTGGCCTTGAGTGCACATGGCCAGGTTGTGACCAGCCTCTCCTCCACTTTCATCCCTGAGTTCATCTCATCAGGGCTGCTCTTGATCTGTTCATTCCCCAGCCCCTATTGATACCAGGGTTTACCCAAACCCAGGAGCAGCACCTTGCTAAACCTCAAGAGATTCCCATGTGCCCACTTCTCAAGCTTGTCCAGGTCCCTCTGGATGGCATTCCATCCTTCAGGTGTGTCAGCTGCCTCACTCAGCTTGGTGTCATCTGCAAACTTGCTGAGGCCATGCTCTATCCCACTGCAATTGCCACTGATGAAGTCATTAAACAGTTCTGGTCCCAGTACTGACCCCTGACAGACACCACTTGTCACTGCAGCATTGACCACTATGCCCTGGATGTGACCATCCAACCAATTCCTCCTCCACCAAGCACTCAATATTAAACAGGATCTCCTGATTCTTCAGTCCTGCAGTGAATTGATATTTTTAAGCTTCCTTCCCCAAAAAACAGAATTCCCTCTTTAAATTTTGCTCATGTCTTGCAAATTCAAGTTTAAAAAGTACATTTTCCATTAGTTAAGAATTATTACATTGCACTAGTGGATCTGTAGGTACTCCTGCAGGGACCCTTTTTATTTACATGTCGGAAAAGAGTGTTCCAATTTCTCTCATGTATTCCTACTGCTTGTCATGGCTAACCCTGTCACAGTTATGATATATTTGGATTTAGTCCTAGAAGTAATGTTTTATAATCTTGCAGGCAATACCGAAGAGTCCTATTGCACTTTTATTGCTTTTATGTCTTCATTGTAGCTAATACCTTTTGTCTTCACCCCTACAGAAAAGTGCATTGCTTGACAGTGACAGTAAAAACAGACATTGAGGTGTCAGTGTTGTGAATGTGTTGTGTTGTCTCATTAGCTCCAACACCATTCTTAACATTTCTACTGCCATTTAATTTACATGTCCTTAAAGCCACCTGTGTAGAGGCTGAATTCTTTACACCTTGTGAACAGGGTACATAAAAGAGTGGCTTCTATCCACTCACTGCAGTCAACAGAAGAGCCAGAGAAAATGGAGTTGAGACATAATGCCACTCTGACCCAAATCACAAAACAAGCATCTCTAAACTAACATCATAATTTGAGCCACTAGAGGTCACAGCAAATTTACTACCTGCCCAGAGCAAAAGGAAATCAGAGAAAGAACTTGCAGAGACAGTTCTTCTCCTATGCTGTTTTCAGGACAGCATAGCTACTTGTAGAAAATTGATAACAGATTTGCTGCCATAGCCTCAGACTGACCATGTTGGGAGAAGAAGGAAAAAAGAAAGAAGAACTCACCTTCTATTAACTGTTAGCTAACTTTTCCCTTGGTTGATATTTTAGGACAAATGAATATTATCTAAACTATACATAATAATATCAAGCAGAATATCATTAAGCTAGTGTTTTTTAGCTTCAAGATTTGTCATTCCCATGTACCTATTAAGACAAGAAATTTTCACATTTTTCTTTATTTACTTCTGATTCTTTTAAGTTTCACTTTGCAGGACAATGAAGATACCTCAGTGTGAAAATCTTTATTATGTTCACAAAGTGGAAATTTTTGATCCCTGGAATATGGCAGATCTAGAAAACTGTCGATTAAAATGGAACCCTAGAGAGAAATAATTACTTGTTTATATGGAAAAAAAAATTATAACAACATCAGGTTGGAGTACTTACTTTTATGGTAATTTATAATGCACTAGTGTTAACTTATTAATTGCTTATATAGGTATATGTAAATATATCATAATACCATGAACCTGTTATTTCTCTGATCTGTTGACCACCATAAAATGAGAACTTGAGAAACGATCCTCATAATTAATAACAAGGAAAATCTACAATGCTTTCTGAATAAGGCTGTCTTCCAGGATTTTTCACTATTCCTTTCACCTGTTTAGCGTACTAAATTGTAGCCCATCTACATTTTTCCTATTTGGTGGGTTGTGAATTGCTGTGCAGCAGATTTTTTTGGCACTTATGTTATAAAAATGTTTGCCATACAACATTGTAGCCCAGTATGTATTGTGCAAAAATGGCTTGTTGAATGACTTAGCTTAAAATAAATGTTACTTTAGTACCTTCTCCCTGAGCTAGATTCAAGGGAGGATAAAAGGTGTGTGCAGCTAAGCAGTAAAACACACAACCCCTGCATGCGTATCCAGGCTTCTATTTCCAACATGGTGGGTGTCTAAAAAGCATTCTGATGGGGGAGTCCAAGGCACAGCTTGTTCTTGTAGAGTTATGTGTATTCGCTTTTAGGGTATTTTCAGTATTTTAACCAACTTTTTCCTGGATATGGCATTTTTTAAGAACTGAAAAAGTCATCTTTATGTTAAGACTGAAAAGTTTAATGTAGTTTTATAAGGAAAACATTGATCTGAGAAATATAATTGATTCATTACAGGTTTCTCCCTTCAGTTATGGCAGTGGAATTTTCTAACCTCCCAACATGAAATGTGTTTGAAGCTCATAACATTGACAAGTACCATAACTGTCTGGCAAAAGGTTTAAAATATTTTGTGTCATAGAAGAATGAAGTAATTTCAGAAAGTAATGAAATATTTTAAATAAAGGAGGAAAGACTACTATATAAACATTTGAAAATAAGAATTACAGCTCCATTTGCTGTTGGAGGTTGTCTTCATACCTTGCAGAGGGGCATGATGTGTTAAATATTGTTTTTCAAAGACAGATTAATAACAAATGAAATCTTACATTGGTTGTGTATTTATGAAAATGTTTTTTCAGATCTTTCAGATGGCAATATAGGCACATTTCCTGGCTATAAACATGAACATTTAATAGAAAACTACCATGTGTTTGTGTTGTGTGATCAGTTTCCCAGTTGAAAAATCCAATGGTGAAGAAAAGAAAATGGAAATTTAGAAGGTTAGCTGTCTTGTACTTAAATATGATTCTAAGCCTATGCAGTTTATAACTGCACATTTTAGGCTGGCAGTTTTGTTATATCTGAAACACCTCCATGCAAGAGATGGTTCTGAGCATACATTTTATACAGAGATCAATATAAAACAATACTCAATCAGTATAAAGTAAAGGGAAGTCTAAGAAGATAAACCTCCAACCCCACCACTGATTTTCTTAGAACTGGGTATTGACTGGTCCCTTTTGCCTAACCTCTTTGAGGAGAAAACGAGCTGATTTCCTCAGAAATGGAATTAATTCCTTTTCTGATTTGAGAATATGAGAAAAGCAAGAAATTTAAAGAACATGGAACTTCCAGATATGAAGTTTTGCTGCTTTCCCAAAATTTAGAATAATATGTGGGCTGACACTGACATTGACAGGATTTTTGTTTCGTCTGGTGAATTTGCAACTTTCAAAATTGATTAAGTTAAAGGAAGAATTGAAATTCTTTCCTGAGGAGATATTAACATGGGATGAATGAGGCAGATTATTTTAGGTGCTGTCTACATGTTTTTGATTCTATGCATGTGATCTTTTTGCAAGGAACTGTAACGCATTCCAAACCATACATCTAGGTTTCCCTCGTCCACTTGCTTCCTCTCAACCCTTTCCCTGACATATATGTCCTATACATGCAAATGCCTCAGACAGTGACTCACACATGTTGTTGAACCCACATCTGCATTTCTGAGTCAGGTATTCTTAAAGTAACTCTCACTGAATGCAGGAACAAATCCCCATTGTTTGTAAACCCCAATAAACAGCTGACACTCAAAAATGTTGTGCCTGGGAATTCTGTTTCATCTGCATGAATAATTCTGCCAGCAGAATAATTTCCTTTTATTTCTCTTTAGTTTGGATCTTAATACAGTAAATTCTACTATTAGATGAGAGAGAGAAAACAAATTCTCTTCAATCTATTGTTTATTTAGGATTCAGCTCTTTTGCAGGTGGAAAAGAGCAGTCCACTTAGCCATTCCCAATGAGAAAATATTCCATAACTTTGATCATTCTTCTTGCCCTGAACTTACCTCTTCGAACTTCTGCACAAGTCTTGAGGTGAAACCAAGATACACAAATTGTTCAGAAGGCAGGTAAACCAGGGATGCATTATAAAACATAATTACATTCTAGTTTTTCCCTTTGTCTTTTGAAATACTTCATAAGATTTGATTTGGGTATTTTGATCGATGCTAAACAGTAAGTTGGCATTTCTCACAGAGCTGTATTTTATAATCACATTTCCAAGGTGGTCCCAGAATTGCCTTTTTTTTCATGAAGTAAATACTTTTTTCCCAGATGGAATTTCTTCATATATGATGACTTTTACTTGAAGTTTTATTGTGCAGTCATTCACTTCATAAGTCTCTCACCTTTAGCTGTTTTCATTTGTTCTTGTTCATTCTGTTCTGAAAAAAAAATAGTAGAAAACTTCATCACTGTTCCTCACCCTTTTCTCCAAGTGTTAAGCACAACAAACCAAAGTGAAAATTACCCAGTGGCCCTTCTCCACTCCTGCACTTTACTTCCCTACCTCCTAATCAATTATTTATCTGTGCAGTGACATCCCTTTTATAAGAGGGCTGTTTGGTTCCTTTCAAAACCTTTCGTGAGCAAGCTGTGAAGGCATTTTAGAGAAAACAGGTGGATTGTGTGAAATGAATGATCTTTGTTCCTTCAGCTGTTGGACCCCTCTGAGAATTGTAGTAGATCTGTAAGGGTGACTTGGTTTTATGAAAGTCATGTTGTTTCTTTTATGACCATTTTCATAGCACCTCTTAAAGATGTCAAGCCAGTTGCTGCATGTCTCTCAACCCTAAATCGAGGGTTTCATTTGACCTCTTTAACCTAAATATTTCCCAAAAAAGTTATTGCTATTTTCTAATACCCTGATCTTCTCACTGTGTTTATTATATTTGTTCTGTTCAAATAGGATAATTAGTTAAGGTTTCTTCTTTATTACTGAAGTCTCTTTGATCTGCCTACAGTAGAAATTGTTTCCCTTTTCACATGGGCAGTAAAGAAGGGTCAGTATTGCACTGTTCCCATTTAAGCTCAGAATTTCAGTCCATGTGGATTCTGATTTGCTTGTTGAGTTGTTAGTCTGCTCACTGAACTTGATTTTAATCTCTGTTTTAAAACATAAAAATCAAATGATTAATATATTTCTAATCTCTGTTTAGACACATAGTTTAACACACTAGCCCTTATGTGTGGCCTTAAGCAGGATGTTTGTTCAGATCACCAGGTTTTGGGCTTAGTGAAGAACAAAAATGGGTTTTGTGGTGCTTATTGCTTCTACTGTCTTTATGATATAACAATTCAGTCATCACATTTATCCCAGGGAATTAGAAAGCAAACATTCCTTGCTATAGAAAACCCTCACCTTGTTCTCCAATAGCACCTATCACCTAAATAAAAACAAGTCTTTAAGCAAAGGTGGGCTTATATTTTTGGTGAAAGTGGGCTTATTTTGTCGATGAAGCTGTGCTATTAAGAATATCAGACTTATGGACCCAAAACAAAATTGGTGATCTAGTGATGTTTTTTTCAGGGCATTTAGTCAGCAAAAGCCCTAGATTCCAGTGTTTGGTTCCAGTGCTTGCTTCCATGTATTGCACTTTACCCCATGGCTGATAAGTGCTAGATGTATAAGCACTCCCTGAAGCAAACAAATTTTTTCTATTTACAGCAGAGATGCTGTCATCAGTGGGCCACAGAGTCATGTTCTCTGTTGTTTACTTCTCCTCCTTTGCTGTGCTTTGAAATGACTGGGGCCTCTCTTCTTATGCATGATACCATAATCTGTGTTGTCTTTATGCACTAATTTTGCTCTGAATACATTTTCTAAATAGGGCCCTGTGGGGGACTTATCTAAGTGGAGGCCTGCTTTGTGCATTTTGAATGATTTTATTTATGCCTAGTATACTCAGAACAGCCTTCAATATATCCAGTAGTGCAGCTTTACTTGCTTACATAATTGACACAAATAGAGGCAGCAATGGTTTTTAAAGCACCTAAGTTTCCAAGAGGGGATTCTGTGTTTGCTTGTTTGTTTGTTTTCCCTATAGACTTTGTCTAAACTCCCTGTTAATATCTGTTGCAACTTTTTCCTATCATCATCAATTAAATTCAAGCTTAGCCTAAAAATTCCTTTTATATTTTTGAAAACCTAACTTACTGTGTTTCATTTATCCATTTAGCAAATGAATGTACCATACAAATGCCCGGATTCTTTGCATATATTTGTTTATTGTCAGAATATAATACAAATAATTAGTATGCCATTTGTTGTTTTACACAATATAATACTTTTGACAATTCAGATTTTTTAATACATTGATTTTTCTGTTTAGAAAATAAAATTTATGCTAAAAGAAAAGTGCTGCTTTATTACTTTTGTCTTAGAACAAGACAAAAACTATCACAATGTGTTCTTGAGGTGGATTTTTCCTTGTCTTGCACCAACAGTTTCATAGACACAGCTGACATTTGCAGTATCTTGCACACTTGTTCCTGTCCAGTATCCATGCCAGACATCTCTCATATTCTTTTTTTCCACAGATTTCTAGTGTTCTCTTTTGGTCCTCCTCTAATTTAAAACTTTATTTGTACTCATACCCTGAATGGTCTGATGATAATGTGTTGATGTTTATCAAATTCATTGTCTCTTACATGACAATCTCTGCAGAAGAAATTGCTTCAGAAATTGCTTTGAGATGGTACTGATTTTCTTTGTCTATCTCTCCCCTTGGGTGATCAAACATTACAGATGCTGTGAATTAATTTGGTGCTCTGCTGTGTGTACAACCAGCATGATACTGCAGCACTGCTTTAATATTATTTTTTCTTCATCACAGCATGAATAGAAAAATCCAAACTATTTTTAAAAACCTCAGGAAGGGAGAAAGAATGAAAACATGTATTAGATATAATGAATTGTGTTCTCACAAAGGTAAGGGTTGAAGGTGAGGAAAGTTAAAGGGAGGGACTTTAAAACTTTTTTTCACGTTAAAGGTGCTGGATTAGTCTTTAGATACTGAATCAAGAGAAATATTTCTACACATCAAAACTTGTGGGCAATAGCAATATGAAGAACAAAATGATGATTAAGGCAGCTCTGTGTGACCTGATCTATTTGCAAGCCTCCACCTAGCACACATTCATGCTGGGCTATGTAGTTCTGCATTGAAATTCCACTGCCCCATTTTGAATGAGCTTCTACCTCTAACCCCAGGGGCATGCTCACAACCACTGCTGGGGCATGTCACGATAACGCGTTGCCAAGTGTGTCCCTGGGTGTAACTTCTTCTTTGCAGTAGAAATACGGGCTATGAACTACCTGGCATTTCTCTGCCTTACTACACATCACAATTACTCTGTTTGGTTTCTCTCCCCTTTTGACTTTGTCCTCACTCTAGTGAAGGCTGCCATCAGCCTCTGCAGATGGAAAAGATTGTAAGAAGCAGTGAACCCCTTGAAGATATTACCTTTACCCTTCCAAAATGAGGATTTGCTGGCATTCATGCCTTGTCTTTATTTCACCTCTGTCCTACATTCAATGGAATCCTCTTCAACTGATTGATTGCCTTTAAAACTTGTAATTTTCCCCTCAGAATGGCAAGTCACAAACCGTGACCTCCGAAGGGCAGGATGTCCAAATGCTTAAAAATGCATAGACACATAGATGTGTATATATATTCCTGTACTTTCCAGACTAATGGCAGACCAGCCATATCCTGAATACATCAAATCAAAACATAAATGTAGAAGGTATCCCATAGCTGCATCAAGACAGAACAGAATCCTTCTGTTTTATTTTGTGTCATCTTCTAGAGTTTCTGTAATGAATTTCCACCTATATTGTCCCAAATGCTTCTCAAATAATTCAAAATGAAAGGTACATTTCAACATTCAATGAACTACAGTGTTCTATTTAAAATCTCTAGGTCTCAGAGATTAAGACATAATTTCTGCATGACTCATATCATTCTAAATAAGTAAGAATACTTTTGACACACTATTATGAAACACAGAAAAAAATACATTATCAAAAATATGTATGATTGAGTCTGAGTCCAGTCAAATAAAGAACACAAATGAACAGGATATTTTAATATGCTTGCCCTGAGGAAATCCTTACTGTTAGTCACTTTTCAAGAGGATTTTCTGTTATGCATTTGATAAGAAGAAGGTAAGAATATAGGATCTTTTCCAGGAATTTCCTCTCTGTGCACTCAAGAACCACATGGAAAATTGGCAAGCCTATGCTTTAATACTTTGCTAAACCTGTATCAAAATCAGAGCCTCTCTCACAAGTGCAATCCACTTCCCTTTACCCTGAGGAGACAAAAAATAAACAAAACACTATGCATTTAGATTTTTGTTTGCTTTGACTCTTCGGTACTAATAATTCTCTATTCTTCTCTTCCCTTTGTCCTTAATGAGTTTGAGTTGATAGAAATATTGTTCCCACAATCCCATAGTTCCTTGTAAGTTAAAGATGGATCAGCACTATTTTGCGTACACTATTGTACTGATTTTTTTTCATGTTAGTAAGACAAAATTCCTATAGATCAGGAATTTTTTTAAATTCTCTTTCATTTCTGATCATAATTCTGTATAAGAATAAAGAAACAAATACAACCAAATTAATGTTACACAGGTTGGGTTCTTTTGAGTTCTAATTTTGCAGAACTGAAAATATTTATGGGTAACTATCTAGAATCTGAAGCTGACTGGAATCATGGTACCCTTTTAAAGAATATTTTCCTAGTAGAAGTCAAAAATCTTCATTCTGAGCCATGAAAATAAGAGTGGTAAAACACACCCCTGCACATTCAATCCCCCAAAATCAGGAGAATTTGGTGGCAAAGTGAGAACAGCAATTTTAGAAAGTAACCAGCATGCTTGAGAAGAACAGTGGAACAGTTATAAAAGAATCAGAAAAATACAGAGGGGCAAATTATGAGGACATTTAACTGTTTTTATATTTGCTGTTATTTGCTAACTTTGTTGTTAGTTATTTACCAAGTTGATAATGAAGTTTGAAAAAAAATCCTGATACTGCTGTAGTTTCATTACTTGAGTTAAACAATACAGTCAAAAAGGGGCAGAATTTTTCAATAAACTTTGATTTTGAAAAACCAGATGACACTGTCATAATGAAAGATGATTCAATGTTTTCTATTTCAATAATATTTCAAAAAGTTCAACAGCAGAGGTTATATTTCAACACATAAAAAATCAGGACACAAATAGGATTTCTTTGTACAATAATTTAAAGATATTTATGATTTTTTTTAAAATCTGCAATTAATTAAAATTTATTTTTAATAACTTTGGAAACAATGAGTAACACAGAATATCTTTATTCCTGGTGGATGTCAAACCATGAACTCTTTTGCTGAAGCTCAGATAGGATAGGCACAAGAAGACCTGAAATAAGGGAAAATATTCAATTCATTGAAAAGATCCAGAATATCAGTCATCTCAGACAATTAAAATTCATTCACCTGGTGTTTAAGGTGGAAGATTTAAGTTTGGATGGTAGGCTAAATATGCTAGGAGATAGCTTCTCTTTTCCTTGGATACATAAATATCACTTACAGGACATCAGTGACAGAAATAAGGTTCATCTTTTCAGCAGTGAAGTGATATAATATTTGTCACAACTTAATAATGTTCAGTGTGTTGCCAGTTGTTATGATCCACTGGAACAATGTTAGGATCCCACTCCTGAAAATAGTACTGGGGTCCAATTATTAAGACATGCCTGAATTAAGGTGCAAACAAGTACCTAGGCCAAAGTCAAAAGTATGAATTTCATTTAACAGTACGTGGGGAGAGAGAGATTATAGTCACCAGTATGTGGGTTCCAGCAGCATCCTGATGGCTCTTTTTCTTCTGGTCTTCTCGGTGGTGGGGGTCCCTAGAGTGTTCTTCTGGAGCTACCACTTTTGTACTGTCCATGTCCCAGGTATCCAGAGCCCTACATGTCATTCTCACAGCTTGGGATGGCATGTGTGTGAGCAGTTCCTTCCTTTCCTACAGTTTGCCATGGTGAGAATTTTTGTCCAAATAGGTTATCCAGATCTGCTTCACCAGGCCTGGCATCTTCCTCGTTGTGTCTGAGCTTTTCCCAAAGGCAGCACAGTGGAATCTTGTCCAGCGTGCTAATTCCAAACCTTTCACCTACATGTAGGCCTGAAATGAATATCTTCTTGTGTGCCATCTGAGACTGCTTGGGTAGCTTATCTTGCAGGAACTTCCTCCTTTGTCAGTGTTGGAGACAATTCATTGCATTCTTTAAGTCTAACAGTGACAGCAGTCACTATCAGCTTGCCAACCTGTTTCAGTTTCCATGAAGATTTCTTGTGTTCAAAGACATGAGAGAGTCACTAAATTTTTTGTTTTGTTTTCTACCCATGTCCACTTTTTCTTCTTATACTGCCCTTCCAATGGCTTCTTATCTGTTTTTACTCTACAGAAGCAGCACAAGGTCCTTTTATGCATAAGTCTCAATCATAAGAGTCTCTATAGTTTTCATGTCTTAAACAGAACCAGGAATGAAAATGCACTTCAGAGGAAGTTCAAAAAATAGAAAGGAAAGTGATAGGTTTGCACCATCTGGTTTCAATTCAGCATCTGATTCTGTTTTAATTTAATCAACTTCACCTGCTTACTTTGCTTAGGTTTAGTACCTTAACTTTCTTTCTCAAATATCCTAGAAGCACAACTTGTCTCAAATTTTGAATCACAGCAACAATGAAACTCATTATTTTGCAAACATCCTTAAAAAAGAAAATGAGGATAATTTCTTGAAACTTTCACTGAACTGTCAGGCAGTATTGCTGGAAATATTTATATCTGTATTTTCCCTGTATCATTTGATAGGTTTTTTTATAAGAAAACATATTATTCAATACTGATTGCTGTGATTACTACACCTAAGACACCACAGAAAAATTAATATAACCTCTTGGTGGAAGTTGTTGATCATAATGGCCAAATAGAAGGAGTATAAATAACTCTTATATTTTTGCCAGTCACCTGCCTGCTGCTATAATTTAAGACACACAATGAATGTGCTATGCCAAGAACACCATTTGTGGTGAAACACCGTGGAGAGAAGGACTTACTAAAGGCAATAGATAAACTCATGTCAGGGCTTTTAAGATTTAGAATAGATATATAATTGCCTTGTCCTCATGAAGACTTTTAATCAAATCTCTGTTACTCTCTTCTTCTAATAGGAGGAAAATCTCAGACGTTTTGGTTTTGTACTATACTTGTCTTTTGGTTTTCCACAGAACTGTTCATGGCAGTTTAAATAGGTGATTAACTCCTCCTTTGAATCCCCATGATTTATTTTCAGATTGGATTGAGTTTCCTTTTAGCTTGTAGGTTAATGGTAGGGAAAAAAAAGGCAGCTTGGAGTAGCTTTGATTATTTTTTAAACCCTTTTAACAGCTAGTTCTACTTTTCTTACATCATATATTATATTAAAAAACTCCAGCTCTTGTAGATTAAAATCTAAAAACACATGCCAAAAAAACTTAAGAAGTTTCTGTCTTCTTCTGTATAATTCATTGTCCTGCAATATTGTAGACCTTATGGTGGAACTAATTCTGCTCTTGTCAAATCTTAGGGACAAACTGGATTTGGGAAAGTATTTTAAATAATTTCACATAAATAATTCCTATATGTATTTTCTCCAAACTGCCCAAAGATTATAAAAACTAGGACTTTCTTGATTTTGCCTTTTTCAAGGTCTCTTGCTTCTTATGAAAACTGTTTTTAGGTGAAGGTATAAAAGCATAATATTAACATGGCATTTATTTTATAGTGAATATGCTGTATCATTAACACATTACCAAAAACATCTTTCTGTAAGTTCTATAGGAGTTAAAGATAGTAAAGTTCAAAGTCTATGGATTTCTAGGCATTTTATTTCATTTCCCTGAGAGTTCAGAATGGATATATTTGCATTTAAAAATATAAAATTAGTTTTGAGACACTGATGTATTTTTTTCTCACACTTTCAATTACTTTTTTTCTTAGAAAATATGTATTTGCCAATTAAACCAATTTGAAATACATTTTGAAATACCTTTTTTTTTTTTTTTTTTGTAGATTGTTTACCCATCCCTAACAATCTGAATGGTCAGTTTGAAATGACTTTTTCCACAGATGGAAAAAATATAGTGTATTATAGTCATGCCAAGCCACCTATGGGAGTTCTTCTGAACGGTCATAGCTCAGTCCTTTGTTTCTATTTTTTTTCACCCTGTACCCTGACATTATACCTGTGTTTGTAGGTTGGTGTTGGTTTTTACTTTATTCTTATGACTGTTCTGTACAACAACCTAGACCCATTTTTGTAATACATATAATGTAGCTCCACCCATTTCACTGCCAGTTAAATGACCCAAGAGTGTTTTCTTCCATCAGTCCATTTGTTAATGCTCTTCTTTGTTTCCTTATTTACACTCTGAATGTCCTGGAAAAATCAAGAAGGTGACATCTTCAAAAAGTCAAAAATTTAATATATAAATATATATATGACACTAACAGTAATTATTTTATTACATCATAGTCATCCATGTTCATGATTTATTTAGTTATCAAAGGACTTCATCAATTCTCCCATTCAGAAAACACATACATATTGAAGTTCAGTCTCTCTCACTTTTATTTTCCCTGGTCTGATCTCCATGAATAACTGAGAATCATAGAGTCATTTAGGTAGGAAAAGAAGTTTGAGATTATTAAGTCTCATCATTAATCCAGCACTGCCAAATCCATTGCTAAACTACACCCCTAATAACCACATCTACTTGTCCTTTTAATACTTTTAAGGATGGTGACTCAATCACTTCCCTGGGCATCTGGTTCCAATACCTGGCAGTCATTTCTTTGTGGAATTTTTTTCTACTATTCAATCTAAACCTTCCCTTGAACAACTCAGCATCATTTCTTCTTGTCCTCTAGCTTGTTACCTGGAAGAAGAGACCAACACCCACCTTTTGACAGACTCCTTTCAGGTAGTTGTAAAAAGCAATAATAACACCCTCCTTTCCTCCAGGCTAAACAACCTCATCTGCTTCAGCTGCTATTTACAGGACTTGTGCTCCAGACCCTTCCCCATCTCTGTTGCCCTTCTCTAGACAAGCTTCAGCACCTCAGCATCTTTCTTTCTGTGAGGTGCTCAAAACTAAACACAGGATTCAAGGTGTGAATCATCCTATTAACAAAAGCTAGTGAATGTAATGCAGACATTCTGCAGTTTGGTCTAGATGGTTTAGAGAAACAGCCTAAAACTGAAGAATAATTCTACATCTGATATGCATATGCAAAGTTGGGAGTTACTCTCAACTAATTTAGGAAGACTGAGATAGGTGAGGCATGAATAATTTCTATGATACTTTTACTTTTGCTAGTGTTCTTTTCAGACCAGTTGTCATGCCTCTAAGAAAAAGTTTATCCTAAATGTTGATGTGCAAGACAACAATGAATCATGAATGCACTTCAGCTAAATAGAATCTAGGAAGAAATTATGATAAGAAAGAATCTTGGAAAATTTCCCTGAGATTTCAAAAATCATTTTAAACTTTATAAGAATTGATTTCTGGTTTGGAATCTTTACCCTTGAACTCATTAATTTGGGAGAAAGCGTACCATGGGTCTTGAGAGCGATTTTATAAAATTGTATTGGATATGAACAAAAAACCCACAATAAAACAAACTGTTTTCAAAAAGATATGTCAGTCTTTTTGTATTCTAAGTCAGCTTGGTGACAGTGATGAGAACACGATAATGTTCTGTCAGATTACGAAATAGTAGAAGTAGAGGGATACATTGATTTAATAAATCCTTCTGAGCAATGTATCTTAATTCCTGTTAGCAGTGCACAGAATTATTTTCTTTTTGCTGTAGTTTTTGAGATAAAGTAAGTATTTTTCTTATTACTCTAATGGTCCCAAATATCATATTTTATATCTAAGTGACTGAGTGATTGGTGTCTCTGTTCAGAATGACATTACATTACATTGGCTATTTCTTAGAAAACTACTTTCCCTTTGTGGTTTAGATTAGAGCAATTTTTATTTTCTTTCTGTATAATTTCTGACTAATAGAATATCTTGTGACAAAGGCTGTTATAACAGCTCTTATCTTTACTGCCATATAAATCTAATTATAAATACATAACGGAAATGAGGGCTACAGTTCACGAACCTGAAGGATGATGATGGGAAAAGAAAAATGCAGGAGGAAACTGGCAGTGGTTTTGCCCAAATGATATTTCTTTCTTATAAGAGCCCTGACAGTATGGGGTATATCTTTCCAATAGGAAAAGTAGTACTGGGAAGCCTGGATAGCCTTAAAATTTGAGTTTGAATAGAGGTCAACTAGTTCCCTAAAGTGATTTTATAAATCAGTCTTGCTGGAGCATATTTCAAAGACTCAGGTGCACCTGGAATACTAGAACTTCATTTTCAAAACAAGCAATTTAGCTAATTACTCTTTTTATAGCAGAGGTTTTTTTTTTTTTTATTAAAGTGGCAGTATATGGGCAGTGAACAACACCATGGAAATGCAAATACTGTTTAAACATTTGGGAGACAGAAAATGAGACAATGCAACAAAGTCATTTTGTAATCTCAGTTTTGCAGCTTCCTTTAAATTCTGTTAATAATGCTGTTCTGAGTGATCCTGAATGTCATCACTATTACTTTGAGAACTATGATTGGCAGTTCTAACAAAAAGGCTGAGAGATGCATGCTCAATGAGACTGAACTTTTTGCATCCCTGGAGGTATTCCCCTTCAGGTCAGGACTGAGACACTGGATGGGTTAGTCTAAGGGAGTTTGCATTATTGCTTCTAATATAATATTCATTCTCTGGATTTACTAGTACAAAAATTATTCTCTCAGGCTTTCAATCTGGCAAACCTCATTAGTACTGAAGATTTTCTACTATGTATAGGAAAAAATGAAACCTTTGTTTTCATTTACTCTATTGGTAATGTAAGACAGAGCAAGGTAAATACTACAGACAAGAATATCTTCCCAAAAGGTAATCTTTTCATGATGATTGCAACTAGAGCTAATAAGAAACTCCTAAAATCTTTCTGTTCCCTCCTGGTCAGTCCTGCAGCTACATCCTGGCAGAACTCTTACACATACAATTTAATCTCTCTTTTCAAAAAAAATTATTAGAGACCATACAGTTATCTATGATAGCATTTATCTGCCCAGTCCTGCCCTTTGATTCCTAAAATTGCCACCTTCTTGCTCTTGAGGATCTCAGTGACACATTCCTCTCACACAACCTTTACAATCTTTCATGCATTTTGAAAAGCATCCCTGTATCATTGCATGCTTTGCTCAATTTACAGTGTCCTCAGTACAAACTTACTCCAAGCAAATGTATTGAAACTGTTCATTGTGAATTCACCTGGCTGAGGAGAACAGTTTCACCAAAAATATTTTGGAAAAGCAAGTACATTAATTCCAATTCAGTTCTTTCTTAAACATTTATGGTTTTAATCCCTGAAATATCTATAGTAGACATAATGAGATAATGGATAAAAATCACATCTCATTTCATACTTTCTCCATCTTAATTTTACTGACCTAGAACTGCTTCAGAAGGGGTGAGAACACACATCTGTTAAAAGCCTAATAAGTTTGATGTGACTGGTTGCAGCCACCATTAGAAAACTAGGAGAAAAAATATTTCACTGATCTCTGAGACTTCTGCAATGGAATGAAATGGGTTGACTGGTGTGGCCCCAACTAATCCTATTAAACCACTTCTATTCTTAGTACTGAGAGCATTGTGGGAGGCAATAAGCTTCAATGAATTCACCTGTTTGACCTGGCAGTCAATTTTCAATAGAAAATCAGAGCAAGTATTCTCAAGTATCCTCAAGGTAAACACTAAAAGTGACAGATACCTGGTTTCACCTTACTGGCTTCATCTCTTTGGTATCCTGCTGTAGCTGAGACCAGAATCCCCTGTTTAGAAACAGACAAGAAACACATGAGACACAGAATTTGTGTATCCATATTGAATTGCAGGGAGAAATGTCCTTGTTGATCTAAGGTGGTACCTGGCTAAATCTGAAGTATATAGTGTTTGACTGGGTTATTTTTTTTTATCTCACCTGCTGACAAATCCTTTCTTCTTCCATCACAAAGTAGTACAAGTATATTAGAAAGGACACAAATTCATCTTGTCTGCTACTAGCTTTCTGTGAGTCATCTTTATATATATTTTACTTTTTGATGAAACTGCAGAATGCATAGAAGTCCAGTGACAGTGGATAAAATCATTCAGTGCTACTATGTGCCATATCATGCATATGCAAGAGTATTTTAATGCGTAATCAATGCCACACAAATTGCCTCTCCTAAGAAATATGGCACCATTCATTGCATTTAACCTTCAGCATAGGAATAACCTCACATTGGCAAAATGGAGTAAACTATTTGTGTAAGATGGGTTGGCTCAGGATGTCTCACGGGCTCTTTGAATGTAATTTCTTTCCTTCCTTCCTTCCTTCCGTCCTTCCTTCCTTCCTTCCTTCCTTCCTTCCTTCCTTCCTTCCTGCCTTCCTGCCTTCCTGCCTTCCTTCCTGCCTTCATTCCTGCCTTCTTTCCTGCCTTCCTCCCTCTCTTGTTGCTTATGAACTGTGAGAGATGTAGTTGTAAAAACAAAGCCACCTGTGTCTTAGTGCTGACTGTGCCAGATGCTTCCTAGTTTTTCTCGCTCCCATTGGGGAGAGAAAAAAGTAAAACACTCCTGTAAGATATCAGTAGCCTCACTGGAGCTTTCCACTGTACTTATTCTTTCAATTATCCTATTACAGATTCATTGAACTTTGCTGTTTAAATCTGAAAATTACAAGAATTTACACCATAATTATTTGTTGTATAATATCCTAGGTAGTCTGGGATTTCATTATACCAAACACATTTGAGAAGAGACAGTACAGTTCAAAGTACAATCTGGAGATTGTCATAATGTTAGATTTAGAGAAAATGAAGGCAAATCTAAAATGAGTAATGGAAATCAGCTGAAGAAAGGAGATCTCAGTGTCACTCTACAGACACATATACTTTCTTTCTGTACTGTATCTGGATTTCCAGTTGTGCCAGTTAAATAAAATGGTTTAAAAAGTCAAGAATGGTCTAGAATTGTCTGCCTCACTGTTCTTCTGTGCAGGAACTTCCATCAACATGAGCAATTGTGGTTCATGTTCACTTATAAAGCTTTCCTTTAAACATGTCACTAAATCACCTACTGAAATTCAGTGAGTTGGTGAAGCAGAGGAAGGTAACCCTTTTAAAGAACAAATATGGGAGATGATGTTTTGAAACTCCATGGACAACTGAATGTCTTCCTCAGCTGTGGACAACAGAACTAGGCAAGACCTAGGGACTGCTTCCTTTATCCATTCTGTTCTCAGCTCATCTCAGTTCTGACCGTCCCCCTGCCCTCCTTTCCTGTCCCCTGTCTTCTTGATTTCCTTTTATTTTCTTCATTTCTTGACAGGGCATTTAAATATTTTCGTATTTCCCAATATTTCCTGACTTGTCTTGAACCAAGTCATCTTTGATGATATAGAACAAATTTAACTTTTTGCTTTTTGAGTCAATACTGAGTAATTTTTGTGCATACTGTATGCCATTTTCCCTGCGTGTCTACATGCCAGCACCCCATATGTGACAGGAGATGCTCACATTTTAAAAATCTCATCTGCCCTGCTGACAAGCTTTTTCTGCTGTTTGTGTTACTGCAGAGCTTACTGCTTTGTCTTTGCAGGCCATTATTCTTTTTGATTCCTGTTGCTAAGAAGTGGCTATAGTAACCAAGCTGTTTATGTACTCGTGCTTTAGAAAGGAATCAGAACTGTTAAAAGTCTTTATTGCTTAAATCCTCCTGTGTGATATCAGTCAGGTCCCCTCATAATAGTGGGGATTATGGGATCTAATCATAACTGTATGGCCATGAATCTCAGCCTTGATGTATCTTGTAGCTGAGCTGCATAATGTCTGAGAAGCATTCAGCTCCTGCTGTGCTCAACATCTGAGCCACAAGAGAAGTATTTCCATAAATCATATTGTTATTGTTATCATTATTGACATTAAAACTTAATTATTTTAATGCTCAAGTAATGATTCTTTTTCATTATATTGCTGCTCAATATACAGTTTCTGTCATCATGGAGTTAATGTTTTTTAATCAAGTAAGGGTTTCTTTCTCATCTGCTGATTTTGATATAATTGAGTAGTATATTTGTCTTTGGATGTTTTACTGCAAAAACGTGGCAGGTAGTCAAGTGTGCCATTTAGGAACATTAAATAATTCACTCCTCTGAAATTTTATCTAACAGCAGTCATTTTGAAACCCATTAGAATGGGCTTCATCAATAAATAAATAGCACATCAGCCAGTTTCTTATTATGCCAAAGTAACAATGTTATATTTAAAAATGTTCAGATATATCTGCTTTCTGAATTTCATACATCAGAGATCTTTATGCTTCTCCATAACCTAGACTGCATTTTAATTTACTACATTTCTTAAAAACAGTACTTTTCCTATGCTTTTTCATTGCAGACTCTTTCTTGATTGTTAGAACTATACAGCTGCCATTTCTAAATAATCTACATTTATATTCATAAAAATCAATATTGGTGAAAAAAAATCTAAAACTTATAGACCCCCAGACAAAAGGATCAATAGCAACTTTGAAAGGTTGCTTTTCAGTCCTTCTTCCTTTCCAGTCCTTCTTCACTAGGAAAATGTTTTCATAAGTTTCCACTGGTTCTCCCTTTAGTTATGAATTTTACCCTGAATCTTTACTGAAGCAAAACTGCATTTTTCAGCCATCTGTCCTCCTCCTCCTCATACCGCGCCCCCCTCCCCCCCCACACTGTTTGAACCAGAGTTTCAGAGGCTGTAAAACATCTATACTTATTCTGAGCAGGACAATAGGCTGGATGTCTGGAGTCTAAGCCTCCAGGATTTTCTGTGGTCAACATCCTTCTTGGAAAGGGAATGACAGAATCAGATCCAGCAGTTCCCCACCCACCTATCATTCATTTTCTCTTGTCTTTGCCTATCAAGACAGTATCAGTAGTAAGAAACTCAATGAGGACTGGCTAGCATATCTCTTTTTTGTACTAGAAGATGATTTCATCTGGGTTGACGTAGGATGGCAGCTTTCCTGTACAAGAAAAAAAAAGGGAAAAAGGCATATGTGAAAACTAGTCCTGTGCTGAACATGTATTGTCAGGAATTTAATTATCATCAGAGGAGAAGAAAACTGAATTAAGCTTGTCTACTTAAAACTTGTCTTGTGCATTGTGCTTCACCTGGAGATGTCCAGGTCTAGGGTATAATTTTACAAGTATTTGCAGTACCAAGCTGCAAATCAGTGGTAAGCAGAAACCTCTACTGCAAGTGCAGCAAGAATTTGTTAGGTAAAAGGCAGATAACAGAAGTAAACTTTGGTCAAAATTTCCACTTCTCCACCCTATCAAAAGGATATAGTATCCTGGTGCTTGTGAAGATTAAGGTCCTTCACTTCTATCCTTAAAAATAGCAGCTCATGAAAAATACAACATTCTTTTAAAAACAAGTATAAGATTTTGGCACCTATGACACAGGATCTTGTATTCCCAGTGTAATACCTAGAGAACTGAAATGTGCAGAAAGTCCTTACTTTCCCAAATATGCTGGTAGGTTTCCAGAATCTGGTGGTGGATTTCTGGGACTTGTACATTTTTGTAGAAGATTGAATAACATTTTTTCAAGTTTGTAACAGTGTCTTTGAAGTAAAGCAATACTCTGCACATTCCGAATTGACAAGAACAAACTGCCTTGTCAGAGCTTTTATTAGCCTTTCTCCTTGACAGCACATCTCACTGACTGTTAGGCAACCTCCAAAATAATTTTGTGCATGATCTGAGATGTGATAAACTATCTCTCCCTTCTCTGCTCAGAAGAGTGGTATTAAATCAGATGGAATCTGAAAGGCAGGGTATTCTTTAGCAGTACTAACACTCGGTTTGTCAAACAGTGCAAATCATGCAGTATGAACAGGAGCATAACAAAAGGGAGTAAAAAGCATATGAAAGGGAGAGAAGATTTGTTGATCACTCAGTAAAATCTCATGCAGCTGCTGGTGGTTTGTTTCTGTGGAGCCACTGAAAAGTGTATGAACTCTGAAGAAAATGTCAATTACGCATTGAATGATGTTTTAAAGAAACAAAATGTAGACAGCATTCAGGCTTTTTACTGGGGATAGCCTGATATACATTGGCTATACATAGATATATATTGTAACTTAATGACCAATCAACTCTACTGCTGTACACCAAGTGCTCTTTTCAGACTCAAAACGTCTTTTTAGACTTTTTCAGCTTTCTTTGGGGGAGAGTGGGGGTTGGAATATAAGGAAATTGATTTATCTCCTGTCTTCTATTTTTTTGATGATGGTAACTTTTCTTCCTGGGACTTCACAGTTTTACTCTCCACTTGTAGAAACAGGTAATATGGCATTGCCTTAGAGATTTTCAGAAAGAAGATTTGCAAATGAGCTGCAAGCTACCACAGTGTGCCAGATATTTTGAAATTGGTCATGCTTTATTCCAACACTAAGGTCTGTGATTAGTGCTGCTTTTGCCACAGCTCTGCCATCCTTGCTGTGTTGGTAAATACCGTTAGACATACGTGGGATATACCAAACAGTGTCACTCTGCTAATGTGGTTTATAGCAGCTTTCACAGTGATATGCATTAAACCAACAATCTGCCTCACTTGTAAGCTTATCTCTTTACACATGAGCATGTTTTCCAGAATTATCATGCATGAACTTCTCACATCTGCAGTAGCTGAGTTTCATATCATCAAAATTTCATATTCCAGAGAGCACATTGCACAAATACTGTCTTCCAGAAACTAGGTCTCATTCTACGTGATGGATTGGGGCAGTAAATCCAGTGTTGCCATTTTGAACTACTGGAAGGACCAGAAACACACAGCTGATGGCAAAAAGTATTTGCTTCAGTGAATCTGATCCAGCACTTCAGTAGCTGATAAGCTAAGATGTGATATGTCACGGGTTGCTTTTTTTCTCTCTTATTTAAACAACATTCAGTCGTGAGATTATAATACCAGTACTTCTGTTAGGAAAGAAGGGTTTCTTCCTTCCTTAATTGTTACTGACAATGTGATATGTTGTGCCATTGATTTTTGCAAGATCTTCAAAAAAGAGTTTTTGTTAAAATAGTTACCTTCATATGGCTGGAAAAAACTTCATAGCTGCAATTTAAAATGACAAATGGAATTTCAAAGATGTGGGGCTTTTTAAATGATTTTTTTTAAATTTAAATTTTATTTTCCAAATAAAAGTCCTAGGGATGTCAGGTATAGATGAAACTAATCCAACTTACTAAAATATGGTTGTTATAGCTTAAACTGTTTGTTGTTATGATATTATTTTTATCATATTATGAAAAAGATCACAGAAACATTGTAAATGCAACAGTGATTGAAAATTCCAAGAAAATCAAAGCATGATTCTCTTTCTGGCCTGTCCTTGCTAAATTACTTTCCATGTTTCCTTATAAAAAACGTCAAAAGAAAATTAATCTTAGTTTACTGATTCTCATAGTTAAGCATTTAAATAGAAATATGCATAAAATTTTACAGCTTTAAGTAAATCTTTTACATACAAAGCCATTTTTTCCTAGTCTCTGTAACTGTAATATATACATGATGTGGAAATATACATGATTTCCTAAATACTTCTGTTGCCTCTCTTTCTGTCCTGATGTGTTCAACAACAGGAAATGCAAAATCTTCTTTTAATATTGATCTCATTTAATATCATTTGTTTGAAGATCAGTGTACAAATGTTCACTGTGAAGATATATCCCCTGTAAGATCCATAATATTAACCTTTTCTTTGAGCTGTGCAGGCAAACCAGCAAAATACCAGTTAGGAGAAAATTTTGTGGAAAAACAAAATCTTCAAATTTCAGAAACTCTAATATTCATGTGCAATAGTAAAATACTCCTGTACTGGAGGTTTTAGACAGCCTGGTCCTACAAGCCTGGCCAAACCAAATTGCCAGCATTCTCATCTTATGCTCAAATATGCAACACTCTGAATGCATTCAAAATGGAAGTTTCCTCTGTCTGAGCAGTGGCTCATGGAAAAGGCAGCAATACTGGTGGTAAGGGCAGAGTTGGGGACCCTGAAAAGACAGGCTGGTAACATAAATGGGGTTCCAGACTGATTGAGTGCTACTCAGTGGGTACATCTTTCCTTCCTTCTGTAGACTTGACCGTCCAAAAATCACTTCAATGCATTTTTGCTACAATACCCTGCCTACAGCTAGTCACAGCTTCTAGCCATATGCTAACAGGGAATACACAATTGACAGCTTACAGTAATGAGCAAACTTAAACAGCTTGAAAGATCAGGTTTAGAAAAATGTACCTCTATAGTATATGCATCCATAGAGGGCACTTCATAAAGCCAAATCGCAAGGAAGCTAATTGTTTTTAACAAGGCATTTTGCAAGCATGTGTATAGTCATTAACTTGCAGTATATCTTTAACAGGTATAAACTGAGTGTGTCTTAATTAAACCCTTTTTCATGACTGCATTTGCATTTTAGTGTCTGTGTTCCTACTTATGAAATAAAACAATGGATGTTTAATGTATTGTAGTTCTACAGATGCGCCCTTGTAGCTCTCTTAGACTCCTGTAGTTAAAATTCCATTACCAGCCCTAATGTAATCCTCTCATTTATACAAATGTTCATGGAACAAAATGTTGCAGTCTAGTGTGCTGTCAATCAAAGTAAACAAAAACTCAGTAAAAGATGTAATTGAATTCACCAGTTAGAAGCAGATTATTCCCACCTCTGGATTTTTTTACATAGTTTGCATAAAAAATCAAATATAGTAGTAGAGCTCCACTGTTAATATTGTTTGCCCAACAGTTTGAGCATTCTTATGAGGGTGAAAAACAGTTGTCATACTCTGTGATCCTGCTTATGTATGAGAAGTATAAATGCCTTTTTTTTCCAGGAATGCCAGAAGAACAAGAAGGCAGTAGAAAGTTACTGACTTTGATCAACTATTAATAACAGCATCTCTGTCTGCTGTTTCTCTTCATGTTTACAAGTATTCATGTTTTCTAGTGTCTTTCTGTATCACACACAGATTGTATCCTGTATAGAAATCATTATTATGTAGTTTGCATTTGAGGAAACCCATGGTACAGTACTACCCGGTCATGCTTATAAATAGTTTTTATTGCTTTGAGTTCATTATCTAAAAAGTAGTCAAAATACCTCATGACTTTAAACAGCAGTGTGGTTCATTTTCAGATCAAAGATAATTATATCTTTCATGCATGCACTACATATATCACATATATATTTCATATAATACAAATAAGGCATATTATATAAAATGCAATAATATGAATCATTATAGAAAATACATAGTAATATTTCATATGCTATTTAGTGATATTCATAATGTGGTATTAATAAATTTATATTCCATAATTATTATCTATGTGTTTTAATACATCACATATAAATATATTATAAAACCTAAATTCCCAAGGTGTTATTCATAAGAGCTTCACACAAGCATATGAATTTTTTTGTCAGATACTTAATATTGTAGAACAAAATAAAAAGTAAATATGTGGTCTCTGATTGTCTTTCAATTAAAGATTTGAACAGTAATTTAGTTCAAAAGCTAATATGTTTGTCTGTGATTCTTAAAAAACCTTTACAGTGTTTCAGAGGAATAGAAAAAATATGAACTTTAAGCAAAACATAATTAACTATTAAGGATTTAAATGAGGCAGCTATGTTTATTCTTTCTATATTTTCCCCTACTTTTTCCTCTTTCACTAGGTTTATTACACTTTTTATGTTCCTCTATTATATATGATTTATTAAAGAAACAGTATGTTATGATTTCAGAGTGTTCATCTCCAGACAGTGATGTGTCCTAGGCTCTTTCACTCTTCATTTTTTCATCAATTTTTCCATATCAGTGACTCATAGGTGTTTCCAATGCCATCTAAGACAGAAACAAACAAGTGTCTGTTTCCAGGGAAATATGGTTCTCTTTTTTCATTCATCCATTTCTTAAGGACAAGGAATCAATAAAACTTGTTATGGGTGGCCTTTTTCTGTAAATGTTTTTATATTTTAGAGTGAGGCATATGTTTTCAGCAGATATTCTCAGCAGCTTCCTCATTTATGTTGGTCTGTTCCAATGAAACCAGAGGCTTGAAAGTCCTCTGCTATGAAACTAAATTGGTGTTTGGGTTTGTTATTTTTTTTTTTAAAAAATAAATGATAATACATATTATTTCTTTTTAAGTAAATATTTGTTTCACAAATGTTGCCCAAAGGGCTAGATGCAGTAGACTCTTGACTTGTAGAGAAGTAAAAAAAAGGAAGAAAAGCATCTAAAGCATCTTGTTTGGAAAGGTTTCAAATATGGGATTACACATTTCAAAAAAAAAAAGAAGCTACAATTTCACAGGTGAAGAAAGTAAGAGGCAGTGAGAAGAGTTTTGCCAGGAAGTGAAGAAAAGAAGTTCAAATATATGAGAGTAACTTGTTGTGGTTCTTTTGTTAAGATTGCATTGAAACTGATTAATTTGGGTCTGTTTTTCAATTTAATTATTAACCTTGTTTGTGCTATGGAATGACAAAAAGTTGGTTTTTTTCATTGCAGTGTTATCCATGGCATCTCCAGGAGATTCATCTGAGCCACCAATGCTCTAATGGATGTCTTTATTAGGGATGCCAACATTGCTGATTTTCGTTCAAGTCTTTCAGACTGGGGAAACTCAGCACCTTTCATCTTTTGCTGTGTGCTGAGCATGGGCATGAGTCTTTCTGGTGTGGTGGTTTAGCCCTGGCCAACAGCCAAATGCCCACCCAGCCACTTCCTCACTCCCTGCCTCAGAGGAACACGTGCAGGAAACATGATAAAGACAGGAAGATCACTTAGCAATTTTCATGGGAAAAACAGGTTTGACTTGGGCAGAATTGATTTATTATCTTGACAACAAAAATTGAGTCAGATGGTTCAAAACACCTTTTCCCCCACCCTCCATTTTTTTTCTCATGCTGAGCTTCATTTCTTCATTCCCAATTCTTCTACCTCTTTCTCCCAAACAACACAGAGGGATGACTGAAGGACCCTTTGGAGATCCTCCAGCTAAATATACCACACACTTGTGGAGAAAGGCAACTAATCACTGAATCAATATTTGGTGCCTGTGAGTCATAGAAAGAGAGCAAAATATAACATTAAAAGTTTTGGTGGGTTTGGTTTTTTGGTTTTTTTTTTTGGTTTTTTTTTTTTAATGAGCTATTCTTGCTTGGTTGGATTTTTTTTGGGAGTGGGGTTGTATTTGGCGGGGGGTGTTTTTTGCGGGAAGGTTTGAGAGGGAGGGGTGCTATTCTGAAATATTTAACAGCTCTATTCTTCTATTTGGAATTTTTGTTCTGCTTGTGTTGTCCTAGCACCATGCTGACTTCAGCAACCACACAGTGCTTACAGTTCTTGCAAGGGATCTGCTTCGCTCTGTATGGTGCCATCTTAAACAAGACAATGATTTTTTTAGAGCATCCAGCCAAGACTATGTCTTCTAAGCTGAATTATTAGAGGCTTGGCCACCAGCGCAGTACAGAAAAAGGAGAAACTGGGAGCAGAAAGGGGGAGAGGCAGTGAAAGAGCATGTAACTGAATGATAACTAAGTAGTGTAGCTAAATCTGAACAGCCATGTTTTGCAGATATATTGGAGAAAAGCAGAACTGGAATGCCAAAAGCTTTTGGCTTTCATAATGAAGCATGTCTGGTGCAGCATCATCCTGATGCTCAGGAAGAGGTTGTTGATTTTTCTCAAGCCCTCTGGTTCTCAGGGACATAGCATGCATGATGCTGACCCTCCAGTCTCAAGACATTCTGGGAGTCAGCTGTCAATGGTTAGAAAAAAGATTTCACACCAATTTCTATGCATTGTGATACAAAGAAAAAAATCCCATCCCTATACAATGTCTTTCACCATGAAAACATGAGTACTGTGAAGTGACAAAGCAAGCAGATATCTGACCCTTCCATTTTCCCTTATCCAAGATAATTAATGTCTGTGGTTGGTGCCAACAGACTACATGACATGAGAGAAGAACACGGTTCAGTATCATGTTTCCATGTTTTAGTAATAGTAGCTTTTTTCACCAACAAATCCATTTTGGATTGTTTCACTACAGATAGTTTCAGAATCTCTTGTTAGCAATATATTTTTTCTATTTATTCTTTACTCATCCACTGAAGTGACATACCATTTATGTTTTTATCTCTTCAAGAAACCTAGGCCTTCATCAATATCAGTTTCATGTTGTGTTTGTTCATTTTTTTCTTGACATTGAATGTATAATTTTTGGCATGTTTCCAAATACTTTTATATGATTTTTTGACTATGCTGAACTTTTTTTATGATCCTAAATGTTTTCAAGGACTTTTAAATTTTAGCTGAATTTTCCAAGTCATTAATGTAATAATTCACCTGCATAACGTGCATTCAGATGAATGAGCACAGATTAGTTATATTTAAGTCACTCGTTTTAGAGGTTATCAAGTGTGGGGGAAATTTCCTTGAATAATTGTTTGTGGCAAGGTTGATGGAATTTTCAGTGAACATTTCTCACAACTAATTGCTTAATAGTTGTGCTTTATGCTTAATTGTAATATTCCTGCTGTCTGCAATGAAAAGCACAGCCCACCATAATTTGAGGCACTTCTCCCAAAATACATGGAAAGATACAATGTCTGAATTTGTTCTCACATATGATAATGTCAAAGATATGTCTGGATTTTCATTCATTATAGTTTTCACAAGTACAAGTAGCTAGAATTTCCCTGGCACAACCTCCAATTAACTCCTTGATCAAGACATGGGAGAAGGGAATAGACAGTTTAAAGTAATTATCTCTGTAACCACAGGTTTCACTCACCTTTGTTCACTCTCTTTTATTCTCAAAGGAGAACTCTTTTTCCCTTTTTGTTGTGGGTGTCATACAATTAAAATGGGAAACTTTCCTCTGTAATGGAGTAAGTACAATGTGTTAAGTTTCTACATTTGAAAAAAACCTAAATTTTCTGCAAGTGTAAAGAGGTTGCAGATTTGCATTACAAAAGGAGAAAACAGTTATGACTGATGACCTCTCTAGGGCAACCTGCAAATGGGGAATCAGTCAGTCAAGACTGCTGGAAAAAGCAGAAAAATGTTTCTTCTTTTATTCTCAGGAGTATCTTGCAGAGAGCAAAAAGAGAGGAGAAGGACACAAGTCTCCTCAGCAGCCCTCTTTCTTTCTTTCAACCAAGATGGCTCATGTGAAATTGATAAGTCAGTTTCTCTGTTCCTTAATTCTTTCCCACAAGTTTCTCAAAAACAGAGATGATGAACCACAGTGCTGCCTGTGCCATACTGCAGGTTTGGGGAGAAGGAGGATAAATGCATAAAGACACAGAAGCAAAATCTTAGATAGGAAAGGAAGGACACGACATAGATTTGCCATATGAAGGTAAAATTTTCTGGGGTAAAGCAAATATGCTGATTTAAAGCTGTGGTGATCATGGCACACATAACTTTCCATTTTCTTTAAGTATTAAGAACAGAATAACTTTTCTCCTGTAATTAGCCTTATAGCTTTCCATTTTTAATGAAAATAAATGCAGTAAACAGGAGCATGGCCTTGAAACAAGCCACAGATTTTTACCAACACGATTTACATACTTAGAAAAATTAATGAGGAAATGACACATTGGCCACTATATTTAGGTTTCTAAATTAAGTTGTCCTGAGTCTAAGCAAGTTTGTTTTGCCTCTCATTGTTTTCAGTAGAGGGAAATTGACCTGTTCCTAAGCCTGATTTATCTTATTCAAAGCATCTAAGATACATAAGATGAAATGTTCTGGAGAAAGCTTTTCTCTCAGGTGTCTCTAAAGCCCAGGTAAATCTGACTTAGTCTAACTTGTGAATGTCTAAGTGAACCGTGGTGTGATCCACTCCATCTTTTTCAAGATATCTAAGCAGACATCAAGTTTTCTCTCCAGCTGACTACTTCACTATGTACATTAAATCATTACCATGGAAAAATAATCTTAGTATTATTAAAAAAAAAAAAAAATTAAAAGAGTTTGGAATCAGAGTTATGGAGATTTCTTTGTAAAATGTTAGAAATCTTAAGTAAATAAAAAGTAAAAAAAATTGTCCTTATTTCTAATGTTAGTTAGACATAGGTGGTGGGTGCCTACTTCCCTATATTTGTGCTTTTACTGAGGATGAGTTCTGATACTGCTGTAAAATAAGTATCACCGGGTGTCAATTCTGAGTGAAAATAGCCCGTTAGAAGTTTTTACTCAACTCCAAATGAGATGAAAGTGGATACTTCTTTTTTTTTCTTTCTCAATTAAAAGCACTCTAAATTTTAGAAAGCTAAAAAAACCCTATCATTTTCTATGAGTAGCATACTTTCCCATTTTCAACTTCTTTTGTTGTTTTGTTTGGATTTTTTGTTGTTTTTTTTTTCAATAGCATAGAACTGGAATTTGTAGCTTGTGTTTTAGATTTTTGTAACATTCATATTTTTAATTAAGTATGGGATTCATCATCAAGATCACATGACAATCTCCCTTTCTTATGAGAAGTGATAAAGATTGATTTAGGTCTGCAGTTTTATATCATATTCTATCTTTACAAAAAGCAAAGGTGATTAGACTTTATTGTTTCTTTTAGAATGCTCAGGATAAGAAATTCTAAGAAGCACTGGCTTTTGTTCTAGGGAAAAAACTTGAGGATGTGTCACGGTAAACTGGATTAAGTAATTCTCTTGCCCTACAGAAATACATGCAAGAATAATTCAGATTCTATCTCTGAAGCCCTACTAAATTGAACACAAAAATAATTGTTTCCCTCATATTGCAGGATTACAGATTTATTGAACTCTTAATAGTTTACAATCTTCTTGTTTTATTCAACATGACAATTCTACTTGTTGATCTTGGCATGCAGTATAGTTCTTCCAGGTAGATGATAATGAAAGGTTTTTCTATCTTGCTTTTGCTACAAATTTTTTATTTTATATTCCCAATATAGTACAATTGCATTTATCTCTCAATGGTAGTGCAAAAATGTAATTTTTTGGACTCAGTTTGTGATTTATAACTCTGTACTAGTTCATTGGAATTTGGTTTTGTCTTGTCATGAAAGTTGGTTGGCTGTTGTAAGTATTCCTCTTCTTACAAGGGAGAGTCAATGTAACAAAATAGAAAAGTCACACACAAAACAAAGCTAGATGAGATACAGCAAGAATAAAACTTGGTTTTGGAATATAAAAAAAGTGAGAAATAACATATTTGTTCTGTGCAGAATATTGTCTTTTTATTTCTGTTATTTCTTTCTCTTTTATTTTTTTTCATTCTACATAGAAGGAAATGAAAATGAAAAATACACAGATAACAAGTTGGAATCCTCTAGCAAATCAATAAGCGGAGGTATTTTCTTTGGAATTTTAAAGTCCACTTGAAAAAGAAAGTAAAGACCAATTTTCAGTGGTGATTTTGTTGGAAGCTTTGTCAGAAGTACTTTGTAGAATGATATATTTTAGACTAAAATTACTTCTGTTTCTTGAGCCTGTTCTAGTTTCAAGTTTCTTGCACAGCTGAAGTAATCGACTGAGGATACTCTAGATTGGATACAACATGCTGCCTTGCCCTTTTTTTTTTTTTTACTTTTTTTTTTCCCAGCTGATATTCCTATCTCACTAAGTTTCCCATCTCAGTATAGCTGAATCTTTTTCAATGTTTGTTTCGTCTGACTCCACTAATGAAAGGTGAAACCTCTGTGTTTGGAGTGCTTGAATCAACATGGATATATCACAGGAAGTTTAAGAGCTGCTTCCCCTGTGATTAATAAAATCAAAGCTTTTTGAAATGTGCTGCTCCCTGTGCAAATTGTCAGACAGCAAATGGAGAGGAAGTGGCAGCACCATCTGCCATATTGCAAGCAGCATCAAGTAGAGGTGGCTAAAGAGAGTGAAAAGCAATTCATTTACTCATCTCATCTTACCTCCCCTCTTTCTGCTGAACAAAGTTGCTGGATCACACTGTGCAGCTACAAGAATTAGTTGAAAGAGCAGACTTTTCTCACTTGTCTTATAATTCTGTACAAATTTTTGGTTATTGTATTTAGACTGGAATTTGATGTGGGGAAAACGGTGGGAATGGGCTTCTTCCTTCCTCTCTGTTCTCATTAAACTTCTGTTATTTCACATTATTTAAGATAGGCCAGTCCTCTTAAATTAATGGCAAATGATTACAATTAATACAACCTCCTTGGAATTTTACATACATCAAGTACTAGGGGAATTTTCACTAAAGCATTAGAACACTGGAAGAAAGAATTCATTGATCTTGGAATTAATTACCATGAAAAAAGTTTTCAAGGGTACAGGAATCTTTCCAGGAATAGCTTATGCAGTTAAGTACACCAGAAAATCAGGATCACATTTCAGGTGGTGATGAAATGAGTACCTGTATGTCAGATGTGTATTTGTATTTGCACATTTTAAATACTGTTATATTTTCTTAGGCATGTAAGGCTATGCAATTCTTGATTTTAATGTGGATTGCAGGATTTATTTCAAGTAATCTTGATTAATATGGATGATCAGAACAAGAGGAATTTTTTTGAAGGAACACTTTTGGCTGCTCTATTACAGACATTACCACCAAATCCTTGTCAGAAGCCCATCAACTAGAGAAATGATTGTGAGAGAGTGGACATAGGAAGCAAAATAAATGTTGCTCTCAGATTTGGTTCAAGGCTTGAGATTCAAGGGAAGGTTTTTGTTGACATAAGAAATGAGAACATAACTATTCACATGGTTTATGATAAGCAGTAGAATTTTAAGGCTGACTGATAGCCTTGACGTGAAGCTGGAGGTTTTAAATTTAAAATCTGTCAAGGAGAAGGTTAAGGCTTATGCTTTATTAGGAGTGAGGACAAAAAGGTACTAGCAAGTATTATGTGTACAAATAGTGGGCCTATGCTTGTCTGTCCCATTGAATGTATTTCTCTGAATAACTTTTGCAGAAGTCTGGCATCGTGTTTTAGGGTTAAATAAAATGTGCCAGTTATTCTTTTCAATGACAAATGGCAAAAAAGTTGTCAGAAAGGAATTAAACAGTGTGACAAAACTCATCAATGAGATACCATTATGTAACAAGCCTTTGAAATTCCTAGTTAATTTGTTTAAGTTACTGTTGTGGGGGTTTTCAGGTGTTTTTTATTTGGGCTTTGTTTTAAGAGTAATGTGCTATTTTTTTCCATTAGTTGTCCATTGGGTTAATGTTCCATTGGGTTAATGTATAAAAATAAATAAATAAAAAGTGAGCTCTCCACATCATGCACTTCTCACAATGGAAAATTCATTGAATTAAAAATTTCCTAAAAAATTCTTTTAGGGGGAACAGCACATATAACTTTCAATGTCCATAATTAGCTACTTTTTCTCTTTCATAGAATTAGCATTTTTCATTGGTAGAATGCCAAGTAGTTGTGCTGAAAATTAAAATTCATAAGAAAAGAGGATAAAATATCTGAAGCTCTTCATCCATGCAGCTGTCAAATCTGAAAATCTGGTGGAAAGTATTGTACAATTCATGCATTTAAAAGAAATAAATAAAACAATGTTGTTTGCATTGTCATCTTTACTGTTATCCAGATGAACAGACAGTATTTCAGTTATAAATCCATTGCAACAACAATAGCTATTCATTTTTATTCATTAAAATAAAAAAGCCTAAATAACAAATGATGTGGCACTTGTATTTTTCTATAATTGTATATTTATTCATGAGGGACAATGCATATCCCAGATGTACAAAATAATAGGACTTTTTTTTTTTTTTGCATGGGATTGAAAAAATATTTCTATAAATATAATGCATGCCTATATGTGTTTTTGTTTGTCACCTGTGTGTATAAATACAGAGTGTGTTAGAGTATTCTAAACACATTTTTGTGTGCCTGCTGTCTGTTCATGTGTTTTCAAAGTGTTGTGATAATAGAGCCTTGTATATATTTAAGGCTTTATAAACACAGCTTTGAAAGAAGTTAGCTGGACAGGTGGCATAACAGCTGAAAGGTGTTATTATAGGATATGAACAAACAACTTGAAGAACTTGTTCTTCAAGTGGATACTTAAAATCGTACTGTAATGATCTATTGTATTAACTGTTCAGAAAAAGCTGTGGTAGCTATTATTTTATAGCTCTTCCTTAGTGCTTCAGCCTTCTCATCAGTGATTCAGAACTTTAGGTTGCATGTCAGATATGTAGAGGTGGCGAGAACAGCAATGGGTTTAAAAATCTGAGTTCACATTATCTATGTAGTGGCCAGTCTTCCAGTATACAGAACCTCTGCCCTAAGTCAAACTCCACAAGAACTATAAAAAGCTGTATCATTCATGCCTTAATGGACTGTAAGGTATAAGAATAACAACATTACACCCAGTATGCTTCCTGAGGAAATGGCTTAAGCCTTCACTGGTGGAATTAGATCCTTTCATTGGCAGAAGAAGCTGCCTGTAAACTGTGAATTTCTCCTTGCTTCTTATAGCAGATTTGTGGTTGTGATATATTGATGGAAGAAACATTACAGCAGTACATGGCTACCTTTTCCATCACTTTCACAGCAAGAAATTGGAAATCTGAAATCTGAACTTCTGTTCAGAATAGACTGCAGCAAGCCATCTTTGCTTCTTTCTCACACATTTGGTTTTGAGTCTGCCACTCACAGACTTCTCAGATTTGATATTTTGTCCTTTAGTCTGAAAGGATAAGCTACAGAAATATACTAATATGGAATAACACTGAACAAGGCATAAGATGAATGCTTTAAGAGCCTATTCATATTTGAAATTTTTACTGTTCCTGTTCATCTATGTTATTTTACCCACAGATAATGGTAGCAGGCATTTGGACATTTCTTAGAAGTACAGAAGCTCAACAGCTAAACTAACCTCAGTCTTTCATTTCACTGGTTAAGAATCTAAAGATTGTTTTGATTTTATTTGGGAGCAGTCTAGATGCTCTTTTGGAGATTCTGTAAGAAGAGATGATCTCTGACAGAATACAAACTATTTCTTTCTTGTTCCAAATAGCTCTAAAATGCTGCTTCAGGAGTCTCCTAAGGCTTCTGTTGTTTCTTTCAGCCCTGGCTGATGTTAGCAACTCAGATAGATGTGGAAAATGTACTAGCAATACTTGCAATCCTAAATGCGTTTTTCTTTGCTGAACTTGTTTTGATTACATATTAAATGATTCCCCAGCTTATCAGTAACAGTATCTCAGCTTTGCTACCTACCTCATGTGTTCATTTCTGCAGCTCCATAGACAGGTAACTATTGTAGAATACATGTCCAAGTGTAACTGTCCCGCCCTCCTTCTCTGCACTTATTTCTCACCACATATTTGCAGAGCTGAAGCTGCTCTCTTCTCAAATGGAGAATTCTTTGTGAGATACTTGACTTTCCCTGAAATATTACTGTTGTGTTACTCATTAGGTTCCTGGCAGTCCCTCCAGCACACACACACACATCATATCTCTAGTGAACTGACCTACACTGGAATGGGGCATGCCTGGTTCAAGTACAGCTGAGTCTCTCATAGCATTGCAAACAGCTCCATCTAATTTGCTTCACTTTGTGTGCAGCTGAAGCACTGAGTGCAGCTGTAAGCACTCTCTGGACCATAAATCTGGAGAGCACAGTACATCCCGAGTTATAACATGCCTGCTTTCAACAGCAACATCCTTACCTGACTATTTTCCATATCATTTGCCATCTGAGAAGAGGTAAAACTGTCTTGTAATAATGGTTTGTTTACTTTATCCACATATTTAATCTACCTTCTGCAATCAAAAGAATAGATGAAGTGACAGATGGACAGGAAAGGCTTGTAACTCCAAAGGTACAGAATAGCTCTGGGCATTTGTGATCTTTAAAGTAGAGCCAATATTTTCCTGTGCAAATTCCTTCAGAGTCCCTGAGCTGTAACACCTTGCTTCACTGGAACCTCTCCCTGACAACCTGTCTTCAGCAAGTGCACAAAATGTTATAGCAAAGCATGGCTAATTGCCACAGAATGAATACTTACTGCTTCCTTGTTTTAATTCTTATATTGGAATTCTTATATTGGAATTGAAGATGCATTAGTACCTTGTAAAAGACAGGAAATATTACCAGGCACACATTTCCAGCTTACAAGGAAGAAGGGCAATTAGACATTTTTCTGTCACTACAATGTTCTGCATCAATAAAATCTTTATCTGTGGCAGTTTATGGGTATGATCACATAAATGCTTTTCAGGTTTATTACATTATTGCGTTCCAGCTGCTTGCACAGCCCTCTTCCTGGTAGGTGCAGAGTGAAAAGGCAATGGGATTTTTCTCATGCATTTCATTCCATAATCTGGAAGTTTACTTTGAGTTGTCAGAAAGCCATTGCCTTCTCTAACAGAAAATTGCAGACTTCATACTAATATGTTAGAAGGTAAAATAGATACTAGTTAATTTTAACTTAAAGCCTAAGACTTGATGTTAGCAGCAATAAAATCCACCAGAAAGCCTGGATATGCAGCTATAAGCATCACCATGAGAAAATTTTATGAGTATGGAGGATTATGCGGCATGAAGCCTGGGTATTTCTGAACAGGAAAGTTCGAGCTGCCTCTGTTGGGTGTTTGTTAGCATTCAGGGAATCAGTTCTCTGTGCTTCCCCCTTAAGACCCCAAACTGCTATTTGCAAAGAGTCCAAAGAGATTATGCCCACTTATTAGTATCTTCTGGTTTATATTATAAGCTGTTCCAGGAAGGTGTCAAATATTTGCTTACTTCTTGGTTCCAGGAGTAGCAATACTAACAGTGGCTCTTAACTAGCCAGGCAGAAAAAAACAGGGGACTGGGTTGCAAATAATGAAAAGATGGGGCGATTTGTTTGCTTGCAAACAATGAAAAAAACTGGGGGATTTGGTTTTTTCCAAAAATATGACTGATGATGCCTTCTTTTCATCCAACCTATCCATGTAACTCCTCTCGAGTTACTCAGATTTTTCGGGTTTTTTTTCTCCAGAAAAGTATTTTTGTTCTGTTTCATTGTTCCATTGTTATTTCATATCAAATGGAAAATTTTATGTAATTACTTAATCTAAAAAAAGGCCTTTTAGATGGTCACCTTTAGTTTTTATTACACACTATATGTGAGCATAGCAATACAAAGAGATTTCATTGATATGACTGCTTATGTTTTGCTATATTGTGAAGAAAAGACAATCACCAACTTACTCTTGACTCAAAAGTTTAGGTAGGGGTTAACACCCAGTATTATTAATATAGTGCCACATATCTAGTTTGTTCCTCACATTATTTCCACTACCCCTGTATTTATCACTCTTAAGGGACTTAAATTGCTTCTCTTTCCTGTGTCATCTTGTCTGTCAGTGCAATAACTGTTTATTTCTCAATTTGGATTTATTACAAGTTTTCAAAAAAAGAGCCTTTAAATGCTTTCACCATTCAGATATTTTTCTGTGAGTTAAAATATTTTATACAAGTTTCTACTGAATTAAGCATGTTTTGATGTTAGAACTGCAGCCATCTGTATGGGTTTTTTTAATAGAATTTCTCAATGATAAAGATTGAGCGTAAAATGTAAAACATATGCTAAAATATACATGATGCCATTCCTAAATGAATAGTAAACTTTTATTTAGCTAGTCTCTGATTTATTAGTTGATATTACATATTATTTTTTGTAAAATCAAAGAGAAAAAATTAAGCAACAAGGGCTTAAGAAAATTATTTTCATAGCTTTGCTGTATCTTTTGTTAACTAATAAAACCATTCAAAAAGCCATGAAGCAGAATTTTTTTTAAATACCATCCCATGGAGCCAAAACTTCTTTATAATGTATTCTTATGTTCATTATTGATATTTTTAGATTATGAAATAAGCAAGAGGGATAAAACAGAGTCAGGAAGGAAAAAACAAAACCACTATATTTTTTCTAGATATTCTACATAATTAAGGTTCATTCTATTTGAGTTTTCTCATTCCAGATATACTGGTTGTTTTATTAAATTTGCAAATGTAAAAATAAATAACATTACTTCATTTTTGTGTTTGTGCATCAGACCATAGGATCTGAGAGTCTTATGACCTTTTGTTGGGTCTTATGACTATCAGAAAAATATTCTCCAGATCCAGATCTTGTATGATAGTCATGTTACTTGAAGAAGAGAGGACAGAATAACGTTATCACTGTCTGTTTTACATGTAGAATGAGAAACAGAATAGTATTTATCCAGGTTCACACATGAATCTTATTATGTAACCAAATCTATATACTTCGTGGGATCTTTCTCAATGATAGGTGATGTATAAACAAGAAATTGATTTATTCATCTTTTTTAATTCCAATAAAGCTCGGGCATGAAATATTTTTTTTTCTTCTGAAAAGTTTATACATTCAAGAAAATGTCAGTAATCCTGGCTTGCAGAAATATGTTATTCAGTTTTGCCTCAAAGTAATCCTGTCTTATAATTCTTCCTCCAGCATGCACAGACAATTAGTTCAAGTGATTTTGAATTGTCAAGTGATGAAGGACTAGAAGGTATTATGTGTCACAGACCTTCTTTGTCTGCTAGCTATAAAAATTCACTTACATTGAGATTCAGTACGAAAGAAGAGTTCAGAAGGAAGACTTGAGGATATATGTAGATGAAAAATTAGACATCAGCTGGCAATGTGCACTTGCAGCCCAGAAAACCATAT
Organism: Rhipidura dahli; assembly: GCA_013399225.1. NCBI lineage: Eukaryota > Metazoa > Chordata > Aves > Passeriformes > Rhipiduridae > Rhipidura > Rhipidura dahli. The sequence continues at coordinate 20,881 of VXAC01004743.1, read as the reverse complement.
GTACCCTGGGCTGCGTCAAAAAAATTGGCCAGCAGGTCAAGGGAGGTGATTCTCCCCCTTTGTTCTCATATGAGACCCTCACCTGGAGTACTGAGTCTAACTCTGGGGTCCTCAGTACAGTACAGACATAGACCTGGTCAAATGGGTCCAGAGGAAGGCCACAAAAATAGTCAGAAGAATGGAACACCTCCTTATAAAGAAAAGCTGAGAGAGTTGCAGTTTTCCAGCCTGAAGAAGTGAAGGCTCCAGGAAGGTGTTATTGCAACCTTTCAGTACTTCAGTACTTTAAGGAGCCTTATAAGAAAGATGAGGAGGGACTTTTTACCAAGGTCTGTAGTAATAGGACAAGGCACAACTGTTTTAAACTGAAAGATGGTAGATTTACATTGACTATAATGAAGAATTTTTTTGCTATGAGTGGTGAGACACTGGAAGAGATTGCCCAGAGGTGTTGGGGATGGTCTTAGTTTGGAGGTGCTCTGGGCCAGGCTGGATGGAGCTGTAAGTGCTCTGATGTAGCGAAAGACATCCCTGGCCATGGCAAGGGGTTAGGAACAAATGGGGAACTACAGGATTTTCTGTGTGACCTTGGTGTTGGGGAAGGCCATGTGGCAGATGATCTTCAGAGCCATCACATGGCACAGACAAGATAACCAGGTGATCAGGTCCGTTCAGCATGGGTTTATGACTATCCTGACCTTTTTCTATCACAGAATCACAGAATTATCAAGGTTGTAAGAGACCTGCAAGTTCATCTTCTCTGGCTATCAATCTAGCACTACCACAGTCACCTCTAGATGACCTACATCTCCCATATAGTGGATGAGAGAAAGGCTGTGAATGTTGTCTACTCAGACTTTACTAAATTGCTCTTCAAGAATAAGCATTATTCTTCAAGAATAAGTATTATAAGGTACAAAACTGTTGGAAAGGAACCATCCATATTAATATTTTTTCTCTACTCTTCTGTGTATAATAATTTATAAGCAAAAAGGCATATTTCCCTCACTACAGTACCAAAATCATATTTCAAACCTTGAGTTTTTCTTTCCTGTGATGACTTTCACAGCAAATGTGCACTTTATGAATAAGAAATAAGGCAGGGTGTATTATATGAGGTATGCATATAATATGCTCCTTAGTAGATGTCATTTTATTCCCCTGCAATAGAAGGGAAAGAAATGAACATTTTCTTATAAATTGGGATCTGAATTAAGACAGCTTGGGTTTCATTTTAGTTGTATTTCAGACTCATTTTTAAGTTACCTAATATTTCCTTTTTTTTTTTTTTCCTTTGCATTTATGCTGGATTTCCATTTGGTTTCCTAGTTAGATACCACAGACACCACAACATGAATTTACTTCAGAACATCATCCCCACTCTGGGAAGGTCTCAGCCAAAGCTAACTATACCAGCCTGAGGTAGGGTAAGAGACAGCAGGAAAATATGGAGCATAAATAGGCACTTTCTATTCAAGTTGAAGAGGTGGCCCATGTGGCCATATATATAAAATATTCAGACCTAAACACTGTCTTGAAAAAGTGTCTCTTGCCTGCTGAACTTGTTTTAAGGGCTATATTCTGTTGATATTTTTTAGTAAGAAACAACTTTCTTGAACTGTGTGTTGAGTTGCTCTTTGACAAAGAAGTGAGTACTTCCCAGAATTTCCTTTCCTGCCAGCAAAATAAAGCCTTCTTTAGCTCATGCTGGCCTTATTGTTATATTTCTGGATACACAGGGCTGAGTCATAAGCCAAATTTCATATTTCTCTGCTACTACTTCAAAATGATAGTGTTCTCAATAACATGTACCCACCCTCCCAGATAGCTTGGCATCTTCCATTTTCCACTTGCTCAGCACGTGTCCTCCAGATACTTTTTCACAATTTTCAGTTTATTCCTTCTTGTGCAGAAATTTTCACTCCCAGGGAGAGTTCAATGGTATTTGACAGCTGTGAATGTGTCTCCCTGCTGATGACAGAAAATTAGAGTTCACCCAGTTAGAGATGTGTTTCATTGACCTAAGCATTGCTTGCATCCAGGCTAGCATGAAGCTCCATGTTCCAGAACATTTCAGAAACCTTATGCTTTTGACCATAGATAAAGCAGAGGAAGGACAGACTTCACCAATATCATCAAGAGTAAAAAATTCGTTAAATGAGACACACACAAGAAGAAATGCCGAGCAGCTCCAGCATGATCTTTCAGTGAAAGAGGCTTAGGAGTAGGCTGGACATGGAATTTCCACAAGGCCATGTAGTGATAAGAGGCAAACACATTTTGCTGAAAGAGGATCGACTGAAATTAGGTATTAGGAAGAAGTTTTTTTTCTGTGAGGGTGGTGAGGTACTGGAACATGTTTTCAAGAGAATCTGTGGACTCCCCATCTCTGGAAGTGTTCAAGGTCAGGTTGGATGGGGCTTTGAGCAACTGGGTGTAGCGTAAGATGTCCCTGCCCACAGCAGAGAGGGTTGGAATTAGATGGTCTTTGAAGTCTCTTCCAACCCAGACCATCCTATGATTCTGTGTAAGTTGAAAAGTCTCCATGGTTTAGGCTTAAGCTGGAGAGAAATTCTTCCCTCTCCCCAAAGCTTTGATCAGGTTCTCATTGAGAAGGACACTGTGAGAGATATTACTACAAGTCTTATGCCTCAGACCTATTCACACATCAGAGCACCTGCATGTCATTTCCTGGTCCTTCATCCAACCAGGCTAAACACCTTTTCCTTCACAATAAGATGAGGACTGATTTCTCTAATCTTCCCCTACTCATTTGAATAAGTCAACATGGGAACTTTAAATGTAGATGACAGGAAGAAAAATACCCTTCCTTGTCCTTGTCGAAGCAGATGAAGTCTTGAATTGTGACATATAAATACCATTTCCTTTTATATACCAGGAGGTTCAGTTTTCTTTTTCTGGGGAATATATGGGAATGGATGGGTGAACAAAAGAAATAGCACAGTTCCATCTTCGTCATTACTTTACTTTGGTAAAAAAATTAAGCTATCACACTATCAAAGAGCGTATCATACTTTATTTTGTTAGAACTTCATGAGTTATTGTGGCACCATTTGGTGCTTAACAGCCCAAGTAGGGGTTAATAAGATTCCTAACTCAGTGTCAGACTTGGGTACCTTAGGTATTGAATTGCCCAGAGCATTTGGCAAAAAATAGCAAAAAATTGTGCCCTCTGCTCATGAGGTAGGGGACCTAGGGACAAAGGAAATGGAAAAGGCTTAGCTGCTGATTGACTTCTTTGCCTTCATTTTCACAGGAAAGTTGTACTCTCAGGCTGGCTGTGTTAGAGCCTCCTGACAGAGGCTGTGGGAATGAAACACTCCCCAGAGCAGCAGGAGAAAGGGGTAGAGCACCAAGCAAGTTGAACATACACCTATGGGAGCAAATGAGGTGCTGGCAGAGCTCACCAAGGCTGATGTGAGGTTTCTGGTACTTAAAAGACTCCATGTTATGAAGGGAGGTTTGTGAAGCCTAGTTAAAAGCAAATGTCTCATCCTCTTTAAGGCAGGCCCAGAGAGTGGGCAAAGTCACTACAAGAGAGGAAATTTTTACAGTGGTTTCTTTTCTGCTCATATATTACCTGATGCAGGGTTTCAGTTTTCATATGGTGGAAATGGGTTTCCAAGTGGTGGTACTCACTCCTGCTGCTTAGGAGGTTGGAATGTGTGTGAGAATTGACATGCATGCATTCTGTTCTGTTCAAACACCTACTCAAGTAAACTAAGCCTTGTGTGGTCTTCTGAAAACATACTTATTCTAAGCAAGACAAGGAGAATTGTTTTCTGGGTTGTATTCCTAGCATGCCTCTATTGTTCTTTTGGGAGCAGGGGAGATAGCAGGGTTGTTGCTAAGCAGCAGCTGTCACCAGAAAAGTCTGTGTGTAATATTGTGGTAGTGGATTGAGGGCCACTGCAGTACATCTCTTCTGAAGCCTTTCTGTCTGTTAACAGTTGAAATAATTTATAGCCATAGTAATCAGCCCAATGTGTATATCCATTTTCCCCTTTCCACACATCCATACTGACTGTGATGTCTGGTGACTATAAGGCCATGTGTATTTCTTGATGTTAGTATTCTGAGGAATTCTGGCCTTAGAGCCAGGCTGGACAGTGCTGGAGTAAAAGTCTACCTGTACTGACTTGCTGCTCGCTAATACGATCCCCAGTCCTACCACTATGTTAAGAAAAACAAAGTTACCTGTATGAATAGATCCTAAATCTTTGTCTTCTTTTGCCATATGAAATCTCTTTTCTTCGTCACAGGGCGAGCTCTTATGGCCAAATCCCAAAACAGTGGTTGCAGAAAATACTTTTTTTCTGCTCTTGAGAAAGTTATTTCAACAAATTAGATTATCATTTCCATTTCTATGGGCATAACTAAACACTGATGCTTGGTATTTGACTTGTTTTCAAAAATGCAATTTCTTGAAAATGCTGAGAGAAAAGTCTGGTAGCTGTTTTGCTAATACTGTGTGAACACAAAATGCCATTAACTTTCAGTGAGACTGCAGAAATCAGGTTCAGACAAGGGAGAATGCTTCTGTCTGCTCTTTATGCTGGCTGGGCAGCAGGCAATTGAGATCCAAAAGCTTTTCAGGGAAATTGGAATGACATTGTTCTCAAACAAATCAGTCCTCCTTTTTAGTAAATCCGTGAAACAAACAGTCCAGGCAGAATAACATTGGCTTCATCTGCACATATCAATAAGTTTTTCAAACTCTTTTTAGGTGTTAGGAAAGTTTAATTTCTTTTTTTTTAATTATTTCAAAAACCCTTTTTTTTTTTTTTTTACTTATTTGTCTGTGTTTTTCATGTCTTGGACAGGGATGCTTTTGTTAAGTTGTGTTACCTGTGCATTTGTACAGCAAATGTTGCGTTTGGATGCTGATATGACTTTGGTCTCTAAACATGTTAGCATTGCAACTGATAGCCAGGGCTAAGAAATAAGCAAAATTTGTGTCTTTGGAAGTGGGAAAAAGCAAAAAAATTATCCAAAAGAGTATAGAAACATTTCTCCTCCCCAACTTTGATGCTACAGTTTTTTCAGTCATCTCTTTCTCTGTAAACAGGTCCAATCAAAGTTTTATGGTGTTGCTCAGTCACTTGTATTGATAAAGTAAGAATTGCTTCCTAAAATGATGGTCATTAAGCCCACAAATACTCAGATTGCCATACTTTGAGAAAGAAAATTGCAACACACAGTTGGACGATGTTACATTGTTTTCCAGTCTCCTGAAGCCTGGTAGATATGGGTGCCATCACCTCTGATGGCTATTGCTAACACAGAAATTTGCCTGGCAGCTCCCAGCATGGACAATCTCCTCATGTTTTTATTCATGTAGACCCATTTGCGAGCATAATTGAAGTGTAAAAAAAAAAAAGCCTAACCCATAAAAATGAGGTTGAAATGTTCCATGTACATGTTTCTGATCAATCTGTTTATTTAGGTCTTACATTTCAGTGTAAGGTCAAATGAACATTGCGTGGTCTTCATAAATGTCAGAGTGAAGAACTGTCACAAAAAGAATCCTAAAAGTAAACTGGCATGAAAAAAATCAGCAGGTTGTAGCTGACAAAAGACTATATGCTAAGGAAATAAATGAACCAGAGTCCTTTGCAGAGTCTTTTCATATTTCATATTGAGTACTTGTTTCCATTTGACTTGGTGAGCAAGGTCAGCTTGTAAGTAGCACCCTGTGAAATTGCCAAGGATCTACAGTGAAAACTGATGTAACACTAGTGATGTTAACAGAAATAGAGAGACATTGTGATGACTACTTATTTTCCAAGTGTATTGATTTGCATTCCATCTCTGTCGGTTTAATGTCTTTGCTGACGCTCTTGTGTCTTTCTGTGAATGTGTGTTTCGCCTTGTGTCACTTCCCAATATTTGAATGTGTTGGTGAATTGAAGCTCTACATATAAGCTGCACATTCTTAATTGTAAGGTAAAAAAGGAAAGCAGAAAATTATATTACAAAACACAGTATACAGAAATCAGCCTGCTATATTTTTAATACTTTTGAACCACATTCTGTCACTTTTGCCTTGTGTAATGCCCAGCTATAAGCTGTGGAAAATAAATGAATATTGATGCAACTATAGTGACAGTAAGAGACAGAATAACAGGAGAATAAAGGAAAAAACTGATATTAATATTGTCTAGCACAACATTTGCTCCTCTGTAATGTGAGATTTTTGTGCATGCACTGTTGTGTCCTGCATGTTTAGATAAGGATAGTCTCTCCTCTTTATTCTCTGCCTAGACTAAAACTCTGTCTTTGTGGATATGATCATACCATCCAGGTAGCACATGTAATTACTGAGAAAGTAGCTGATTATCAACGGTTCTGAACAGCATTCTCCAATGGAGCTGTGTAACTTCCCTTCCCAAGATCCTGATAAGACAGTGAAGTATAATAGAAATCTCTGATGATATTTCTTTTGAATGAAGCTGGATCTCCTAACTTTCCAGCCCCTTCCCTCCACTCTTGTCTTTTGTGGTTAGAGTGATGAATCACTCATTTTAAATGCACCATGAGTGTAGTGTGCTCTGCACGAGTGTAGTCTAAATGGTACTTCTTCCAACTTCTGATGTTGATGGTCTAGAAACAAAACTTGCAAATGCAATTGCTATCACCTTAGCTCCTATTAAATTTGAAAACCAGCCTCTGTCATCTCCCCGAAGGTGTTAAAAAATGAGGTAATGTTAGTATGCATTTCTACTTTGTCTCACCCTTGCAGTGAACCAGTCTAACCAGCACAAAGAGTTCAGGTCACCAGCAGGACATGCAAGTGGCAATAGATATGAATGCCAAACAAGGATCAAACAGAGTTTTCCCTTAAGTAATTATATGTAAGTGCTATATTAAAAATTAATGATGCAGTTCCTATTTCTGTATCAAACCAGAAATATTGAATTGCATGCAGCCTATATTTATGCAGAAGAAGGGAAAACTAAAAAATGTATTATGCCTTCGAATAATGATATACTGGTGACTCTGGTGTGGATGGTTTGGAAACATACTAGTAATATGCTGCATATTGTTTTCCAATATCCTAGCATGGGATATTTGTGCTCAGGTGTAAAAAGTCTGAGTCAAGATTGTAGGACCTAATCTACAACATGACTTCTACATTTCCTCAAGAATGGGATGCAATCACTTCTATGTGCACCAAGAAAATGATATTTTTTAGATGAGAATTTCTGAGTATAACATGCAGAAAGCTTTTGGGGGTTCTGGGTTTTTTGTTGTTGTGTTATTTTGGGGTTTTGGAGTTTTTTTATGGCATTTGCTTGAGGCCAACATCTTATTTTCAAGGCAAATGAAAATGCTTAAAACATTGGTTGTATTCCCTACATGTAGGGAATTTATCTCTTAGAAATAAACACCTATGTTCAGTGGGGCAGGATGTGTTCACTGGAGAAAAAGAAAGAAACCTGTTCATGACTTGCATTTTAGGAGTGAAGGGATCAGGAAAGTTAAGGAACAGTTGGACCTGAATTTTGCAAGAAACGTGAAGAATATTGAGAAGGGCTTATACAATTTTAAGGAAGACAGAAAAGGAAGAGAAATGAAATTGCACCTTTGTGATAAATATGACAGGATAACTAGCAGTGATGAGGAAAGCTGAGGTACTCAACAAATTTTCCCTCAGTTTTCACTGACAATCCCTCTTGCCATGCATCTTAAGTTCCTAAACCTCAAACCGAGGACTGGGAAAAAAAATTCCCTCATATTGTAAGAAAAGGCCAGGTTCAAGACCACCTAAGGAACCTGAACATATACAGGATTATGGGACTCAATGAGATGCATGCGTCCTTTGGTCCTGAGAGAACTCATTGATGTAGTTGCAAAGCCATACTCCCTCATACTTGAAAAGTAATGGCAGTCAGAGGAAGTACCCAGTGACTGGAGAAAAGGAAATACTGCACCTTGGGAACCACCAGCCTAGCAGCCTCAGCACTGTGCCTGGTAACATCATGGAACAAAACCTCCTGGAAGATATCTTGAAACATGTGGAAGACAAGGAGATATTTAGAGACAGCCAAGATAGTTTCACCAAGGGAAAATCATTCCAGGTTAATACAGTGTCATTCTACAATGGATTGAATACATCCCTGGACAAGGGAGGAGTTATGAATGTCATCTACCTGCGCTTCTGTAATGGGCTGATGATAAAGTCCCACACAAGGTTCATGTTGCTCAGCTGGAGAGATGTGGCAAACTGCATCCTGGGCTGCATCAAAAGCAACATGGCTAGCCAGTTGAAGGAGGTGATTCTCATCCTCTACTCTGCCCTTGTGCAACCCTGCCTGCAGTGCTGCATCCAGTTCTGACGTCTTCAGCACAAGAAAGATGTGGACCTGTTAGAGAGGGTGATGAAGATGACCAGAGGAATGCTGCACCCTTTCTATAGGCTGAGAGAGCTGTGGTTATGCAGCCTGGAGAAAAGAAGGCTTCAGGGAGACTTCACTGGGGCTTTCCCGTACCTTAAGGGGGCTTTTAAAAAGGGGAGAAAGACTTCTTATAGGGACATTCATGAGTATATAACCATCACAAATTTATGAATATTTTGGCATTCCTATTTATTGCACAAGTTGTATTGTTATGTGTATATTTCTTTAGCAGTATCTTACACGGGTGTTTCTGTAATTTCTGCCCATCAGAATGTCACAAAACCTCTGAATTTTTTGTAGTCAGTACTTCAAAACGAGAACAAAGGTTATGCAATAAAGAGCATCATACTTTTTAAAATATCTTTTAATGATGTCTATGCAGCAGTAACATGTCTGTACAGTTGTAGTCCTCAAAGTCAGTTTAAGAAAAGTGGGTGGTGCCCAGTCAGGGCTAATTTTTCTGTGGAAAAGATGGTACTTGTTCTGATTTGAGTTTTCATTAAAGGTACTCTGGAAAGGCAAACAAATAATGCCTTCTTATGCATATGGATATGTTTAAGTAAGGAAAACGCTTCTCCAATTGGAGGCATTTTAAGTCACATTCAACCTTGATATTTGGCAATGTATTTCAGAAAGATGTGTTATGCACTATAGCACAGATAAAATCTTGGAGAGAGATGAGAAGTAGGAAAAAAACCACACCCACAGAGGTTGTAGATGCCTGATATTTACCTGGGGATGTGGTCCATGTGACTGTGGCAGTGACACTGTCCTCTGATATGCAAAAGCTTGTCTTGCCTTCAATGATATTGGGTGGTACAGACTGCAGATGTGGGTCAGCTTTCTAGACACCCCCATATGATATACATTCTTTTAGCTCTGAATAGCTCCAACTATTGTTGAAATCCAAAAGCCTCCTTATGGACAGATTGAAGACATAATGAGGACTGATTTTTGCATGCTTCTTCTTCAGAGAATTTCTAACCTGATCAGATTTATCCTGGGATACCTTAAATTGCAGTACAAGTTTCTCTGGAGTCTGTCTGGCCACTGAAAAACAAACCCCACAAAATGTGAATATAACCAAAACCAGGCTCTGAAACCTAAATTGATTTTACAGTTTAGTGTCCAGATACCAGTCCATAAAAACCTTGACATGAAGTGATTACATTAATTTAAAACTTTTAAGACTCTGGTCTTCTGATTGATTTTGTCAGAACTTGGGGCATACTCTTCCTCAGCACATGTTTCTGGAGGAAAACAGAAAGTAAGATATGTGTATTCAGTTCTGTTCCTGAGACACTGATACAAAAGCAGTAGTACTTCAGTCAAAGCACACATACTAACATGAGTGCAAAATATGTGTAAACTCTCTCATTTATAATGTCAGTGCAGTAGAGAAATGCATAAACTGCATAGGGCCTAAATCAGATAAAATATATGTTATAGTGTCAATCCTCAGTTAAATAATCAGTTATATCGTCCTGAGGCAAACTTAACCTGACCAAAGGCAATTGTAGTTGTACATATGTCTGAAAAAGGGAAAAGAGATAAGGAAATCTGATGTGTGGAAAATATATGTTAAATTACAGTATGCTAGATTCTGCCGTGCTCTGAAGTTGTGGTATTTTTTCCTTTTTGTAAACCAGTGCTTATTAATCAAAGTCCACATAAACAGTTTGCTGATTATGAGACCTTGTTACAGCCTGTCTGAGCTCCCAAACATCGATCACCTTGACAGCCATTAAGAAGACGTTGTGCTAAGGGCACTGAACTAATGTGTGGACAACCAGTATCTTCCTCACTGATTGCTGGGGCAGCTCAGACAGTGCTGGAATGCACAACAGGAAGATCAGGGGAGACTGATACGCATTTCTATTGGAAGTGTCTACTCCAACACATGCCTCCCGTTTTAGTTTGCAATCCATCATGGTTTAGTACAAAGGTTTGCTCAGGATGAGGTGTTATGGCTGCTTTTTTCAACACTTTCTATATTGGTACATCCACATTTTCTTAAATTTGGGAAATTGCACTTTAGTCCCTTTTTAGACCACAGGAACTCACAGGCTATGAAAGCTGATCTTTCTTTACCTAACTTCTTATTGAAAAGAACTTACACAGTTTTTTTCATTAAAACTCTAACTGGTATTGGGATCGACCTATCATTTAAATTTGAATTAAAGATTTAAACAATTTCTCAAGCTGGCCAATTTTATTTTCTGCCTTAGAGATTGGGAGCTAAGCAATTTTTTAGAACTTAAAATGGAGGAAAAAATTGAACTGAGCTCATGTAAAGTAAGCTGAAGTGTTTACTTAAGACTTAACTTTTGTATTTAAAAGAGTATAGTTTTAGCAGAAATGGCTACAGGTTTCTAATACTACTTTTAGGGATTGCAGCAAGACAAGACTAGCATATGAAAGATTGGCAAATTAAGATATTTTGAAATTACAACTAACTAGGTTAGTGTGATTACTATTTATTATTATTTATTTTAGCCATTATTTAACCATTATTTATAATGTATTATGCATATATATGTTGCAAAATAGGGAATTCTCAGTGCATATTTGTGTACTAATTTTTACAGAGAATAAAGTTTATGGAAAATAACATAGAGTTCTTGACCTTGTTTGATTCATTCTTCCAGGGAAATTGGACTCTTAGTTGCTTTAATGCTGATTATATGAAGTCAAAACTCCTCGAACATTGGCTGACGTATCATATGCATGATATTCTTCTAGAGGTAAACTTTCACCTCTAGAAGAATTTTTAATATGTTCCATTTAAAAGATTCAACTCTTTTCTATAAAGTGATCAGCATATTTTCTGAAATATTGGGAGGCCATGAAATGTTAAAGAATGGTGCCATAATATCTAGAAACAGTAATTTTTATGGCGAGCTTGATATTTGCAGTTCCCTCAGTTATGAAGGGAAAACCCCAAGTTCAACTCAATAGCAAAAAAATACTTGTGCACTTCGTGTCCTCCAAGCAATATATATGAATGTGCCGAAATAATTTGTATCTTCAAGTGTCTACCACAACTGTAGAATCACAAAGGGAAAAAAAAGAAACATCCACTATCATAGTACAAAAAACCTCCAACCCTTTAGGTAGCTGTAAATTTCTGAAACTTGCAAAATTAACTAACTTTAGTAGTGTAGTATGAAGAAATTATATATACCAAAGTGATTTACAGAAATGTAGAATAATTCTGTGGGCTAGTCATCTACCATATCTTGATTAAGCTTTGACCTGCAGCTATAGTGCTGATGCCAGTCTGAACTACATAGTCAGAAAAAAACTTCAATACTTTATGTTCTAGGTACAATAAAAATGGTGGAGTGTTTATTTTTTCAGGTTTGTAGATTTTTAAAGGAATGGAGTGGAATCAGCAAATGGATTTTTAAATTAATGTTTAGTACACCCAGAATACATCTGGAGAATTTGTAAGCGTCATCCAAAGTCATTTTGAGCACTTAGAGAGAAAATAAAACCCTCCAGGATTTTCTGTGTTGTCTTTGTTTAGCAAATAAAATTATGAAGAAATGAGAAGACAATATGGCACAGTGGATATGTAACTTACATTTATATTTTTTTGTAAAAGCATTTACCAAAGTAGGTTGGTAATAAAAAAACACCTAAAATTTTGATTATGTCTTAAGCGGTTTTCAAATTAAAAATAGAAGACAAACTTGAAGTTGTTGACAGGAAAGGTTAAGGTAAATACAATATTAAGTAAATACAATATTAAATAACTAAAGATTAATGTCCCCACAGCCTTCTGATAACACTTTTTTTTTTTTCTTTTTTTTAACTAGGTAAAATATTCTTTCTTTTCTTTTTCTTAAAGGATTTTGCACAGGAACAGAATAAAATGGAATTACTTAAGGGGTAACTAAAAGGAAGATAATTACAGTTTAGAGGAAACAAAAATGTATTTATGTGGTTCATGTCATACAATTACTTGCTTTGGCAGATAATATGCTTTTTCCATTAGTATGGATATTAATAATGTCACTGACATGAATGACAGTGACAACAGACAGCAGAATAGATATTGGGTGCTAGACATTAGTTTCGACAGATTCTCATGTGGTGCACTACAGTGATTCAGGACAGACACCAGTAACTGTAGTATCAGAGCTGAAAAGGGGGGAACTCCTGCAGCTCTTAGATGAAGAACGATGATATGTCAGTGTATTGGGCTTGGCTGAGCTGGAGTTTTTCCCCACAGCAGTGCTGTGCTCTGCACTGGTGTCTAGAAAGGTGTTGATAACACACAGGTGTTTTGGGTACTGCTGAGCAGCTCTGGCACAGCATTGGTGCTGCCTCTTCATATTCCCCACATCAAGAGGCTGGGAGTGGGCAAGATCCTGGGAGGGGACACAAACAGGCCAGTTGACCCAAATTAACCAAAGGGATATTCCTTAACCATACATCAGCTCAGATGCTGAAGCTACCAAAAGGAGGAGGAAGGCTGGGTTCTTTATTTACAGTGTTTGCTTTCCAGAGCAACCTCTACGTGTGCTGAAGCCAGCTTCCTGGGAAGTGGCTGAACACCACGTGCTGATGAAAAATGGAAAATAAACCTATTCTTTTCCCCATTGATTGTACATGTGCAAATGTTCACTTTTTCTTTAGTAAACTGGCTTATCTTAACCTACAATTTGTTTTTCATCTGATTTTCTCTCTTCCCTCTGGGAAGGACATTGGTAGAGTGGCTTCGTGGGCACCAGGAGTCCAGCTGAAGTCAACACACCACAACATGGCAGAAAGGACAATCCTAAGTCTCCTATTTCTTTTCATTTACCAAAGAGTACAATATAAGAACATAAAAGATCTAGCTGAAATTTGGAGGAAAACACCTGGGGGAAAAAAAATTTGCAAGTGAAGCATACTCAAAGTGTGTCCAGTTCATTCATCTGATCTAATGAGATGTAATAATTAGGAACAGTAATAAATTTAAAATTCAAAACTATCCTGCAACAAAAATGCAGTTAGGATTTTTTTCTGGTTAAACAGAAGCAGTGCTTATATAACAGAAGCACAAGAAGATGTTATTAAAATTCAACTGTGAGAAAATGGTATCAGTATTAACATTTACAATGGATAAAAAAAATACAGAAAACAAATTTTAAACAGCCTTTCATTAACACTTTGGAATCATCAGTTTATCTGGAATACCACTCCATTAGTTAAAGGACATGATAAAGCAAAATGGTCCACACAGATCTTTCATAAAAAATAATGAAATTAATGAAAACAATTTAAAATAAAATAAAATATCTTCATAAAGAGAGAGATTAACTTCTCTGTAAAAATAAAACAGATATTTTTCTGAAAACATCAGCACAAACATCTCAACAATGTGGTAGATCTTGTGTCATTATCAGAAAATAGAGCACATTACATTGGTCTGCTAATTTCTGTGAAATCATTATTTATCTGTCCTTCAGTGATAAGAAGAAGCAAATAATTATTAAATTTTTTTAAAATTGAAGTTCTTGAACTACATATTAGCATATTTTCTACTTTAATATATTGGAACATTTTTTAACTTACTGGGTCCCATAAGTCAGTAATTACAAGACAAGAATCTGAATGTTTTCTTTGTTTAAAAATCCTTTTTGGTTTTAATATATTGATAAGACAGGAGAGGGCATATATGAACCCCTAAAGATAAATAACCAGTAGGGAGAAGGAAAACCTAAGGGAGTTACATTTATAAGCATCATGAAAAGGAGGTGGATTTTAGGCTGTGATTTCTAAAAGCATAAATTTAGCAAAGCTAGGCACAGAGATTTACCTGCAGGCATTCCCACAAAAGAGTAAGCACTGTATTTCAGTCAGAGGGATTTCTTATTTTTTCCCCCATGAAGACATGCACATCAGTGAAAATACAGAACACAAGATTTGCAGAGTAGTTGTGATACTCAGTATTCTTAACGAAGATTAAAAAAAAAAAAAAATAAACTCTTTACTTTCCCTCCTTTAGCTTTAGGATCACTTGCTCACCATGCATAGTCTCCAGGATCCTCCTCATGAACAGGCTGGCTTTGCTCACCCTCCTTCTCTAAACTGATTAGGATGAGAGTTTTCTTCTATAAAATTCCAGGTTATGCTTGTCTCTGATGGAGGATTTCCTTCACTGATTTCAAACATTTTTTAGGCAGGACATGGCTAAACTGAAAGTTCCCTTAGGACATCTGACTCCTCCAGCACTCCAAGCTCACTCATTGATCTGGTTTTCTCAAACTGTAGCCTGTCCTCTCTTTGGGGTCCATGTCCATTTTCCCAAGGGGATCTCAAAAACTTTGTCTTCTATACCACAGTCTGAATTGCTTTAAATGTCTACAAGCTGAAAATAGTTGAAGGCAGATGGAGGACTTTGACTCAAATAAGCAAAAAAGTAATAATGCAGGTGTTAGTTTGATTTCGCTTTCCATCAACACGCATTGCTGTGTTTACAGACCTGAAATTACACTGACATATGCTATTCTGAAAATCAATTTCCTAACCAATTATGCAATACAGTTCTGAATTGTATTCAAGTAAGACATTTTTTTTTTCAGTGGAAGTTGAGGCTTGTTTTGCTTATTTCCTCAGACCAGAAGAAAACATACAAATGCTAAAATCATGTTAAAGCCTATGAAATTTGCATCATAAAAAGGAATGTATTCCAATAATTTGTCAGAAACTAAAACATTCCATGAAATCTCTTGATTGTAATATTAAATAGAATTAAAGATTCCATAGTTCTAAAGGTATATGGATGTTTACACTAAAAAAAAAAATTATATATGTATTTGGTACATATTTTACTGCCTATTACATTCCAGAAGCATAAGCAATCTCTCCTAAGTTGAAATCCTGTCACATTAAGGGCTTTCAGTTGACATTTCAGAACTCCTACCCAAACTAATTTCCAAAATTAAAGGGTTTTTTTTTTCTTTTTTTAGATCACATTTAGAAATCCAGTTCTTCACTTGAATCTTAGAAAGTTTACAGCTTTTGCATGCCCATATTTTTATTTGATTAGTAAAGGTTTTTATAAAAATACTAGATGAACACAATTCCTCGGTTCTTCCTTGTCTTGAGTAGTCTTTTCTTCACTTGGAGAAAACTTTTTTTTCCTCATCTGTCTGTAATAGAATTGCAATAAAGCAACACTGAACTGTCTTTCTTTTTTTGCCTATTGAATAGCCAATGTGAGATAAAAATTCACCTCATAGATTTTTCTCTTCCTTTGGACCATGTCTCTCTATTGCCTTTCACTGTTAAATTTTCATGAATGAAAACAAATTCCTGAACCTTTCTATGAGGCATTGACCCTGTGAGGTTTTCTTTTCTTTCTTTCATTTAACCATGAATGCCATCTTCTCTATCGGGTCAAAAAAAAAAAAAAAAATCCACCAAAAAAAAAAAAAAAACCCGTCAATAATCCCTTGGCAAAAAACCACAATAAAAAATAACTATAAATCTAATTTTCAAATCCTTTTGACTAAGAATCCATTCAGACATGTTCTTGGCTCTCAGCAGCACAAAAGTTTGGACAAAACCATACCAGCCTCCTGCTGCTTTGTGTTCTGGGATCCATTACGGTGCTTAAAGTCTTATTCAAAAACTATCATTATAAGAAACTGTTGGGTTTTGAGGCTGAGGTACAGCTACTCTTGCTTTGAATTGTGGAAATTCCTAATGTAGTATGTTCTCCAAGACAGTAGCTGTTGCATTAGCTCCTTAAAATTAAGTATTACTTTTGGTTTCCAAAAATTTCCTGTAATACCAAGGAAAGACAAGCTATTAAAGCACGTACTTTGTCAGTAGTACTTTGAAGACGACATTTCAGTAATTCATTACGCTTTCAAAGTGTGGAAGGAGAAACCTTACTCCTATCCTATTTTTATTCTTAGTTTACAACATTAGATTTTATTGAAAATCATGGCTTCAATCCTTAGTTTTTTGAAAGTCAAATAACTGCACAGAGGAAAAATTTACAGCAATAACCTTCTTTGCTCTACACAAAAACTTTGTCTGAAATGCAAAGGTCTGTGTTGGTCACATTAAAATACATTTTATGACTATCATCCCGACACTGCAAATGACAGCTTCTATTCAGAGGTCTAAAGCTGACTGACCAAATCAGCTGTCTGAACAAATTCTATTCACAGGAAAATCATTCCATTACTTCACATGACAACTCTATTCACATATTCAGTCTCTATGAGGCCAAACAATTCCTAGGTAGAGGTGATGGACAGCAGAAAAGCAAAATTATATGGATGAAAAGATAACAATAGCTTTTGAAAGAAAAGGACAATTTTTAGTTGAACATGTTTGTTTGAAAAGTTTTTCTACATTCTTGAGGGACTTGCACAAAAAAAAAAAAAGCAGTAGAGAAGCCACAGTAACTAGTGGATTAAGGTCACAACTAGATATATGCTTTAAGCCTACTCTTAGTCAAGTGCATCTAATAAATAGATATATAATGGACATCTTATAGCTGAGTGAATATATATATTATAATAGGGCACCTCTCCTGTAATTTTTGTTCAATTGCACTGGCAATTAATCAATTTTTGCTTTGTAAATTTCAAAGTACTTGCTGCTGATGACTGGTAATGGAAATTACGTCTCAATATATGAAAACCTGAATGACAACAGATACTTGTTTATAATAGTTCTTGACATTTTTTCCTCTGCGATTTCTGTTTCTGAGGCTATGTTTTTATTTCTGAACAGCGTCTGTAAATTAACGATCTGTACGCAAATCAATACCTGGCAGATTTGCCTTCCATTTTGGTGAGATTAATATCTTATCTCAACTGCAGAGTAACATACTTTATCGAGTTTAGAAATGCACTTGTTACATATCAGATGTAGAAAGCAACATTTATACAGAGTAAAAACGTGATAAAGAACAAGTATATCTTCTTCTTCTTCTTCCTCTTTTTTTCTTTCTATTTATACTAAATTTTCTCACATCATTTGTGGAATCCCCTCCTAAACTACATATTAAAATAATAGCAACTATATTAGGTGTTTTCTCTGATGAGTCTTCTGGTTCCAGCTGGGACAGAGTAGATTTTTGCAATATCCAGTAAAGCGGCATGACCAGGACCCAGAGATTATTCTATTCTACCTCGCATCATTTTCTGGGGACAGGGAAATGTTGAGTTCCCTTCTGGGTTGGGTAGTGGGGAGGAGAGAGCAGTCAGGGAATTTCTAGGGAGGGTGAGCCATCACATGTGAATCACTCACCTCTGTTCTTGTGCACTGTGCCATTAGCATAGTCGCTGTTACCGTCCATTTTCTTTACTCATTGCTGTTTCCAGTAAATTGTTGTTATCTCACCCCATGATCTTTTCTTTTGGTGACTCCAATCCTCCTTTTCAGCCCACTACAGGGGTAGAGGGAGGGGGTATCATGGGGAGTGAGAAAATGAGGCAGGGTTTGGAGCATCTCAGAGGGAATGCTAAATTGGGGAATACCATTCCTAAACCACGACATAAGTGGAAACACTTAAGGACACTCAGGTTGCATATTTCTTGCCCAACAGAGCAATTTCTCTACAAAACAAGTCCAGTAAGGTCAATTCAGTAGTGCATTTCTGAGATGCTTTTCATTCTTACAAAAGAGAACAAGCGTCATTACTGTCACTATGGTCAGGGGTGGGTGAACAATTTTCCATCAAAACTCCCTTGCTATAGTCTTAAAAAAAATGAACTATTCATGTGAGACAGAATAATAGCACATACACACATGCAAAGGAAAAAAAATCCAAAATAACATTTTTTTGTGTGTTTGGAAGTCAGTTTCTCATAGAGCTCTTTTCAACTTAATTGCATCAAAAAAGTACTTGCCTTGCATGCTTGAGAAAGCTTGTCCAAATCAATTGAGTGTGGAAATAAGAGAGCCATACCCAACATGTCAAAGTAAGATATGAATAAATGACCAGCATGTCCCATCTCATTGCAAGATAAGAATACCTTACATTGAATCATCTATGGGGAAAGTATGTGAGCACAGGCAGCTGTTCGAAAGTAATTCACTACAGGGTTTTTTGCAGTTTCTGCAGTCCCTTGCGTGTTAAATGTGTTAAAATGCATTAATCCCAATGTAGACACATATTCAGAATTAAAATGTCCCTAATTTAATTTAGCTTAATTCACTTTGAAGTCTGAAGTAGACTACATTGAATTAAAGGCATTGAAAATTTGAATAAAAGGATCAATACATAGCTTTAATTCATTTAATTAATCCACTTAATAGTTACTTCAGATTAACTTTCTTAAGTGTTTCTGCATTGACAAATTCAATAGGTCATGAGTCTTTAGATGGGAGCTTATCATTAATTATGAAATTATCTGTTCCTTCCATTGCAACGTAAACAGCTCATGGCAGAAGATGCAGCTGTTCTGAAACAAACGCAAAGCATACATAATGAAAGCACAGAGTTTTTTAGACCCTAGCATTTTTTTCCCTGAAGCCTTGTTAATCATTGAGAAGACAGTAAATTTATTTGACAATTAAACGTAATGTATTATTAGTTAAAGTGATGCAAGTCATTCAAATTGTTTATTCTGTCATCTTTTAAAATGAACTGTGTTTCACATAAGTAAAAGGCAATACATAAGGTTTTTTAAAATTATTCTCTTTCAGCGGATTATGCTGTTTCTTAGTTTAGGGTGAGATTAATTAAATGTAGTGTCAATATTTAGACCTGGGGCATAAAGGGCCTTCTATACTATTTTTTTTCCAAGTACACAAGGAGTTATTGTAACATTCCACACGCCTAAATTGGAATAAAATTTGTGTTACTGAAGTAGTGTCTTAGTAGAAGAAGAAGAATCCAGGATCACACCTCTTTACAGGCTTTTGTTCAACCATAATTTCAAGGAAACATATTTTCCCTTCATTTAAATGTATTTGAAAGCCCTCATAATTCAGTTAACTGAAAGAGTTGAACCTTGTGGCAAGTTATATATAAAACCATTATTGTATGCATCTGTTTCCCTTAGGCCAGGGTAAGTCTCCAAAGCAATGGTTTCATGGAATTCAGAGAGATATTCAGCAGTTTTTCTTGTAGGATCTCCTTTTCTGTTGTTTACACCACCACAGAGCTATCCAATCTTGATCTTAAATATTGCTTCTGAAAGTGTCTCAGAGGAAGTTCTTAAAGAAAGGACATTTTTCTATTGGTTGGCTTTACAGCATGGAGGCAACACTTGTTGGAAAAAGTTATTTGCGGAGGGTTAATAGGCTTCACTGTCAAAAGAGATGGCTATGCCAAATTAATTCTCTGCACATGTATTATTCCTCATTAGTATTAATGGCCAGGTTGAAATATAAATGAAATATAAAATATGCTTACTAAATTTGAAGTTGAAACATACCTGGAAAAAGCTGCAGGTGTGGAGGAGAACAAGATTAGAAATCAAAGTGATCTGGAATCAAAGGGATTGGCAAATTGCCTGAAAAACTGGATAAATGTACAAAGCACTTCACACAGGAATAATTAATAGCACGGATAAAGAAATGGTAGCAACAGCTTGAGGAACAGTTATTTACAAAAACATCAGGAAATTAAAATGTCACAAAGAGGTGAATGAATGTCAGTTATATTGAAAGAGGCACAAAGACTGTATTATGAAAAAAGTAAACAAGAAGATACTCTACAAGAAATTTGGAATAATGTTCCTACGAAGAAGAGAGAAATGTACAGCCTTTGTACAGACACTGTCTCTCTTCAGAAAAGCCTGAAGAATTTCCCCTTTGCAGCTCTCCTCTCATCCTGACTTGAGTGTGCATGAGAGCCATACATAGCAGGGCAATGGTTACTGCTGAGTACATTGTCGTTTGGCCTGCTCTGCATTAGTAAGGCTCTCCTGCAAACACTGCTGAAAGTTTCTGGGCACTGCCCTTTGAGAAAGAAGAGATTTGGACATTCCTTGGAAAATGTCAGATGACCTCACTAAAAAGTATCAGGGCTTGAGAGCACATGAAGAAGAATTAAATTTGTTACAAGATTAAAAGCACCACAGAGGGGATTAAACAGCCTTCAAGCATGTTAAAAGCTGATGCAAAGGGGAAGGGAAAGGTCTATCCTCCACATCTGCCATAGCTAGAAGCATAAAATAATGGACTTCTGTTGCAACAAGAGCAAGTCAAGTAAAATACTACAGAAAAAAATTTAGTGAAACACTGAAAATTCCTGGTGAAGGGGCAGTGACATCTCCGCCACTAGTCATCTTAAGAACAGGCTAGGAAATCATCTGCAAGTACTGATGCTGCCTCATCCAGTATGGTGCATGGAGTAGTGCTGTCTCATCAGAATGGGAGGAGGGAGTAATGCAGTCCAGTTGCAATTTTCCATGTAATTTACTGGAACTTGCTGACACTTGCTTTGAAGCATACAGCAAAAAAAGATTATGTTGTGTGGGGACCCAGACAACCCC
>VXAC01004742.1:27985-50867 GCA_013399225.1 Rhipidura dahli | reverse complement strand
TTTAAACCTCCCCGCCGCTCTCCCGCGGAAGCCCCGCCCGGGTGACTCAGCAGAACGAGAATGAAGCACTCACCTGCTCAGCGTGGTTTTAAACCTCCCCGCCGCTCTCCCGCGGAAGCCCCGCCCGGGTGACTCAGCAGAACGAGAATGTACTTAGTATGAAATTAATATATTGTTTATTTCCAGGTCATAGCGTCACATTTGACTAAAAATGAAAATTGCATTTGGGTGTGAGAAAGACTAATATGTAAGGCATAATGTAGCAGTGAGTCATAAAAATCAAATTTTTTCTGTTATATTTCTTCATGATCAGCAGTTTTTGCTGCCACGTTAAACCATTTAATAATTCTGAATTAGCAGTTACAGAAATCAATAAAGCATCCTAACATAACATGGATGTCCTAGTGACCAAGATTTATAGGGTAATTCTCAACTAAGTTCTTCATTCTTTCTCAAATTTGAATGCTGCATCAAGAAGCTGATTTTCATGATTATCACTTGAGTTATGAGCTGTGATTTTACATCTGTCCTTCTCATTATCACTGTAACATTATGCAAATATAGTCTCTGCTGGCTCACGTCTTCGTTCAGTCTGCCCAATAATTACATTGCAATGCTGTAATGTAAGCACTTCCACCTCAAGTTTAACAGTTTGATTTGTATAATAACTTTAAATGTGTTATTGCAAACATTTAGCAAAATATTTCATGTAAAAGCTAAATGCATATATATAATGTTGCAAGGTCCCATGGCTGGAACTTTAAATCCCTCATGCCATCACTGACATTTAGCCCCCATGGCACACATTTCTATTCATGGGCTAATAGAGTGACAGAGGACAACAAAATACTTCTACATATTGTCACAGTGAAATATATTCTGTAATTAGACCAGCAGTGTCAGAAGCATCACTTTTGTCTAAAGAAAGGGTGATTAATTTGCACAATCCAGACAGTACTGCATTATGGGGACACAGGAAGCAGAATTATTAACCAATGGTATCTATTTTTTACATCTCTATTGTCTCAAGAGAGACTTGCTTTCAAAGTCAGGACAAACCCAAGAAACATGGATTAACTTTTCTCATTTCAACCTTATTTTATGTAGTAAAATTGTATAGTGAGCCATATCACATCTGTAAACAGATTCCATTTCATCTTATGTCCTGTCAGACCAATGCTACCAACAGAGGATATTGCATTGGCGATTATTGCTGTGATGATAGATAACGCCAAGAAACTTGCTCTTATTATATATTTTACATCACAATTGTCCCCTTACTAGAATACATCATCAGAACAATAGCTCTTTGTGTCATCTATCACTTCAGCAATGCTGCCTAGTGTTATTCATCATAAGAAAGGGACACTTCTAAGTCATGCATCATCAAAATGATGGTCTTCCTTGTACAAGGCAAAATAGCCTTTCTTGACGCTGAAGGTGTGGTAAAGAACTTATGGGAGAAACCTTTTAATGATTTTTAAAGAAAATAATTTTTAAAAATAGCTGCACAGCCTAATGATATGTAATGTGCAGGGATGTGATAGCACAGTATTAACTTATGAAATAAAGCAAAATGGCTCTTCCAAGTTTCTTTGCAATTAACAGGACACTTCTAAGGGTAAAAAATAAAAAGTATTTTATAACATAGTTGGGAGTGGAAACCATGTCACAAAATAGAACAGAAAAGGAAAACTACACAGCTAAGGCTCCAACAGTGAGTCAACCAACTTCACTTGTCAGAATTCAGAAATCTGAGCAGTGTTTCCTATTGTTAGTCTTTAACTGAGCCTCTGAATTAACAGTTATTCTGAAAGGACATTTCTTGAACAAGGACTGTCCAAATATGTTTTATTTAGTCTAACAGAAGTATCTTACACAGCAAAGACATTCCTTTCTAGAATTCTTATCTATGATGAACCTCTTAACAATATAAATATGAAATTTTTCCTCTTAAAGAATATGAAATTTGCCTTTGATAGTATCTTCAGCTCTGCTTTTGGAGAGAAGAATAATTTTTTTTCCAGAATGTAACTCTAACAGATGACATCATACACAAAAGAGACAGAGAAGAACTGTTTCAGCACCTGAAAAATTTTCAGGCTGTTCTTTTTTAACCTGATAGCTGTGCTGCTATCTCAGTCATAGCTACGCTGCTACCTTTGCTTCACTTTCCCAGTATTTGTTCATGGTATGCATGCTGAGACCTTTCCCTACTGCATTAGAAAGTTGAATTATCTCAGGAATAAATGTATCATGTGAATTATCTTATGTCTTTTGGATGTTATTTGAAAAGATTTGCAAAATAAGTTATTAACACCTAGGAATATATGCATCATTTGAGAAGTTCAGGTTTATTTTATTTTGTGACAATTAGTGACAGTGTTAAGTTCATTTATTCTCCTGGAGCCAAATTCAACTTTGAAGAACTATTATTTCAAGCCTAGGGGTTCATACCATTTTAACTAGCTTTTTCCAGTTAACAACACTATATTTTGTACTAAGTCTAACAAGTAAAATTTACATGAGCTCTACCTGGTAAGTTTGTTGCCATGAACCATATAATTTATGCTATTCTACAAACTTACCGTTAATTCCCTGTATGTTACACAAGTCACAGAGCTTACTTATTGAGCATAGTAATTAATGTGTCTCAAAGCTGTTCCATCAAATGTAATGTTTAAATCATGGGTCATTCTTGGAGTTTTATATGTGTATTTGTAGTCACTTCATTCACTATTGGCTTTTCCAGCTATAGTCTTCTTGAAACACTCAGCTGAGGCAGTTCCACAGTGATAACAAGCACTGCAAAACTGATCACAGTTTTACCTTGGGCAGTTTCCAGATTCTTAAAAGAGCAGTGCTCTTCTTTAACAGATGATCCAAATAAAGTTTAGTTCTTTTAAGCCACAAATATTTAATGTCCTGGGAAGTAAAATAATTTTATACATTTAAACTGAAAAGTAATTTCAGATGTTTTTAATGCTATTGAGTGGGAACTCAGCCATTTTCTAGAGAGAAGGTTGTATAATACAGGTTATAGAATTCAAAGTGTACATTTAAGTGTCTACCGTGAGAGACATTATCAAGGCTCTTTACAGAAAAAGGAACCCATTTGTTTTCATTATTATTTAACTCCCAGAACAGAAAGAGAACAACAGACTATTGCAATAACATTTAGTTACATCATCTTTGTTAGGGAATTTGAACATAAAGCGGTTCATGTGGTTTTGCATGTGCTGGCACTTAGTGACCAGTGTCTCCTCTGACAATTAAAAAGAAATTTCCCTCATGCTCTACTTCTTTTGATTTCTAATGTTTTTTGAGTTGTTTGGGTTGGGTTTTTTTTAGGGGGGAGGTGGGGGGGGGGGTTGTGGGGTTTTGTTGTTGTTGTTGCTTTTGTTTTTTTGGTGGGGTTTTCTTGGTTTGTTTTGTTTTTGTTTTTACTTAAATAAAAACCTGGTTTCACAGAATTACAGTAATCAAAACAGAGAATGGTTAGGGTTGGAAAGAACCTCTGGAGATTACCTAGTCTAACATTCCTGCCAAAGCACATTCACGTAGAGCAGGTTGCACAGGACTGCCTCCAGGAGGGTTTTTAACATCCTTAGAAAAGGTGATTCAGGGCAGATCCTAGCACTCTCTACACCATCCTGAAAGGAAGCTGTGGGAAGGCAGGAGTCAGTCTGTCTTCTCACTGGTAGGACAAAAGAAAATAATCTCAAGTTGCACCATGGAAGGTTTAGACTGGATATTAGAAACAAATTCTGAAAGGATGCTTAGGCTGCCTGGGAAAGGGCTGGAATCAGCATCCCTGGAAGTGTTCAAAAGGAGTATACAGCTCTTGGGGATATGGCTCAGTGGTGAACATGCTGGGGCTGGGTTAATAATTGGATTCAAATTGGATCTTAGAGGTCTTTTCCAAACTAAATGATTCTATGATTCTATGAGTGTCTTTTGCCCAGCCCAAACTTCCTTATCAATGGAAAGTCTTTCTTTCTGCAGACCTTCTCTCTTGCCTCCAGTGTCTGGGGTTCCTAGGGCTGGCCTTAGCAGTAAAGACCAAAGTGAAGAAGGAATTCAGTAACTCTGTCTTTTCTGTATTCTTCATCTCCAGGTACCCACTTCATTCATCAGCAGGCCCACATTTTCCATAATCTTTCTTTTGATACTGGTGTACTTGTGTTGTCCTTGACATGCCTGGCAACATTTAATTCCACGTGGATCTTAGCCTTCCTCATCACATCTCTGCATATGCTGACAATGTTCCCATATTCATTCTAAGTGGCCTATTCCTTTTACCACATTTTCTAACATTCCTGCTCCTCTTTGATTTTTGCCAGAAGCTCCTTGCTTATGTATGCATTTCTCCTGGCCCATTTTCTGGATTTCTTACTCATAACAATACATTTCTCTTGAGTCTGGAGGAGACAATCCTTAAATGTTAATCAGCTTTCTTGGCCCCTCTTCCCTCTAGGGCTTAATTTCATGGTATTCTCCCAAGCAGATCATTGAAGAGGATAAACCCTGGTCTCCTGAAGTCCAGGGTAGTGAAGTTGCTGTGGAAACCCCCTCTCTGCCCTAAGGATCTCAAACTCCATCTTTTCATGGTCACTTCAGCCCAGACCGCCCTTGAGCTTCACATTCCCATCACATCCTCTTTGTTGATGAGAACGAGGTCCAGCATAGCTCCTCACCTTGTTGGCTCCTCTATCACTTGGAAAAGGAAGTTATCAGCAATGCATTCCAGGAACCTCGTGGATTTCTTATACCCTTCTGTATTGTCCTTCCAACAGATATTGGTGGGGGTTGAAGTCCTCCATGAGAACCAGTGAGTGTGAGGCTGCTCCTGTGTGTCTACAAAGGGCCTTACCCACCTGGTCCACCTGGTCAGGCAGCCTGCAACAGACTCATTTTAAAGTCAGCTGTCCCTGCCCTCTCTACCTTAATATGACTATGCAAGAATGAATCATGTAACATGAAAAAGATGTTCATCACTGGTCTAAAGTACATTGCTTGTTCATTAATTATGAAAAAATTAAGAATAAATACAGCTCGTTTTCAACCATATACAACTTGGAATGTCAAGGCAAGAACTCAAACACATTTCCTCTGATATTCCATTAGGCACCAGAAGCAGCTCTATGCAACTCATGAAATACAAATAATATGTTATCTTAAACGCTCTTATGCTTTAATGAAATACTTATGTAATATCACTTAAAACATTCAGGAAGTGGAATTTTATATGAAGGAGACAGGGAATATAAAATAGATACATTCTAAAGTAGAACTACTTTATTAATCAGGTAATATTTGCTCATTTAGAACAATGCTCTTAAATGACGTGAGGGAAGGAAATGGTGTTTTAAAAGTTACATTAACATTATTATAGCTTTAGTGGGCCTAGAAGAATTATCTTTTATTTCCACATATCAAAATTGTGGGAAAATTCAAGAATAGCTATAATCAGTATTCAGCTATTGTTCCAATTCCCCCATGTGCAACACTTACTTAGATATCAAAAGAACTTTCCTGGCTAGTAACCAGGCAATTATTCATGTTTAAAAAACATAGTTCTATTGCCACTAAGTAAGATAAGACCATTGTGTAGATGTCTAGCCCACATGAAACAAATTACAAATCTCAGTTCTGGCTTCAGTATTTCTTTTCTGAGTATAATTAAAGATTTAAGAATGAAAGGTCTAAGGTAAACTAGGTAGCTAAAATTTATTCAGACATTTCCAAAGGTCTTCATAGAAGTTCCTTACTAAATTTGAGACTCTGAAACACAAATGATTAATACTGCAAACTGTTATAATGAATAAATTAAAGATTAGGAATTTAAGAAATGGAAATAAATAAGGAAAAAATATGCTACTTTCTCTCAGAGGGAAGAGTATCCTGCTTCAAGAACAGTTTCTCAAGGTTTAAAATGTGTAACTCTCAGAATGAAAATAATTTAATAGTGCATTGATTTCAGGGATCAGGACAATTAAACAAGTTTAAACAGTGGTTTGAAAGAAGTGAATAAGAAAAGTTGCAAAAGATGACATTTGTGATTATCTGCTTCCGTGGTTGAGTGCTGCAGGCCCTAAGATTGCAAAAAATTAGCAAAATTGTCCAGTACATTGATAAAATTATGTATCAGTAAAGGCAAGGTAAATGACATGGAAGTGATTATTTTGCTCTCTTTATCTACACTGATAGCTTCTCAGTGGCTGAAAACACTGTGGAAGGAATACTAAACAATGTTAAGGAGAAACCAATTACTAGTCTGATGAAACATGGAGCAGTCATAAGCATAAATAGCATACTATGATAGCTAAAATTAGAAAGGGACTAATGGGCATTACATGTAATTGCCTTCAGTGCAGTTGTAGAATGACAATATTAAGGCTATAAGACTTCTTTTCACACTTAGCAATCAAATATTTTCTCTTCCTACAATGTCCATGGATCTAACTTAATCTCAGGACCTTCCTTGTGTAAGTGACATTCGAGCAAAGTGTACTGGAATAATATGTAGAGACATTTAGGTGATTCTAGGTCCATTCCTTTGAGAACAGATCTGCAGCTGAGTATGAAATCTAGCAACCCAGTTATCCTGAAGGGCCCTCAGTACCATGATTAGTAAAGCTGATGGCTTCCAAGATGTTTATGATGCTTTTGGGAAAAGCATCTTGGTGCTTATGCACACTGGGAGGAGTAAAACGGTGTCATATCTGTTCACTAGGTTGCCTGGCAGAAGAGGTAGAAATATTTTTTCTTTGGTTTTAACTGGCATTAAAAAAAATGCTTAAGGATTGAAATGAACTTTACAATCTGGCTCTGAATAATGTTTTTCTTCAAAAGAAACTAGCTATGAAATTCAGACAATATTTCCAGCCTTATTTTCCTGAATGGTTCTTTTCAACACAAATAATCTTAGGATAGTAACAATAAATCAAATTGTAGACATACACAGACTTACTGCATACTGAATTAAGGGTGGTGGGGGTGATATCTTATATTGAAATAAGTAGCTAACAATGTCAGGAAAGCTAATGGCAAAAAAAAAAAAAACAAAACAAACAAAAAAAAACACCAAAAAATGTGGATTTTCTGTAGTAAACCATGCAATAATTTTAAGTACAATTATTTTTCATTACTAAAAGTAAGATGAAATATGTTTCAAAACTGGTGTCCCCTTTCATGTTTCTCTTTGTCCAGATTATCCTGTGCACTTTCTTCATTTATTTCATATCTTTGCCAAACTAATTTTGGAAATAAAACAAAAGTACAAGAAGACATCTTTCAGAGAAGTTGTCATTGTCTCCAATGTTGTTTTACAAGCTCCTATTTAGAAAAGTCCTTATTTTAACACAAATTACTTGTAAGACTGTAGATGAGTACACATAGTACA
This sequence comes from Rhipidura dahli, assembly GCA_013399225.1. Classification (NCBI taxonomy): domain Eukaryota; kingdom Metazoa; phylum Chordata; class Aves; order Passeriformes; family Rhipiduridae; genus Rhipidura; species Rhipidura dahli. The sequence continues at coordinate 43,462 of VXAC01004742.1, read as the reverse complement.
CAGCATCAGTGCTGGATATTACATCACTATCTCAAAAGAGTGCTTCCTTTTGCATAATAAGTCTGCATGTTTACCTGAAGGAATGTAAATTATTCTGTATTCAGACTGCCTGTCAGTTGGACAGATGCAATGAAAGAATGTTTAAATACATTAATTACATTAAATACAGTAATTATTGCAGACTAGAAATGTTGTTCTTTTTTTTACATACTCCCTTTCACAAAATAAAAAAAGTAAATGGTCCTTCCTTCTTCATGAGCAGCTGCCAGTCTCACTGACTTTGGTGGAAAGGTCAGATTTCCAAATTGCTGGCAGTGCAGGTTAAAATAACAAAACTTTACACTTGAAGTCTATGCAGCCACACACAACACATCTCCTGTATCCTGACCATGCCAAGGAGAACCATGCAAGCAATGCAAAGATGATACACTTGCATGCAGTAGTGTTGCTTTTCTTGGGTCCTGTCTGCCAAGCTGTGTGTGTACAGTTCAATTTTGTTAGCTTTCATTTCCCTGTCTTGCTGAGTGCTCCATAGGAACTGTAGTGTAACAGCCACAAAATATGTTTGACAGCAAGCTTGATTCTATTTACTATAGGTTTACAGCTTATAACTCACATGAAATAACCCATAATATTTCTTTAGTTCTATCCAAAGCTACACAGAAGTTTCATTTATACTTTAGAAACATCCCTGTATATGATCTAGGCTCTGCTTCAATGGCTTTTATATTTCCACTGCACATAGAAGGTATTTTCTCTCTTAAATCTCTGCAGCTTTGCTGAGATTGCCACTATTGTTTTCCTGAACCCATTCCCTCTTGCTCCCTGAAACTAAATATTGTAAAGCTGTGTGCTGTGGCAAGCATGAGCACCTGCAAGTGTGCAGTTTGTGAACCCACATGTGCAACCCACTGAAGCCTTTTTCAGCCTTTCTTTACACAGAGTTATTTTGGTGACTGGTTTCCTAGTGTTCTCTAGACTTTCCCCTTAATCCTACAGTAAAGACAGGCTTTTCTTATCTACTTCCTTTTCAACATTTAAAATTTTTGGAACAAGCAGCTTTTTGTGGATTCATAGCAATTGTATATTGACCTAATCCTAACACTACAGCTGCCTGACTATATCCTGTTCTATTCTTACAAGATGTCTCAACAACTGGATACCAAAATAACACATAACATAAAATATTTCTCTTTTCTATAAGCAAAATACTGTTTCACACATTAAACAACAGTGTGCAACAATGAGAGAAACACCCCATACAAAAAAGCACCACCAAGCTTTCTGAATCTCTAAAACTAGAGAGTAATTTCACTCTGTCATCTGTCTTCAAGAAAAACTCAGTCAAAGATTCATACTAAGCACATACTGAGTATTATGCATTGCTACCAGTACTACCACATGACATAAAATACAGGTTCAGCAGCCAGTCAAGAGAATCAGATTTGCTCATCAGTTTAATCTCACTGGTGCCATTTAGTTATGCAGAAATACCAGAAGGAATACTGGCTTAAGGAATTTGTTTGAACCATATTAAGTGCACATTGATACATGTGAGCTATCCTATTACCTGGCTATGATGACACTGGGTTGCTCATAAAGGAAAGTAAGACTTTTTTTTAAGTGAATTAGAGTGTTCAAATCAATTGCTGTAACTACTTTTGGTTAGTAGCTAAGTAAAGGTTATTCTATAATAATAATGCATCTATGGTAATATGATAATAAGTAGGGATGTCATTTTGTTAATAGTGATCTGTGCTGCCAATAACAATTTCAATCTCCAGTGCTAACCACTGTGATTAAGAAATGATTAAAAAATGAATATTTAAAGTAGAGTGTAAAATTCATGTACACAAGATATTCCCTTGGAGCTTCCCTTATTAGTATTGGATAGCATGCCAAGCTTCTTCTCCTAGACAATCTTAAGCTAAACAATATAAATAGCATAAGCAACTGTTTTGATTTTAATCACAAAGGGTGATCCATGACTTTCTCCTTATTCCATATGTCTGGCATGAACTGATCCTAGAAAAGGCTGTTTTCCTACTAATGTTTAGGTCTTCTGCGATTTTAAATTTTTAAAATGTGATTCACAGATTGTGACAGATCTGTGTCACTGACGAATCTGGTCCTCAGAGCAGCTGTCCATCTCCCATAATGCAACTACCTGCCAACCTTTAGGAGCCAGTGTCTGTCACTCTGAAAGAGACAGATCTCCTGTAGCCAGATGTGTTCACATCTGTATTCTAAAGAATTTTTGACTAAAGTGAACATAGCATTTTACAGTGTTTATGGTATAAGACTGAAAATTTGTCCAGCCTTACGTTTCCCCACCTGTGAGACAAACCTCTTCCTCATGTGAAACGATAAATCCTAGAAATGATGAAGATTTGTATAGCTATGAAATACACACTCAAATCTTGCTTTATCTGTTTCCATAGTAAGTCACTATGGGCCACAGGCTGAATTTGTTTACACATGATAGAGATCAAATGGCAGGCCAGAAGCAAGGTTTGCAGCCAGCACTGAAAGCATTTGAATACAACCTGCTCTGAACTCAGGCACTAGCTGTTCCTAATCCCTGTCCAATAAACAAGACCAGTGATTCAGGCAAGACATGCAATAATTTCACTTTCAGAGTGGGGTTTAGGTCATTCACAGATTGTTAAAGGAAAACTATCATAACAAATTAAGGAATAAAATAAGTATTGTTTATCCTTTTCTAGACAGTGCTGGAATCCCATTAATAGCTTGGTTCTGTCATCAGATTTATCAGACTCTGCAATTTGAATATGCAAGTGACTCACAATTTTGTCTCATTTCTCTCCCAGTGCTAAGGCTTCATAGATGATTTTTCATTAAAAGTGATGCCAACTGTACATCAAAGAATGAAATCTGCCTCTTAGATCACTTTGTATTTTAATGGTTTCACACAAAGCTGCCTTCCTTTCAGCTGCAAGATTTACAAGGTACAAGACTTACAGGTTATTGAGGACTGCATACCTCACCTGATTTATAAACTGCCCACTCTTGGATGAGAAGAGGGATTTAACAATAACCCAGGGGACTGTGAGGACACATGAAACACAGAAATCTATCTTCAGGACCACCTTGAAATCACTCAAACCTTGCTGGATTGCAGTGAACAGAGAACTGGCTCTCGGTTCCTATACTCCAGACCATGAGACAAACTGACAAGGAATTGCACGTGACAGGGAAAAAAAAAAAAAAAAAGAAATAAGAAAAGAAAAGAATGCTGCTGGGCTTTCAGGACCAGGAGTTTTTCAGCATATAGCCAGGCAAAACTAACCCCTAAAAGTTATAAAGATGAATTAACAAATGACAAAGTTTCACACTAATTATAGACCTCTCTCCTTAATCACTAGGTTATTCCTTATGGTTTCCAAAAACCCTTAAAATTCCTTTCACAGACTGGACTTTAAAAGGCCCCTTGGGTTAAGCAGAGAGACAAAAGCAATTCAAAAATCTGACCATCATTTTGTTTTATCTGGCACTGTGAAGGAAAACCATTAAGAAACAGATTTTCAAATGTTTCACTTCTTCACTGAACAGTTACAGGTAAGTAATTTTCTCTGCAATGGAATAGAGTAATGCGCCTCAGCCTTTTACTATTTTATCTTTTGGCTAGCCAAAAGACTACACCTTCTCTGCTGAATTAACAAGGTCATCAACCATTACAGAACAAAAGAACTAGCCAGCCACTTGTAAAAGGTGGAAATGTGAAAGCAGAATGCCACACTACTAAATATTCGGGGATAGTTGGGGCATTAATATTGTGAAATATTTTTGTGGCAAAATTTGTAGACACCAATTTCATGTTGTTCTCTATTTTATTTATGAGAACTCTTTTTGGCACAACTGCTTTCTGTGGGGCTGTTGCTATGGTAAAGGACTCTTTTGGAGGCAATACTTCCAAAACTTTATTTTGGTACAGAGCCCTGTAAATAGTGTGCTTTTATGGAAAAAACCAGTCTATTTTCTAGTGCAAACCTTCAAGGCCTTAGCTGAATAAAAAAATAGGACTTATTTTTTACAGAAGAATGATATTCACAAAGATATATCTAACACTAAACCTGTATAATATGAAGAGATCTTATCCCAAATGTGTCCCAAAAGAGATACCTTTTGGCCCCACAGTGTTCTGTATACTCAAAGTACCAAATATTACTGGGTTGGGTTTTTTTTGCTGTAGCACATTTCAGAATTTCAGTTCTCTGGTATTGTAATTTCCTTTAGTGACAATAAAACTATACAATAATCCAAGCTTCACTTAAAACAAACTGATGAAGAAAAGCCATGACAACAGAATTGGTAAATTTTAACTGTAAGTGCATGGGAGAAAACTAATATTTGTAGATACTTTTAATGTTCATATTTAAACACCATTTAAATGCTATATTTATGTATAATCTCATTTTTAAAACAAGATCATAATTTATGTGCTTACAAGAATAAAACAACATCTTCTTGAAAACCTGTTAGTAAACAATCATGTCATTCAGTCAAATGTTATCAGTCATTAGAGAAGAAAAATGCAAAGCAGAGGTTTCTTAGTAAATAAGAATAAAATCATTGCCATAATTTGTTGCATTTTTTCAGGGAATTTATAAACTGCTTGAGCAATACAAAGGTAAAGGATTTGGACTCTTCTGTGACTCATTTATGATCTCAAACAGAAAATGAGTTGCCTGTGTCTTAGCGGTTTTTATTGCAAGAGGGTTGGCATGCCTCTAAGAATGTGCTTTTTCCCATCTAAAATGATCTCCAAACTTGGAATATTTTCAATGGCGTTGAAACAAGAATAAAAAAACCTTGTCATCTTAGTGCTGCATCAGCTATGACCAAGATCTCTGAATGCAAAGGTAAAAATGACAAAAAATTTATTTGAGTTGTAGTAGAGAAAATATATGCTCAACTGCTTTAGGTTCTGAGATGGACAATTCACAACCAATGTTTAGACATCAGAAGTCTACCAATTTATTATGTCTTAGTACCTAGAAGAAGAATGACAGCTTTTTTTTTTTTTTTCAGTAAGAATGAATTATGGAACCTGCAGGAAGAAAAGTAAAATATACTATGTTCTATGAAGTAAAGTTAACCTGAAAAGATTTCTAGAGAGAAATTGCAATGAGAAACTTATTTTCACGAATCTGAGAGCACAAGTGGAGTGCAAACCTCATCAAATTATCTTGAATACCTTCATTCCAGATGCAGCTCAAGTCTGGTTACTTCTATGAGAGCGAAATTTAGTTGCAGTAAAACCCTAATGTATCCATTTACCCAATTAAGGCTTTTTTATAATTGAAGAGGTACAGAGCCCAGGAACAGGGAATGCTTATGAGTTTAAACCTGCCCTATAATCTGATGAAACTGTGCAGTGAAAATATCTCACAGTCTTTGGGTTAGAGATTAAAGCTACGTATCTTTCATTTGGGATGTAGCACTGTCACCTGTTACTCAGAAATAACACCTGACAGCGTAAACACTTGTATGTTTTTCCTGTCCACTTTCAGATTTCATTAGTTTTCAAAAGGCAGGAACCAAAAAGCTTAGTGGAAATCAAATGGCACTGCACAAGTCCTTTTTGGAGCCCACAGTATCATTCAGATTTCATAGCCTGTCTGGTTGCTTCCTGCTGAACTCCTCTGCAGTTCCTCCCAAGGCTCTAAAGGTTAACAGTATGGTCTGAAGCTTTTGCAGCTCATCTCTCTTAAGCTTCTAGACATTTTTTTTTCAAATACCTTTCAAAATATATAGTGCATTGTCTTATTTTTGAAAATTAGTTTCATAAAGAGACAACTTGACCCTAAAAATGAAGTACCTAAGACTTCAAATTCAAATTGAGCCAAAGCCTTTCTGAAAGCTGTAAGGAGACTGACTCACAAATTATTCCCCAACACACATGTACTTCTCTGCCTTTCCTTCTTCTCTTTTGGTGACATTCAAAAGGAAAATAAACCTATTATTGCAGAATTTCAATCTAATGATAGAAATGTTGAAAATCCTGACAGATTCCTCTTGTGACATTTGCCACCAGACTTACAGTGTAAAAGGACTGTGAATAAGAGAATATAAACTCCATTACTCTCTGAAGTTCACTTTTAAGACAGACTACATAGAATATTCATTTATTTTATTAATGCTATGTTTCTCTTGTTGATGATACCATACTAGCTACAAGTCCCACATTTACAAAGAGATTTGCAATCATCCTTAATGTTAAGAGACACACCTCAGTTTGAATAAATATAGTATTCTCAGTTTCCATCAATTTCAATTTACTTGATGCTTGTTCAGTTGCTACTGGAAGCTGGACAACACACACAAGTAAAAAATGCAAAATAATACTGGGATATGGCACATATTACATCATCCAGTGAGCAAAAGAATTAAATAGCAATGGTAATTAGCCATTAAATATATTAGATTTTGCCACTGGAATTCTTTAAGTATTTTTTAACAGGAAGAATTTAAATGCATAAGTAGATTAACTGACTTGCCGGTCCTAGTTCTTGTATCATATTCGTTTACTATCTTGCCTGGAATAATTAGAACCATCCCTAAGAAATATTTAGATAGTTCTCTAGGCCAAATGTAGCAAAACTGAATAGGGTAAATAGGTGCAGTGGGAGAACTGGCAATTTAGAAAATAAGAATTTCTCTTTCTCATAAATGAAAACAGATACCTTTCAGCAAAGATATGTTCATATTTTCATGGTGTTCTAAATTCAAATAATTCTTTTTAGTCCCTAGATAAATGAAATGTCAATCTAGCATCTACTTATGTTCATCTTTTAATAAAGTGCTAGTGGCCAAAAATGCATTTAAAAATTCAAGGATCTTTAAGCATTCAGGAAGCAGAGAAAGAGCTTTGCTGTCTCTGCTGTGCTGGAATACACCAACAAAATCACATCCCTCTGTGCACAATTGTACCACCCTATTTAATTACTTAACCAAAAAAGGCATTCAAGGGCACACATCAGTTGGGTCAGAACATGTGTGCTGCCTTCATTGTTTGCTCCTGTCTCTGTGACTGAAAAAGCTGATAAACAATTAAGACCGTCATTGTCTAACTGAAAAAGGAAAGTAAGAAAAGAAGAAAAGGGAGATGTATTTCTTTTCTTTGTTTGTTAGCAAGTCTGTAGACTATATAGTAGAAATAAAAGTTCTTACTCACTTTCTTACTTACTTTACTTACCAGTCGGAAATGGAAGACAAGAAAGGCAGAAAAAACATATGATGCAGAAATTGCACCAAGCGTAGAAAAATCCATTACTTATGTTTTGCTTCCTATCACAATTCCAAAGAAATAAAAGTGATACTGATTTATTGTCTTTTTGCCAAATTTATTTAAACATCACTGTACCTTCACAGTGTCTCCATTAGCAGTAAGTAATCCCAGCTGGTGAGCAGTGTACCAAGCACTGTGTTCTCTAATGTCAGAACACCCGAGGGAGATAGTAAGAAAGATGCATATGTCAGATATGCAATACCCAAAACTGTTTTATGAGCTCAGAAACAGAGAGTACCACATTTTGGAGCCTTTCAAGTATGAAATGGCTTTTTTTATGTGGATTCTCATGAGTTAGTTTCTGTTTCAAAAATTATAGAAATATAATTAAAATTTAAAAGACTTACTCCCTCTGAGCAGCTTTTTAAAGTGTACAGTGTGTCATTCCCAATGATTACAAATAAAGTAATTTTCTGTTCAGAAACTATATCTCATGGACCTGAAAATACTCTCTGTGATTTATGGTAAATTATAAAAGAGTCAGCAGAAACCAAGTGATTTGATTTAGCCCTATGTCTATGTAGGAGGGGCTTTGAATATGCTTCAAAACTTGTGTCATGTCGCTTAAACACAAAGTAGGTGGTCCCCAAAGCTGGGGGAGGTGTGGAGTGGAATGGGCAGAGGGAGGGCTCGAAGCAACCAGCTATCACTGACTTTCAAATGGGATTTGGAAACCAATTGTACCTCTGTTTTTCTGACTACAATTCACTAATATACCACATGCTGTCTCATATGCACTCCAGTTCAACTTTCTTATAAAGGAGTCAAACCTGGGACAGCAATGCATCTTAAACTTCTAAAAGGGAAATGTAGAAAAACAGAAGCTTAATGAAGATAGAATTAAAAGTATGTGGTGAAAAGAGGAAATATTTATGTAGAAAATTATGACTTTAAAAATATAAGTAAATAGATTTCAGAAATAAAATTATACTAAATATTTTTCATTCAAATAGCACAAAGCAAAATTATTCATTAGAAAAGTAACAAGAAAAAATGAGTAGAAACACAACCTTAAAAACAAGTAGGACCAAAGTGGACAAAACAAACACACTGCTATCTTGATATCTTTATATATCAAGATAAAGAATTACAGTATCTTGTTTCAAACTATTTTTTTCCTGCAATTCTTTTTTCAGAAACAACAAGGCCAGTACCTTGCCCACAGGCAGAGATGCTGGACATGCACTGGTAGGCTGCATTCTTAGGATCAAGAGTGCAGCTGCTCTGTACAGTGCCTGCTCTCAGTGGGAACAGTGCCTTTGTACAGCTCGTGGCCTTCTGGTTGCAGCTCAGTAGCTTGACTGTTCCCTGCATCCCTCTGCTCTCCCAGTCAAGCTATTGTGGTGCTGTTTTCCAGAGCTTCTGGGCAGTACTTTTCCCAGTGGATGTCAGGCTGTCATTATTATGGCCTTCAGCTCTTAAATCTCAGTACTATTCCTGCAGCTAGCTCTTGGGCCACTCACATGAGAATTACTCCTCCTTTCTCCTCTTTTCTGCCCTTAGATTGTATCTTTTGCATTAGGGCTTACATTTATTTCACTTTACCTAATAAAATGCATACAAAAATTTTCAAACCCAGTCATCTTGCAACTGTCCCTAATAAAATGTGCTCTAATCAGTGTTGACAACTTTATAAATAGCCTCCCCCCAAAAAAAAACCCCAACCTCCCCTCCCCAAAGTCTAAACAAAACAAAAACAAGCAAACAAACAAACAAAACAAAATCGAGCAAACAAACAAAAATTCCCCCCACCAAGAAAAACAAACAAACAAACAAAAAAAACCAGCCAAACAAAAAAACCCCAAAAAACTAGTAGGGACTTTGAGTGAATTCTGACAAAATCTCTATAGTTACCACAGCCAAAGCAATACTGGATGACCCTTCTGCACTGGAGAGGATGCCCAGGGAGCCCTCCACCAGTTCCTTTCCTACACAGCCCTTTAGTAGAGTTATCTCTTTTCCCTCCTCCACCTCTGTCACTGTCTCCTTTTGTTCAATTGATCCCCAGAGTAACTTTCTCTGTTTGAATCAATGTGTGACGTGGTACGTGCCCCATGGAGGAATCTTAGAAGATGAATATTTTTCACCACATCTTGCTCAAGGCTGAGTGCAATCTTGGAGTGCATGATCTTGATTACTTTCAAAAGAAACTAAGTTGGAAAGGAGAATACATGTATTAGGAGAATACCTAATACATGCCAGGTGGTTCTTCAGTCCATGGGACTAGATTAGAATTAGACCTAGAAATATATTTATTTATTTATTTACAAAGCACAGGGATACTGAGAAATGGGTAGTGGAGTAGCAGGGCCTCAGCAACAGTTGCATCACTATGCAGATTGGCCTGAATTCCTTGCCAGTGAAGACATAACCACTGAATCCAATTGCCAATGATAATATAAAAGAAGGGTTCAAGGAAGGCAAGGACTCCTGAAGCCTGGAGCTGAGGTTTCCAACTGAGTCATTCTTTACAGAAGGGGAGACTAAGGAATTGTCTCCAACTAGTTTACCACCATAAGAGGATTTAGAGCAAGCTGAATAGTGACAAACTGCCAGGAGCAGATGGTATTCACTCAAGAGCTCTAAAAGAACTCAGATGTGAAATTGCTGCACTCTACAGCTTATCATTTGAGTCATTCTCCATACCAAGAGATAGCAAATGTGACACAATCTGATAAAAATCTCCTAGGAGAGATCAAAGAAAGATAGCCCAGGAAGGCTAACCTTCATACCAGGCAGAGTAATGTCATAAAGAATAAAATGAGGAATTATGTGTATAAACAAAGTATTCTGGGAAATATTTCCCTAAGAGTAGTCTTGCCTCATATATTTTTACTTAGAGAACAGGTGTATGAAGATGTTATGATCTATGAAATGTACTTGGGTTTCAAAGAGCTTTCAAAAATTTTTTCACTAAAAGCTCATAAAAAATTAAACCACTGTGAGGAAAGAATAAAGTCATTTTGAATTCATAGTACTGGGGAAAAAAAGGAAAATTTTGGTTTGAAATTAACCAGTGAAAGGTCTGCCCAAGGGGACACACGCAGTCTGTGGCACGTAACATATGGGTGAGTGATGCTTGAGAAGGGGTCAAAAGTGAAATAACAGAGTTTGCTGATTATGTGAAAGTACTCAGAGCATTCTATATCTCCAAATAGAAAATAATGCAGACAAAAAATAAGTCTGACTATTCAATCACAATAACACTGAATAAATTAACAACTAACTTTTAGAAAAGAGATTTTTAAAACCTCATGACCAGAAATACTGCAAGGACTGCATACCAGAAGCATAACTGTTGATGATAAAACCTTTTCAAAACCGAGAGAGACATGAAACTGCTTAGAACTTTGGAAAGAGAAAATATCATCTCTGGAAGCCACAGATGAGAGCTAGGCAGTGGTTAAACACAAATAAGAAACTAACAATTTTTAGATCAGCCACTGAAAACAAGGCAGGAAATATTCCAGTAGCACTGTACAAAGGCATTGTTTATCCACATCCTGAATGCAATATACATTTTTATCAGGAAGTCAAAAAAGATAAAGCAGTAAATATAACAAAAAGGAGACAAAGCAAATAGAGGTATGAATAGGTTTCTGACATGTATGTAGCAGCCTAGGATTTTAATTTGAACAAATATATATGTATATATAAGAACACAATATTAGATTGTATTCATTGGGGCCCACTTAACTGCTATTACTTGCTAGTCAGTATGTAGAAAGAACAGAAATGGAATAAAATAAAAGGAGTCGGTTTTTTACAATGTTATTAAGTTGTGGAATAAATCTCTACAGAAAAGAATGGAGAGCAAAAATATGAGTTCCAAGAAGAATTAGATTAACTAATGTCAGGTAGGTCCATTAGTTTCTTTTCAAAAATTACATTGACAACCAAACAGGAATGTGACCTACAAAAACAGAGCTTTCAGTTCTCTTTCAAGAATAAGATAAGATTTATAGGTATTTGGATCAGATGTCTAAATTGCCAGAACATCACAGAGTAGACAAGGTATTTGTTCTCTAAAGAATATTTTGAATGAAAAAAAATTTCCTCACTGAAAGTGTTGACAGATATCCAACTCTTCTATCACAAAAAGAAAAAAAATTAACAAACAAAAAAAATTAAATTCACGCTGAACTGTGCTTGTAAAATTACCAACATTTGGTTAGGTTGTACTTTCGATTTTAAACACAGTATGTGGTTTTCTTCTCTATCCATTTGGTGTCTATACTGACATAAATCCAAAAGAGAGCAATTCTCACACCTGGAGCATAATTAACAGTGGAAAAAAATCACTAAATTTTTAAGATCTTTCAATCAGCTGGAGCTCCCTAAGGTAAATAATCAGCTTTACAGTTTGTCAAGTCTCTGAAGGAGGTAACAGAGCTGTCCCACATCATCTGGTGTGGGACGGTGATTACACAACACAGCTGAGCAATGACTCCTTAAATTAAGTAGCTGAAAATACTAAGTGAGAAATTTTTCAATAATTATGCAAGAAACTTAGAATGGAGAGTGGAAAGATATAAATGTACAGATATCTGCACCAAGATTTTAAGAATTTTGAGTGACAGACTACTGGATTGTACTAGGGATTGTGAAGATAAAACATACTGAGAGGCCCAAAGAAATCAGAGACAGAAAAAACATTGAAGTACTTTTAATTAATTTTTCTAGATCTGCAAATGTCTTGTACTGTCTAAAATAACAAGTGATTACAAAACCCTTACATGGTCTGTGGGTTTCTTAGCTACTGCCTGAAGAGATGAACTTTTACCCAAGCTGAAATTTCCACAAAGGGATTGAAAACAGAGCACACAACCAGCTCGAACAGCTGAAAAGGACAGGGCTCTAAAATTAAAACTGAGACCTGGTGGAGCAAATAATTGGATATCTCAGAGGGACATTGGACAGTTCAAAGGAATACTTGCCAGGTCTCTAGCAGATAGCAAGAATCTATTTGATCACAGGTCATCAGGTAACTAATAAGTATAAATTTTGATGGGTAAAAGGCTTTCTAAAATTCTCTTGATGAAGAACAATATCTTGTCAACAGAAATTAAACCTAAGATTTCTTAAAACAAATTATACATTTTGTTTAAATACTAACATATAATACAGTCTATAGGGTAAAAAAAAGTCCCCTTTGAAAGAGATATTCAAAATACCAGATTCCACTCTTGGAAATTCCTTATGGAAACTGCTGACAGATTTCACGAAAAATATTTAATTCAGTTTATTAGCTTACCTTGATGTTATTACTCAGGGCAGTGACATGAAAGAATAACCTTTTATTAATGAAGTATATTTATGTCAGTTCTTACTTGTGACATCATATGCATTCACAAAACAAGTATTTCCACTGTCACACGAGAGGTGACTTTCAAGGTTAAATGTAAGACCTGCCCTGTACCTCTGGTTTCTTAGTAATTTCTTACACATCCACAAGTTCTTCTGGAACAAATTCTTGAAGAATTGTGTGAACTTGTGGTGTGTTGATCCTGGCAGGATGCCAGATGCCCTCCAAAGCTGCTCTATCGCTTCCCTCCTCAGCTGGAGGGGAGAGAGTGAAAGGCTCAGGGATTAAGGATAAGGAGAGATCACTCACCAGTTCCTGCCACAGGCAAAACAAACTCTGCTTTCGGAACATGAGGTTAATTTGCTACCAAACCAATCAGAGTAGGATGAAGAGAAATAAAACCAAACCTTCAAAGCAATTTCCTATCACTCTCCCTTCCTCCTTTGTTCAACATCACTCCCAAATTTTTCTACCTCCTCCCCCACAGTGGCCCAGAGGAATGGGAGCTGTTCATCATGTGTTATCTCTGCTGCTCCTTCCTCCTCAGAGACAGGACTCTGCTCCAACATGGAGTCTCTTCCAAGAGAAACAATCCTCCATGAACTTCTCCAGTGTGAGTCCTTCTCATGGGCTGTAGTTCATTATGAGCTGCTCCAGGGTGGGTCACCCTGAGGTCACAGGTCTTGCCACCCAACCTGCTCCAGGATGGGCTTCTCACAGGTCACAGCCACCTTCAGGCCTCCACCTGCTCTGGCACGGCATCCTCCAGGGGCTGCTATTGTTTATCTGCTCCATCTGGACTTTAGTGGACTGCAGGGTGACAGACTGCACAAGAATCTCTGCTCTGGTGCCTGAAAAATATTATCCCCTTCTTCTGCACTGATCTTGACATCTGCAGAGCTGTCTCACATATTCTCACTCAGCTCTCAGCCTGAAATTGTGAAGGGTTTTTTTTCCCCTTCTTAGATCTGTTATGCCAGATGTGTCACTGTTTCCAGCATTCCCCATTGGCTCAGCCTTGGCAAGGGACAGGTCTGTCTTGGAGCTGGCTCATACTGACTTTGTCAGACATGGGAGAAGCTTCTGGCAGCTTTCACAGAAGTCACCCCTGTAGCCCCCTGTTCTACAAAAAGCTTGCCATGCAAGCCCAATAGACATATTAGACAAAAGGAAAAAAGGGTGACTCTGATCAGCTGATACAGAAATGGGAAAAAAATAGTTTTCAAAATGGTGCAGTTAGGTTATGTTTTTCAGATATCTTATTTCAATGAAAAGATTCTCATGCCGCAGTGAAGCTTTTAAATTCTATCTAGTTATATGTAAATCATTTCTGAGAATGGAGACTCTGCAGCTTCTCCAGACAACCTATGTCTGTGCTTGGTCACCCTCACAGTGGAAATGTATTTACTGATGTTCAGATGGAGTCTTTCCTGTTTCAGTTTATGCCATTACTTTTCACTGGGCACTACTGAAAAGAACTTGGCTCCATCCTCTTTGCACCTCCCCTTCAGGTGTTTATATATTTTTGAGACTCCTCCTCTCCAGGTTAGACAATCCCACCTCTCAGCCTTTCCTCACAGCAGAGATGCTCCAGTCCTGGTGATCCACAGCAACATCAGAGACCATAATGCATAGGCACACATGTTTTATCAGGCAGTATCTACTCAAGCTAGGGAAAACTGTAAAAATCTCAAGCAACAGATTAAAGCAAACCCTCATGTATTTTTGGAAACTTTAGTTTTGGAAACTTTAGTAACTGAGAATAATCTGATATTAGTGTGGGAAAGATCAAAAAAAAAATTTACAAGCTCAAAAAAATGATATCTTATAATTCCAGGTCAGTTTTGTTTTATCTGAGGTTTAAAATGTTGTGAGGCTTTAGTAGGGCCACTACTGCCACCAGAAGAGGGGGCAGAACTGTCTCAATTCTACAGACATGCCCCTGAACTATGCATTTATTGAAACCCCTTTTTTGCAAACCAAGTCTGAGATGAAGGCAGTACTTGTAAATTCCTGCATACAGATGCCATGGTTTCCCTCAGCCATGGGAGGGAAGATGCTAATAGTAATTTGAGCACACCCCTGAAATCTGAATTTTAAAAGGAAAAAAATTAATGACAGCACTTCTGTAGTGCATAGAAATTCTCTAGGATCACAAATCATTTTACACAGAATAACAAACTAAATATGAGTCTCTGTGTGAACTACAGAAAATAGCTTCTTGCCCCAAATTCTCAGCAAATGTGGGGAAGAGGAGGGAACCATAACTTCAAATGCCAAAATTTCTGCACAAAGCAAAACTATATAAGGATTGTGTATAAGAAGTATGGCATTTATACAGTCAGACCACATCCAAGAACTCTTAAAACTAAAAGCACGTTTAAAAAATAGTTTCACAATGTAAAATGAGCATAAAAATAGGTCAAACCATTTTTGAGATTTCAAAAGGCACATATTATAGTGGCATGAAAAGCCCTGATTTATGAAGTATATTTCAATCACACTTTGAATTTTACATTAATTTCTGAGACCCTGCTGTGACACAAGTCAACTAAAACAAAAATAAAATGAACCCAGTTTACACTTTATATCAGAGTAGAACTTACCATTCTGTAATAATACTGTCTTAGTTAATGTATAGCCCATTTTATCAATCAATCTCTAAGCCCTTTACCAAAGGGTAGTTCTCACGCTGTTTATGTTTAAAAGAAATACCAGGAGTATAATCCCAATTCTATGGGTCCTGCTGAGCTGGTTTGATACTTAAAGATATTATTCTGTGGAGAAAATATTCCATATGGAACTCAAGATGCAAACCAGTGAAAACTACACAGAGCTGCAGAACAGTGATAGCTTGTCT
>VXAC01004742.1:0-27933 GCA_013399225.1 Rhipidura dahli | reverse complement strand
TTTTTTTTTTTTTTTTCCCCCTGGAATTAGAAAAGTTAAGCTTTGCTATATCTACACAGATGATCCTGTTCTATCTTCAGATAGATAATTACTATTAATTATTAATTACTTTCAGTGGCAAACTTGAGCCTTGTCCCAACCTTTCTGTGCTCAGTAGGGATTTTTTCATGGAACAATCACAGCTGATGTCAAACCTCATGACGAGTCCTAGACTATAGGCATGCACGAAATCTTTTAGCAATATCTGCTCAGGCCTTTAAAAGGTATAAATAAGGAGGTAATGCATGGATAACTACTGCTTCTATAAATTAGGACTACCACTATGACTGCTTCATACAGTGAGCAAATGCCTCCTTTTCTGTTTTTAGAGTGCCTGGGTTAAAGACATTACAGTCCACGTGACTGTTCTGGAAGCCAGTCTGCAATAATGCAGTTGTGTACACACACATACACACAGATGGATTGGATAGATAGATACATAGATACAGAGACATAAAATAAAACTTAAGAAAAAAGGTCAGAAAATATTAAGTGGAAAAACAGAAGAGGCTATATAAAAATGAAAATAATCTGAGGCCAGAACTGAGATTTGAAAAAAACCAACAACACGATATGTTGGAGTTTTCTATCCTTCAAATACTGGAATGTGAGAAAACTGCATAATAAGTAATAAAATATAAATGCCTTTAGCTGGTAAAAGAAATTGAATTTCAGGTTCATGTTTATATTATTTTATAGAGCTAGATCTTTCAAATAGAGCAGAATTGTAATACTCCAACTATATAGCCAGACTGTATGAAAACTAGTATGGCTTCACTTGGATGTATACAAGCCAGTAGTAATGAGCCAAAAAAGAGAGAACTTAAATTTCATGGCAGCTTTGTAAGATGTAGGACAAGTTCAATATAAGAAATTTCTAGGTGCTTCTGTAGGTATTAATAACTAATTTTTACTGGTACATAATATCATATGAAATGCAGTCAATAGCACACAATTGATTATTTATTTTTTTCCTGTTCACTTTTGCTGAATTGGACAGAAGCTAAGGTATACCATAGTTAGGGTATATCATAAAGTCCTAAATTTACTAACATCTGGAACTTTCATTAAATTGAGGGCTTTTTTGTGGAAAATTACATCTTTGCTTTGAGGACAAGCACAAGAGAGCGACTGAGTAATGTCTGACCACTGAGACTTAAATGTGGAATTCTCTGGGTGCTACAAATTCTGTCTTATCACACTCTGCCCACCTTGAGCAGCTCCCAGTGTCAGGATCTATAAACCAGTTATTTTCAGGATGAAAATTTTCATCATATAAATCTCATTGCTTGATGGGAACTTACAGACTTTTGATTCAATCCACAAACATTGAGGAAAGTAGATTATCTTCCACAGCTTAATGATGTTATCTGAAACCTGTATTTGCAACAGTAGATAACTTGTGCTTTTTGTGTGCTTATTGGAAAAGAATAAAAAAATGAACTCTAATCCTACCTTGTATAGAGTCAGCAAAGTCTCACTAGGGATTCACTGCTCTTGATTGCTGAAACATAGGTGTGACCTGCTCACGTTGCAAATCCATCGAAATTGCACCTGATAATATAAGGCTATTTTCCAACACTGTTTGGAATTACGACAGAAAGCTATCATCAGCAACATTTTAGCTCCTGCTGTCTTGGATTCATTAACTTTAAGGTCGTCCTTTGACAGGAACAGAGTGGAACAGGGAGGCTGGGAAATAGCAGCAAACCTCCCACTATTCCAAAGGGAGGAACGATCTGCATTAAACAATTTAACTGAGGGATAAGCTACATCTAGTTACAAGAAAAGATGAGGAAAAAGAGCACCTTTTCTGACTGAAGCAAAGTTGAGATGGAGTATGTTTAGTTTTGCTAAGGAAAAACAAAAGAAAGCAAATGACTGTAGAAACCAAATTTTAAAAAAGTTCAGTTCTCATTTGGTATGTGTACACCACAGCCACACTGCAGCAGGAGTTATGTGCACAGTCACAGATGTGCACATATTTAAGAAATCAAGTCACAATATTGAATCTACAAGAAATAAAGGCCCGACTGAAAGTCCACTGGGATCCATGGGAGTAGTCTATTGACATTTAGGTCCAGTAGGTCCTGTAGGTCCAGAGTGAAATTCTGTTTGATATAGGTAGTGAATCATAGAATCATAGAATATGCTGAGCTGAGGAGGACCCACAAGGGTCATCAATGTCCAGCTCCTGCCCCTGCTCAACACTCCAAGAGTCACACCATGTCCCTGGGAGCATTGTCTAGAAGTTTCCTGAACTCTGCCAGGCTTTGGGCTGTGACCACTTCCCTGGGGAACCTGTTCCAGGGCCCATTCACCCTCTGGGTGAAGAATCTTTTCTTAACATAGAACCTATATGGCTTCTGACTCAGCTTCATGCCTCAGATCCTGTCACTGATCACCAGAGAGAAGAGATCAATGCTGCCTCTCCACATACCCTCATGAGGAAGTTTCAGACTTCTACATGGTCTCCCTGCATCCTCTTCTGAGTATTCTTATACTTGTACGTTCCAAAATATTACAGCTACATACAGTTTCTTTTCAGAAGCTAGACAGAAATATTCAGTCATTCATCCTTTTTGTTGTATCTATTTCAAAAACATTTTTGGAAACTGAAGTATGCAGTACTACTCCTCACACCCAGGTGTTTAGGGGTTTTTGCTTTTTTCCCTGCAGTCAAATTGTTGCTGAAAACATCACATTTTCCTTCTACCTTACCAGTGTGAAGTATTTCAAATTAAAAGCATCTCACAAAAATCTTCCCAGCATGACAAATTTATAATCAGTTAAGTGATTTTCAGACCCTCAGATACTCAAAAGTACTCAGCACATCACCTTAAAAAATTTAATGATCATCATTAGGGCAGACACTTAGTCTAGTACATGCTCTCCAGTCTGGGAACTTTTGAATGAGTTTATGATCCTTATTAGACTTTAGCACATGTTTCTTCTTGATATTTCCATAACCTTAGAAACGGCCTGAAAAGCAGCTCAACAGGCTTATGGTTAGCCTTGTAAAAGATGAAACCTATGTTTGGGCTTAATTCTTTTCAGGTATTCTTATTTTTAATATAGATTTTACATCTGCTTAGCACATATTTCTTAAGGGAAGAGGCTTTCTTCAGATAATCTGAGAGACTTGATTGTAGTAAGTGACGTTAGAGGTTTCTTTCTCAATAAACATTTTTATATTGTAAATATAAAGTAGATACTGCATTGTTATCAGACTTTTTTTTAATCTTTCTCTGTGGTCATTACTGCTGTAATGATGTGCTTTTACACATATGCTTTGGCTTTGAGAGCTGCTTTTTGCATTTAGCCCAATATGATGCTGTATCAAGCATTCTGTTTTAGACTGCCCAATAAATGTCTCCTTTCAGATTCTAATTTCATCAACTTAAATAAATTATTTTCAGAGTGATCAGGGAAAGCAGTTCTTTACAAACCATGTAAGGAATTATTATCAAATAGATAGAAGGACACAACATTTTTTTTTGTTCCTAGTGATTAACAAATATTTCCTAAGGAAAATTTTCTTCATTAAGGGAGCTAATCAACAACTATACATTATTGTGGTTTTCTTTAACGTGATTGATAAAGGTCCCCAGTTCTCCTGTTCTTCTGGAACTTGATTTTTCAGTAATTTTTAATACCAAACTTCTACCTAATGAAATACTTGAACACACTACTTCACTTTTGAATCCTTACCCGTGCTCATGAAATTAATTTAGACTATGTGCATAAACATCTGCTACAGCAGCCTTTTCTGCTCCTTCACATACACTATTGTCTTCCTTGAGAGGTGGTTGATATTCCAGGCCTGACAGTGTTTAGGAAGCATTTGAACAATGCCCTTAATAACTTGCTTTAGCTTTTGGTCAGCCCTGAATTGGTCAGGCTGTTGGACTAGATGATCACTGCAGGTCCCTTCCAGCTGGAACTGTTGTGTTCTACGATATTCTATCCTAGTTTAGCACTAACTGAAAGTATTTCTGAGTACCACTGTGGTATCTCCTTAATACAACGAACAGGGAGGAGCAAACTATAGCATTTTGGCTCCTGTTGAATGAAGATTCAGGTAGCTATTGTATTTACAGAAAAAATACTTTGTACAAAAGCTGGTGATTGAGGTATTTTTTTAAATCAACATATCCTGAAAATCATATTTAACAGAACAGAAAAAGTGCATATATACATAGCTTGCTATGGTGTTATATCCTTGCAAAAGCCTTTTTCTGATGTCTAAAACCAAGGCAGAATTTAAGCCTGTCTCCACAGATCCAGAAAGATTTCAGGTTAAAGGCTTTTCAGCTCTGAAGATGTCTTTTTATGGCACACTGACAAGGAGCAATCCCTTATTTGAAAGATAATTTATATTCAGTGGTTAAATCCATGTTACAAACAAAATTATCTGTGTTTTTCTCACAGATACCAGAAGCATCTAGACCTGTCCATGTGCTGTAAAGAAACATCTGCACACATTTCATTTCTCCAAGTCTTCCCAACAATCTTGAAGCACCTACCTATAGGTCTTTAGGAGCAAACCAAGATATGGGCAGCACCTTCAAACTCACATCTGAAAAACCTGATATTTATTTATATTTAATTTTGATTCATAAGATTTACTGGTGTATGTGGTGGGGTATTGTCTGGGAGATTTTCCACCTCCACTATAGCACTTGTATGTACTCTAGGGCTCTGTCCTCTATCAGCACTGATTTTCTAATAAAAAATTTGTGCTATCACTACTAATGTCTGGCAACTGGCTAAAGTGCTTCATCCTCTTTGACTGACAATTTTGGGATGCTTAAAAAATGTAGATTTTATTTGCCTAGCTCTAAGCCAAGACCTGGAAAAAAAATGAGACCCACTATCTCGCAGATCATTTGGCCTCCTGCTCTTGAGCTCTGATCCACAGCTACAGGATAAGATTTTGAACATTGAGCAACCATATCAATGATTTTATATACCTAGATTAGATCAATTCACCTTTTCACTAAGCAACAGAACAAGCCCAAGGAAAGGGTCTCCATAAATATGTTACCTCTGGAGTACAGGTAGAGGTTTTGCACTGGTTCTAGTCCATGGCTGTGCTATAGTGCATTTCTGGCAGGACCCAAAGGCTTATGCTTATCACTCCACAAGTTGTCTGGATGCACTTCTGGACCCAGTTCAGGTCTTCCAGTGCCCTGGCAGGCTCCTTTCACAGCTATGCTTACTCAAGAAGGAACACATGCACAGGCAACAGCACAGTGACCAAGATAAAGTGCCTGGCTAAAGCCAAGTGACCTTGATTGTCTGTGCATCCCTGTTGATCAGACAATGGTTCCTGGAGTGTTGCCCTCCCTGCCCTTTCATTTTTAGATTATTCTGACTCTTCTTATCTCATTTAAAATAAAAGGTTTGGTCCACTCACCCATGTTAGAGCTGCTACAAAGTCTGGCTGTCAATTATGATAATCATAAACTTGGAATTTAGCTGTCTCTTACATGAAAATTGTAAAATTAAGCAAAGACAAATATAGAAGACAACTTTCCACCTATATTTTGGTAGGATCTTCTGACGTTTATTTCCAACTACAGAACAAGTTACCTGGAGCAGAACTGGGGAGGGAGAGGCACTGATTAATCTCCACTGGAACACTTATTTGACAATTTTAATAGAACATAGTGGAGGTTCATTGCATTGTATGTGCACAATGGTGGTCAAATCAGGCCTCACTTAAATAATCACCAGTATACCAAGATTAAAGTGAAAAACATTTGGATTATACTGAGGAGGAAAAATATTCAATAGTGGTATAGACAATAAATTGCAGAAAGGATTGCTCTTTCAGTGATTTCCACCTGCAAAACAGAAAATACTGTTCTCTTAAAACAGAAGAATTTTTATAATTTCATAGATTATACAAAATATCATAAAGGCAAGCAGATACCAATCTGTCTAGAGAAAATTTTAATTTCAGGACTAAATTTCCCTGTACCATAGAAATAATAGAAAGTGAGACTGAAAGGGACTTGAGAGCACACCTGGTAAAATTTTAAGAAGGGAGACTCCACTTCCACAAGGCTTTAGGTCCCAGACAGACCAGATAATAAATGGCAAGCACTCAGAATTGTTTAGCATCCAGTGGCATTAATCTCCAGATTTTCAACAACTCAATAGCTAATTCAGTGAGCTCTCTGAGAATTTAAGCACTTATCTGTCACCTAAATGGGAATAGAACATGTTAAAAAATCTGGCCTTTGCTGAGTGCATTGAATGCTTCTGCAATCGTGTCATTAGTGCTTTTATTAGGATCAGGGCTTTGAACTCTGCTTTGAAGTGAGTGCAAAGCCAACACAGCCTCAAAATAAGTGTTCACATCACATCTTTGTTGCTAATGAGGTGTGCTTTGTATGCACAGACAGCTTGAGATTTTTTTGTAGCTATTGCCTCCAAGATGATGTAGATTAAATTAAAGATGTGGAGACTGAAACTGAGAAGTACAAAAACCAATAACAACAACAAAACTCCCCAAAACCCAAAAAAACCTAAACCAAAATGAAACAAACGAAAACCCCAAGCAAACAAAAAAACCCCAACCAATCAAACAAAACCTTCAATGATTAAAACCAAGCAGGAGAAAAATATTCATACATTTGCTGAAAACAGCTGTCTCCAATACAGTGCTAATACTTTGCAATTGTGCTGTTCTCAAAAAACAAAATTTAGTGCATTGAATTTAAAAATCAATTATTTTGGAAAATTTTGTATGAACAATTTTCATTATACCCTGAAAAAAGATCACACTCCTTCTCCCTTACACTAGGGGGGGAGATATATAAAGCAATGTTAAATCTTAGAGTGGTCTATACCAAGCAGAGGGACAAAATAATCTATTTTTTTCCGAACTGAAATTGTCCCTGTAGTACCCTAGACAACATGCAGTAGTAGTGTATCATTTGTAATCTTGAAAAACAAGTTTGCTTCAGGCTTTTTAATGTGGCTCAACGTAGGAAAATATTTGGAAAAAGAAAACACTATTTTCCCAACTTTTGACAAGACCTGTTATTGAACAGAGCTATTATTAAATTAGAGCAAACAAAATGTTTTAATATTTTATGTAAGAGCTCTAGTAGTCAAAGGAATATTTCTGAAAGATAAAGAGTAAATTTATCATCCTGACACAAACAATCCTGTGTTTAGTTGTCACCACTGACAAAGTGTTTTGAGATCTCTAAAAAGCCTGTAGAGGTATTCCTGATATTAACAAACCACAAACCCAGCACTGTGAGAAAATTGACAAAGTACTTCATATTTTTGTGCACCAAGGAATTTCTTTTTCCAGAAAAAGATGTGCAAAATATAAGGAATTATTAATTTTGTAATAGAAAATGATATTAATAAAGTTGGTTTAGTTCATATAAGACCTTACCAAACATTTTGCTTCCATTTGCAAATTTTACTTTTTTGGCAATACTGTTGAGCCTTACAGAAATTAATTATATAATTATAATACTTCAGGGGTTTGGAAGTTTTTTTTGAGATAAATCATGTAAAGTATAATTTATACTTCATGATATTTCACCATGGTTGAAAAGTGGAAAAACATCACAACTCTTTTTTTTTTTTTCAAACTACATGAGCAAAGAAATTTTCATTCTGAGATGTCAACAATAACTCAAATCAAGCATTATTTGTACAGAGAAAAAGAAACACACGGAACACAATGGAGAAGTTCTGAGTATAATAATTACTCTGTAATTATCAAGATTATATATGCTGTCATGTCTTCTATATATGTACATGTCTATATGTATTACTGTATGCTAATACAGGTGATATTCAAATAAGTTCCATTTTTTGAATAATATGCAATCAACAAATCAGTGATAATAATTATCTAATACAGTTTATGGATTGATATACAAGTATTTTTAAGGTTAATATGTTGAATAGACATGGCTTTCCTGTTTTAAATGTGACAATAATCCCCGGTGTCATATTCTCACACAATTATAAAGGAGGAGAGGAAAAAAAATTAATCCAAGTCTCTGCCAAAGGCCTCTTTCTTCAAAATCTGAATATTCTCTGTTAGATTGTCAGAACTTGTTGCTTGAAAAATTCAGAGCTGGGGTTTCTTTCTGCAGTCTCCACAGAACAATGTGTGTATCCTCCTCTGTCAGTTTAAAGTTTTTCCATAGTATGCAACTTAATCATTCTTTCTGCAGTTAAAGTTTATTGTGTCTTATTCTAAGAACTATAGCCATGGATAATTAACTGTTTCCTTCATCTATGAAGTTCCACTTTGCATATTTTAAGACATTATCCTATGTCTTTTCTCATTTCTTTTCTAAAGGGTAAACAAAACCCCTTCACTTGACCCCTTCTTTTTAACAAATTCAATTCCATTGGAACGTTTCTCAATCTAGTTTATATGGCACCCAAACCAAGTATCTCCAACCCACTGAAGGAGAGGGTCAATCTTTGTCCTGAGTGTACAAACTGACCTGGACAGGACTCATCAAGCCAGCTTTGCTGTAAAATCATGTAACACTAACACTAATGAAATTCCCACCATAGCTGATTTACAGATACTTAAATGTCTAGTCTGACCTGAGCAACTTGGTCACAGTTATCTCAAGGACACTAGTTCCAGTAGGAAATGTCAAATACATTTACTATGAGATAATGTTTGATGTATTATGTAATAAAATGCATTCAGAGAAAACAGAAAATGAAGTTCATTGAGAAAAAAAATTAAAATTAAATAACACAAAACCAATTTTGGATTTATACTTCAAAGCCAAACATATAAAGAAATCTAGATAATAACTATTATTACCATGAGCTGCTAATGCTGTAGTAAAATATATTTCTAAAACTGGAAACATTCACTTCAAAACAGCATGTGGATTATCCAGAATATCGACTCTAAAGTGGGTCTATTCCTGAGGTTGGTGCATGATAGGAATATTTCCCATTTATTGGAAAATCAGTGGGGCATATGATATATTATGAGAATATAAACCCATCAGAACAAATATCTTGCATCAGTGAATATTGTGTACAGTACCTAAAAGAGCTGATATTGCTCAGCACCAGAAAATGAGTCCTTACAATGGAGTTTGGCACCTAAATGAGAAAAGTTAATTTAAATGTACTGCCATAAAATTAAACTTCCATTTCACAAGAAGCTACAGTTTCTCTCTTCTAATATCTTAGGTTAAATTGGTGTCACAGCTAAATCCTAGCTCATGGTTAGGAATCATTGAGTAAAACAGTTGGTTGATGTATTTGCTTCCATGTCTGGTCTTTATCTGAGGTTAGAAGAGAGATGCATTTATTATTCTACTGTGGAGGGTACAAAGCAGTGCAGAAATTACATGTTATAAAGCACTATTATAAAGCATATTTAGCAAAGAAGTAACTGTTTCTTCTAAATGTGCTGGGACAGGGTACATTTCTATTATACACCTATGTTCACACACAATCATCTAAACTGGAAGGCTTTCTAAGTCTATTAGAGTGAAGATACCATGCCCAGTGCATTCATTCAAAGGAGATCCTAAAAGCCAAAAGTAGGTTCATCAGAAACTGCACTGAGACAGGCTGTCATAAAAGGGAAGCTCACTTAAGCCAAGGCAATTCAACACATCTGCCTTCAGCCTTGACTCAGACAGATCTTGAGAAGTTCATCCTCACAAACCACTTGCAACAGCACCTGTCACAGAATTCACTGCCTCATTTTACCAATATAATCATTTGGGAAGTTGTGTTGTAAACTCAACTGACTTTGGGTTAAAACTGTCTACAAATGGTTTCTCAATGACCAAGAATAATCCAGCACTTCCTGTTTGATAAGAAGATTCTTGATACAAAGACTCTTTAAAACATACTTTTTAGAAATTCACTGGATATGCACTCCCAGTGTTCTGATATATGGTAAGATATTTTACCTAAGTTTTTGAAGTTCCTGGATGTAGGAAAATTCTGTATGCATGTATGTATATGAAATAAATAAAAATTAAATCAATTATCTAGTATTATTGACTGCAGATTCTACTGAGGTAAATTAAGAAGTCTTTGTTGCATCTATGGGTTTCCTATTAAAATGTGTTTTAATGATATGTAAAACTAAATTGCTTCTTTTGAATAGATGACCCCAGCTCTATACATCCATGGAAGACGCACTAAAGGATGATTCAATTCATTATACATTCAGTTGAATTACATCTTTTTTGTATATTTAAGACAGCAAAACTCTGTTCCAAAACTGTCTGGCACTGAAATTGTCTTTCTTGGTGGCAGGTCTTCATCTGTCATTGCAGAGTTTAGTCAGGTTACAATTTGTCATGTTGTCCTAGCTTGTCAAGGTTATTTGAATAGCAGCCCTGGCTTCAAGAGTAGCAACTACGTCCTCCTTGTATGGCCTCACCTGCATTTTGACAGGCATGCTTTCTTTCTCCTTCTCCAGGATGATACTGATAATGAGGCTAAACAGAAAATAAGGAACTGATTTCTCTCAAGAGATTCTGACATGTTCTTCTTCCACCACTGGTAATTGTTCACTTCCTTGAACACTGCCTCTGGCCGTGAGAGGATAAAAACCCTTGCTGGTGAAGACTCAGGTTAAAGGACACACACTACGTCAGCCTCTATTGTGATTGCTGTGACTAATACACCTTCCTCATCCAGTAGTTACCCCCCCCATTTCCCTTGTTTATGCTTTTACAATAACATAGCTCTTCTTGTGGCCCTTCATTTCCTTTGCTAGTTTTATCTTCAGTTGGTCTTTGACTTTCCAGCACTTTTCCTACATGACGTTTCTTCATTCCTCATTCATAACCCATTCTCATTTGCATCTCATATGTGTATAAATTTGCATCATANTATATATATTCGGAGAAGATTTACAGATATGTATAACCTTTCTGAATGGAATCTCCCTTGAGATTTGCCTGCTTAGGTGAGTTTTTTTTCCCTACATCTTCTTCTTTTCCTCTGTATAGGATAGACCTATACTACTTGTGCTTGGAGGAAGTTGTCCATAAAAGACCTTCCGAGCCTTTTTTCCCTTTAGAACTGCCTCCCACAAGACCTAACCTAATTCTGTTAATAAGCCAAAATCTGTTTTCCAGAAGTCTAAAGTCCATAATCAGCTAATATAATTTCTGATTTACTTCAGGACCTTGAAATCACCAATTTCTGTGTCACTACCTTGAAAAGAAACCTATATTCTCTGGAGAGAGAGACATTAAATACAGAAAAACATACAAAAGTTTTTATCTTATCCAACTACATTTCCCTAGTAGTAAATTTCATGTTCATCTCCAAGATAAATATTTCAAAACCAGACTCAATCTGAACACAGATTCACAGTCCATAATGATACTCAGATTCACTTGGTAGCCAGCCATGAAGATGAATAAAAGTTGGATGATCATCTGAATTTTTAATGATCAACAAGCTCACATCCACATCTGTGGAAGTTTAATACAGTTAGTCTGTCCCAGTTTAATGGGGCATCTGCATTTTAAAATCTTGGAGCAAGAATCAATGAGAAAAAGTGAACATGTATGAGGTTTGCTTATGGGTCAAAAAATGATAAAGTCTCTTATGACTGAAAAAGAGTGGTTCACTGAAAACTGAAGAAGAAAATGTTGTACATAGCTTAACGCTTTGTGCATTGACTATGAAAAAGAAAGCTGAAAATATGTGTTTGAACCACTTCACACACTTGATGAGAAGAAATGCTTTTCAGTCAGAGAAGTGGGATTTAGCATTGGGCAAAAACTTATGGGTACCTAAAGTTCCACCAGAGCCAATGCAGTCTGTGGAGTCCTTCAGATCACTAGCCAGTTATTGCCTCTCTTAGGATGACCTGCAGTCATCATCTTGGCCCTGACTGTGGATGGCTAAAATCTAAGCCATGTGCAAATGCCTGAACTGAATGTTTTAACTGCAGAGTGAATCCCAAAGAAGGAAATATACTTTGTAGAAATACTTGCTAAGGAAAATGCACATTAGATGTATAAGGAAAATGAAGGGGAATGTCTTCTGTTCTAATGTGTCATGTCAGTGCAATTTCTCATCATGTATGTCAGTACAGCTTCTATTATCTCTTCTCAAAGAAAAAAACAAACAAACAAAGAACCCTAAAACAAACAAAAAAACCCACAACCCCCCCAAAAAACACACACACAAAAAAAAAGCCCATCCCAAGCAAATCGGTGAGATGCCTTTGTTAATTCCAGATTAAACTACCTCAGTTATCCATACGGAGGAATGAGAACAAATGTGACAAAAAGACATCTGCATTCAAGGAAATCAAGAGAAAAGGCAGAGAGTATTACCCATGTTTCACTTACTACATGGATCACACATAACAGCTGAGGCTGGATTTCTGGCGGGTGTCTAGTCCACCTCATTGTGCTCAAAGCAGGGGCAAATACAACAGATAGCACAGAGCCATATCCAACCAAGTTTGGAAAGCCTTCAAGGATAGGGACTCTACAGTATGTCTTGGCAAAGGCTCAGGTATTTGGCCACCCTCATTTGCCTAAATGTGAGTGTCATTTCCTGGTTTCAGTTTGTGCTCATTGCCACTTGTCCCATATGTGGATACCATTGAGAGGAGCATGACTCCAATCTTCTTTACTTCCTCACATGAGGTATTTACTGATAAATTCTCTGCTTGAGCCTTCCTTTCCCCAGACGGGATGCATCTGGAATCCAGAGAAATCCCAATTCTCTCACCCTCTTCTCACATGACAGATGCTTCCGTCAACGAATCATATTTGTGCCGAACACTGGACTTACCTCAATAAGCCTGTGACTTTCTTGCAGTGGCTAGCCCAGATCTGGACACAGCGCTTTAGATGTGATCTCCCCAGTGCTGAGTAGAGAGGAGATATCACCTTCAATGACCTGCTGTTCTTCCTAACACAGCCCAGGATATTGTTGGATTTTTTTATCTCAAGGGAACATTCCCGGTTCATATTTAACTTCTTGTCCACTCACATCTCCAGGTCCTCTCCTGTAAAGCTGCTCTGCAGCCATTTGGCTCCCAGCCTGTAGTGTTCCATAGGGTTAATTCTTTACATTTCCTGTATTAAACCTCATGCAGTTCCCATATCTCCAGCCTGTCAAAACCTCTCCAAATGGCAACACAGACATTTGGTATATCAGTCACTTCTCCAGGTTTCGTATCGTCTGCAAATTTGCTGAGGATGCATTCTGCCCCACTCCAGGTCATTAATGAAGACGTTAAAAAGTGTTGATACAGTATTGATCCTTGAGATACACCATTAGCAATTGGCCTCCATCTGGATTTCACTCTGCTGATCACAGCAGTTCCGTCAGTTTGCATTCCACTTCACTGTTGATTTGTTTAGCCCATACTTCACCAGATTGCCAAGGAGGATGTTATAGGAGACAGGATCAAAAACCTTACTCATTTTGAATTACTGTTTGAAAAATCTAATTATTTAAAAAGAAAAAAAAAAAAAAAACCCATGCAGTCAAAAATTCAAGAAGTACATGGATTTATTTTTAGTTCCACTTGCTCATCAAGGTGTACTCTCTCAGTTCCCAAGGAAAAAAATCTGAGTGCAACTTGCACATTACAGTGCACATGTACACAATATTTTTGTTTTCTACCCATCACATAGTACAAGAAAAATTCCTATGATTTATTAAAGTTCCATCTCATTAATAGACAATGAAAAGAAACAAATTCAGCAATGACCATAGATTTGCCTCAGAAAATAGCCTACAGAAAAAATGCGTACATTTCTGTTATCCTGGGAATAGCTAAAATTTCTATCAGGCAAGAAAAATTATGTATATAGAGAGAAAAGACATTTGCGACAGTATAAAAAATTTAATGAGGAAACTATGTCACCTAGGACTTCTTTACAGATTGACACATAACAATGTGAATCTCAGTTCTATTGTTGGAAGACATGCAGTAAAAAGAGAAATTCTCAAACAGAAAAGACAAATGGAAATATAATATGGAAAAAAAAGTCTGAAGACTATGATTTTAAGTAATATTTTCAACAATTTTTCATGGAAGCCATCTTGAAAGATCCACAAGTAGATTTTCACCTGAAGTAAAGTAGTTAAATGCAGCATCAACAGAGTAGCTATAATCAGCATATAAGACTCCAGGGATTTTTGTCTAAAACATCCCAATATCTAAGATTTCCCAGTATACTATCTGTCCATTTGCTTCTTCCAAAGAAGAGCTTTTTGTATGTATCCAAAACCAAATACATTAGGGTTGGGATATAAGCCTAAACAACATAGAAACAGATGATTAAACATGACTATGTGCAGGTAAATGAGGAAAACTGCTATTAAATATTATTTAAGTACATTCATTCATATCAAGCTTATGTCCTCTTCATTTGTGGGTTGTAAGATGTCTTAAGATTACAGTAACTTATTATGACATTGCATATGATGTTGATAACTAATATGCAAAACTCCATTCAAAAATCACTGTATTTATGGGTCATCTTAATCACAGAATCACAGAACATGCTGAGTTGGAAGAGATCCGCAAAGATCATCATGTCCAGCTCCTGTTGTGCACAGGAACATCCCCAAGATTCCTACTATGTGCTCGAGAGTATTGTCTAAGTATTTGAACTCCCTTCAGGCTTGGATCACCTCCTTTGTGTCTGACCAATGACCCAGTGGCTCACCCATCACACGATGTGTTTATTTAGCCAAGTGCTGGACATTTTTTCCAGAAGAATCCTGTGAGAGACAGCATTGAAAGCTTTACTGATATCCAAAAACATCCCATCAGGTGTCTTCCCTTGATAACTGGGTGGGATACCTTGCCCTAAGAGGACATAAGGTTTGACAAGCAGGACATTTCCTCTCATGGGGCTGTGCTGGCTGTGATCAATGACTGCACTGTCTTTCAGGAGTTTTTCAATTCTTCCAAGAATAATCTTCTCCATAGCTTTACCAAGCACAGAAGTGTAATTCTGTAGTTTCCAGGGTCCTCTTTCTTTTTCATTTTGAGAACCAGGACATGAGCCAGCTTCCAGTCAGCTAGGACCTGTCTGGATTCCCAAGACCATTTAAAAATCATTGAGAGAGGTTTTTTGATAACATTACATAGATTCTTGAAGACTCGTGAATGAATCCAAGGCACCATAAATTTGTAGAGATCCAGCTGGAGCACCAGATCCTTCACAATTTCAGGGTCAGCTGGGACCCTTGTGCATATCTATTTTGTGTTACATGTAGTTCCCTTTGCCCAGAATTATTATTTTGATCACTTGGTATTTGCCTCCTTCCCATACATCTGTAGCACACTGACACACACTTTTGGACTGATTATTATACATAAGATTCTGTACAAACCCAGCTTGGGAAATCGAACAAAGGGCCCCTAGTTTTGTTACCTTGATCTGCATCAGCATCACCAGTGTTGTCCAGGGTTACCAAGCATTACTCAGCACAGCAGAAGCCCTCCAGCAGAGGAGCACATACCTGATAGTTACCTTGATTTTATAAATGGTCTGTCATAGGCCTAGAAAAAGATCTCAGGCTAGACCAAGAAGAAGTTTGATTTTCTTATATTTTCAGATGTAGCTTTAGAAACATTAGCCACATCTTTTAAGCATGGTCAATTAGATTACAGTATAATTGCCTCTAATTAACTCTCTTAGAAGGTGTGAGTTATTTCCCAGCAGTTGGAACAGCATTCAAAATAAATGGCTCCCTACTTTTGAAAAAATTAAACAGACACTGGCAGAAATAAATGCATTTCCAAACTTGTATTATATATGAAAGCCCTATTGATCAGTTTAAGAAAGATCAGAGACATTAACTTTCAGATAAAGAAATGTGTCCCTAAAGGTCAAATGGGTTCTCAAGTCCTGAGCAAAGCTACCAACTATATAACACATCTGATATAAATATCTAGCTTAAAGTAAATTTTATTCCTTCATTGTACAGATGGTTTTAAACATTCATTAACCTTTTTTTCCTTTTTTTTCTGTCTCAATAGCAAGACAATTTTCTAAGCTGCAAACCAGCCGACATTCCAATTCAAAGTTCCTCCAAGCTAGGTCCCATGTGTGACTGAGGCTATCAATAAGGGGAGATCAGCAGTTGCCCTGTATTTTCACAGCAAATGAAGGGACCTAGAGGCTCCTATCGGGCAACCAAGCACAACAAACTGATCATCTCCCTGGCACATTCCACTGCAAGTTGAACTTTTTTCAAGCAAATGTATTGGAAAAGAACAAATCTGTTCTTTGCAATAATTGAGAAAGCATATTTAATTAATTAAACTTTTATTTACTGCCATTTCCTGAAGAAAAGTTAATTGCATTGGTTAACAGCCTGCTACAGAAACGAAGCACTACAAAAAAACAATTACATAATTACTAAAAGAAGCTTGGACAGTACATAGGGTTTATTACACTGCCTAGCTCTACCCTCTCTCTCTTAAGCAAGCCATCCTTTCAGTTTTCCTTGTCTAGTCTTTGCATAACTTTTCCTTTCTTTAGTGGCCCAGTACCAATGGAGAAAATGGAGAAAGTTTTATCTTAGCATCTCTTCCAGGCTGGTGGTTTCTGATTGTGCTGTGGATCTGGAAACTGTGGTCCAGACTTCCTCAGCCTAAATGTAATAAATGTGTGCCTCTCATTTCCTCAGCAAAGTGTTAAAGTCATGAGGCAACCCCTAATCACAACTTTGTTTCTTCTCACATTTCAAATGAAGAGTAGTCATAGTCCACATACTAGAGAGACAGCTCAGGAACTGGAATTGAGGATTGGCATTTCAGTCAAGAATCCAGCCTCAAAGAAAGTCTTCTATGGCCAAATGTGGGTCAGAGCTTACTTTAGCAAAGATGCTTTTGTGTTTCTTGTTGGTTGACGTGAGCAACCCAACTTCATGTGCTCATAGTCACACATCTGATTTGAGAAGTTAAAGTAACAACTGTTATTCAAAATTGATTGTTTTCATATTTCACACATTCCAGTGTTGATATATTTCACAAAATGAAAAAAACCAGAAGGTCTGAATACCTATATAGAATATCTGTATAGTTCATCTGTATAACAGTGTGGTCAATTATATAAAGCACAAAAAAAAATCTTTGTCCCAAACCAGCTTTTTGCACCGAGTTGTATCATGATCCTGTGCATATCATTTACCACCTGAGACTGAATTCTCTACTGCTGAAGTAGAAGTTGCTATTTTGCATGCTAAACTATGGGCACTGTGAGTAATTTTGATTGGAACACCCTTTTACTCAATGGCATTTCAAAAAAATGAACCTTTTATTCAAGTGATTACTTTCAAAAAAAAATTAAATAGCAAATTTGATGAAAGAGAATGGAAGAATTGACTGATTATTAAAGGAACTAGAGGTTAAAATCCTTAGCCTGCCTGATTCAACATGTTCTAGCAGGAGAAAATCTGTTTTGGTTCACACAGAACAATGTAATTGAAGCTGGATTTCCCCTGTGCTAGGCCAGCTCCCTAATCAAATCCACATGTTTTGATACATAAACATTGATTTTGATAATTCCATTTCTGCTTCAGTGTTCCAAAACGTTTTGGTCTTCTTCCAAGGTGGAATGAAAACAAATGTTATAGTTTCTGTGGAATGGAATTGCTGTAACTGTGACATACAGCACAATACATGTTAACAAAGTGTATTATTCATAAACATTACTTAAGGGCACTTGTGTACTATAGTGTGTGGGTACTCTACATAGCTGTAAACAACAATTTAGACCAAAACCAAGTTGTAGATACTAGCTTGATGTGATGTCTGGGACAGGAAAAAAAAAAATTACTGCCCTGATACCTCCACAAGTTTGTTAAAATCTACTTTGCAGTCTACTTAGCAGACATACTGGTTCTCACTGGGGTTCCCTAGCAAATATAATGACAACCAGGATTCGAAGAATCTGGTCCACTAATTAGTGTGCTAAATAAACATCAGCCAGGTACATCTGTACCTGGATACACTTGGAAAGGAAATTTTTCCATAATAATAAAATATTTCTATTGTTAAGTCTGGTAATGGATGATGGTATGGGAAAAGGACAAAAGAGTAGGAAGCAGGACGATATGGTTGTTGTCCCATCATTGTCATGACATAGGTCTCCCCTGCAAGGCTTCAGTCCAGGAAAAGCAGGAAATTTTCCAAACCTTTTGGAGGAATAGCTGTGTTCACACAGTTAAACAGAAATACATTCCAGCGTGGCCTGGTTTGAGGTCCCAGTGATACTTTTTCTACTCCCTGCAGCTTCAAATCATGCTGTTCTGTTCAATGCCATCTTTTCCCATCTAGCAGGTTTTTTCCAACCTGGATGCATTCTATTTCAGGTTTTCTGCTTAAAGTCTTGGTCTCAAATCGTAACCATACAGGGCTGTGTATAATCTCAGGCCAAAGAATGCACAGAGAACTAGAACTTAGCATGGGCAGATAGAGCACTTCTGGATGTGTCTATGATGAACTGTAATTATTTGGTGTAATGACAGCTCTTATCAAAGTTTGCAGTAAAGCAGGTCTCATTCAGCTATCTCCACGAGGCTCTACTCCAAGACATAGTGACAGTCTCTTGCAAAAAGAGGCTTTTAAAGAAATTAAGTTAATTGCAACATTTGTCCATATGAAATTTCTAATGACAAAGCAAGGAAAATTATGACATACATACAAGATTCATTACTATTTCATGGATAAGGGAACTATCTAGCTGTTTATAAGTATAGGTATGAGCATATCAACTTGCTTTCTGTTTTAAGAGAGTATTTTCTCTTACTTTTAGAGCTTCATGTAAAACCTTAGTTCAAACCATCTTTAAATTTGTCTTTAAATGAATAAAATCTTTTCTTTCATGCCACATCTGTTTTTGTTGTTCCTACAGTTGATGTGTGTTTTTGTTCTAGAGAAAACCATAATTATTGAGAAGCAATGTTCTTCTACATTAAACCATATATCACATACTCAGTAGCTCAGGGCATAATCATAGTAAAGGCAGTTAAACAAATTTTGCCTATGTATTCTGTAATTTTTACTGTAGTTTAACATAGAAACTGGACCTTCCTGGGAGCCGAGAGGAGAGAATGGAAAGT
Organism: Rhipidura dahli; assembly: GCA_013399225.1. Classification (NCBI taxonomy): domain Eukaryota; kingdom Metazoa; phylum Chordata; class Aves; order Passeriformes; family Rhipiduridae; genus Rhipidura; species Rhipidura dahli. The sequence goes on along the minus strand of VXAC01004742.1, from coordinate 8,784 downwards.
GAGGGGATTGAGAAAGGGTGAAGAGAGGAAGTTTTATATTTTTGTATTAGGTACTCTGCATTACTCATATGGTCATTTGAAAAAAAATTTTAAAACTCCGATTCTAAGGACATACTTAATTTTAGAAAAATAATTTTGATAAAGTTTTTACATTCTTCTTGACATAAAAAATGTTTGTGAATATAACAAATTATTATCCACCAAACTATCTGGGTTTTTTTCTGTAGACTCTTCAGTACTTACTAAACCACCGCCCTGAACTTCCAAATGTGTAAAAGGAATGGATCAGAATCATTGGAAACTGGACTGAAATACATTCATACCTATTTTTTTCCACTGACCTAAGCATGATTAACACACAAGCGTCTACATTTATTTTCCCTTCCTTTTAATAACCATTAATATCACATAGGTTTTGAACAGATAATTAATAAAACTGAAGTGGTACATCTACATCTGTCACTGAAAGTTATCACCTGTGATTACAGAAAAAGCTTCCAAAATAAGGATTATTATTTTCATTTTTTACCTAAAAAATTAATAGTGGGAAAAGATTTTGGAAGGAAGTAGACTTACTTCTTTTTTACAGGTGGGAACAGTAGAACAGAGGATTTCATAGAGTCACCAAGTAGACCAGAATTAGAGCTGGTGACAGAAAGTGATTCTCCTGAACATGAATGGTCAAGTGCTGTACCTACAAAGTTACACTGAATTTGAACAATAAGAGAAGAGTCTGCTGCTTGTAAACTGTCACTATCAGATTCGATTTGGAGGGTTCCTGTTTGGCAACCCCGAAAATTCAGAGGTAGCCTAGAGGATGTGGGAAGACTTGTCTTTTTTGTCTGATTTAAACTAGGCACATTTATTTAAATACAAATAAATCTTAGATTAACTTTGTATCAGATTAAGTAGGAAATACAACTTCTACAGGCAATCTCATGAGCAAGAACACTCCTGCTAGCCTGGTTTCCACTATGTCTTGATTGGAAATACTTTAGCATTTCTGGAGTAACTGCACAGAAGGCAACATACCCTTTAAGAACTAGAAAGGAAGTGGTTGAAGTTTCAACTATTTCCTGAATGTCACAAAAATTTTGCTTAAAGAATACCATTAGGTCTTCTATTCAAGAATGCTTTGGAAAGCAATAGTAAACACCATTGCTGTGTTATCTTGAGATTGGTAAAAGTTCCTACAATTAGACATTTATATCAAAACCAGTCTCAAGCCATAAGGAAACTTTCATTCACCAAAGCAGTCTTTTAATCAAATCTGTACTCTGAGTTTCAGAATCCAAAACTGATTGATCATTTTAGTCAAATATACAACCACAAAAGGCATACACTTCAGCATTTATCGGGCTGACCTGGACTTTGCTTCAAGCATGAGAATCAGGAGCGCAACTCTATATTTATGAAAGGTAACCTAACCCTAATAATGTTTATTATAATGGAATTGGGTTAATTTTCTGCTCAGCTTTCTGTGTAGGTGTGTTTGTTTGTACCTATACAGCTATATGCACATACAGTGGCCAATGCAATTTAATACTGTAGCACTTGCCAGAACATCAAACATGCATACTGACATTTATTCTGAAGCAAACTGCAAGTAATTTAACTAGGTTTTGTACTAAGAATGCTGCATTTGTATAAGGAGACTCCTAAATTTCAAATTTTGTCCACTTGGTACATTCATAAAAAACATTAAAGTTACTCAGATTTCAAATTCCAAATGTTAACTCTTTCATCAATAATCTAACACTATTTGCCATAAATAGGCAGAAGCTCAGTTCACAGAAGGCAAGTGAATGAGTTTTTACTTTGAGTCAGGAAGAACACTCACAAAACCAGTAGTTCATCAGTTTCTGTGGAAAGCTTACAAATGCAACATAAACGACAATATGTGCTGTGAGAGGAGCAAACCAAACACTTATAAATAGAGAAGTCAAAATTATATTTTAGAATTACTGAAGTCACCGATGAGAGTTTTAAAAATCTGGGACTGACAAACCAGAGCACTCCAACAATTCCTAGTGTTTTTACTTTTACAGCTTCAGTGGAAAGGTGTGTTATAAGTTGATCATAATTACACTATTATGAGTACAGCTTATATCCATACTTGAAGCAGTAATCCCACTTTTAGAGCTGAGAGAGAGAATTTCTCTTATCTGAATAATCAGATTTTATAAGTTTTATCTTTTCCATATGTTCGTGGGCAGGAAAAACATGAAGTCACTTCTGAAAAGATTTCTTAATTCTTTGCCTTTTTCCTTTTTCTTGTATTAAAATTTGATCTTTTAATACTCTTGAACTTATCATCTAATTTCATATTATAATTACATCATTAAGTTTCTTATAGTGTAATATGTTCCCATGAAGATTTAGGGCCAATATATAGTACAGAAAATGTTGATCATCCTTTTCCAACACCCAGAAAATTCTCATAGGAAGGTTCATAAATGCATGCTTAGGCCATACAGCTACAAAGTGGGTTTTTTCAGACTAAAGTTGTATCCAGAGGCATCTTTCTTGCCAAACATTTGCCAAGTGAAAGTCCAACAAAAACAAGGCTGTTGCTACCACAAAATGAGTAGTTGGTGACATAAAAATTACTCATTTTTTGAATTCATGTTATAGTAGTACATACCTTTTCTAAAAATGTACTTTTTAGACAGTATTTTCCAAATTTATAATTGAAAAAGTAAAACCTTTAAACATATTGTACTCTACAGAAACACATTTCTGTCTAAGACCAAAAGAAAGGAGAGAATACCTTCCTGGCTACCTGAATCTGGCTTTAGATTTTAAAAGTGAAAAAATTCAAATGTCAAACCAGAAGAAATTTAACAAAATCAACAAAGAAGCATGCATATGTGTGTACAAACCAAGTCTCAGGTATCCCTGTAGATCTCCCCTGACAGCATCCAGATGCAAACCTACTCTTCTAGAGAAAAGATCAGGGAGGAAGCTCAGACACTGGGGCCCTCACCACCCATGTGGCTCGGAAATCAACCCACCCCTGACTCCACCTGAGACTACTGCAGGCAACAATTTCCAATAAAAATTTTCAACAGCTACCAGTTACCAGGATAAGAGCTAATCAGTGCAGGTATTAGCTCATGGTCCTCTTTTTTTGTTTAGTAATATGGGCATAGGCAAGGTCTTCCACTGACAGTTAGACTTCTGAGCAGGAACACATACTCTGACTGCATACAGGCTGAAGGACCATTTTTCTGGTCATAAAGTATTTGAGTACTACAATAATAAGCACTAGAAGAGACAAAGAGACACTAAAATCTACACCATTACTCAAAAATCTGTGCCATGCACTCCACTCTAGAATTCGCATTTGTGAAATACAGTCCATCAGAGCCAGCATTTCAAGGAGTGCCTCAGTCACTCACTGAGACATAAATGGGTTTTCTATGTAGTGTAAATTACCACAAAAGGGGGAATATTTTGTTATTTGATGGCTGTGCAGAATAAAAAGCAGTTTTGAGCAGGAATGAATGAGATGGAGTTCCTCAGCCACCGGGGATGGCAGTTCCTTGCACTCTGCAGGCCTTTCAGAGCTGAGCTCTCTCTGCTTACATTGCTTAACCCATGTTATGTCCACTGTCACAGCTACAGCTCACTCCTTTATGCTTTTGTGTCCAACCATAATCCTACAAGTGCAAAAAAAAAGGAATAGGATACCTTGAGCCATATTTGTAAGTGCACTTTCAGGCCTTTGTTTCACAGATGAAACAAAATTCTGGCACAGTTTTATATACAATATGCTGCTGCTGGTTTTGTGAGGCTTCTAACTAGTCACATCAGCAAGTCCTTGCATGTGAAAGACTGCAGATTATCTATACCCTCCAGCATTCACCTGCCTGTAACTTTGGGTGACAGAACATTTGTATCAGGAGACCTGTCAGATGAAAAACGTCCCTCTCACCTGACTGGATTTCTTACTGGAAAATGTAAAGCCTTTTACTTCTGTCATTTAAAAAGAAAATTATTGTCAGTCATTTTCATCAAGCCATTAATACATGCATAGCAGTCAAACATCTTAGTTTGATGTAAGCTCCTCCTTTCATGCATTAAAATGTTGTTTCCCATCAGCACAATTCAGTTGTGCCAAAATTTGGTGGCATGATAAAAGATTGGAAAGATAGATATTTCTTTTTGTAAATCAAATATAATATAAAACCAAAAACTGCACAAGCTACAGCACTGATTTTACTTCTCATTCTCTAGGCAGTAAGTATAAAAGGAACAGTCTAATGACAATCTAGACCACACTCGTGTTTCTAGTTGAAGTTTGATAAACAGATTCTGTAGCAAAAGTCACCTTAGAGAGATCCACCTCTCTTTCTAAAATTGCTTTGGTTTGTGGAGCTTTTTTTTTTAGTTGCTATTGTTTCTTTTTTTTTTTCAAGTCTTGATATAATGAAATTGCCCCTCTGCCCTTTGAAGCACTGACAAATAATGAGAGCTTTCTGCAGCAATAAATTCCAGTATTCAGTAAAATACACAGTATATGAATAGGAGGACAAGAGTGATTTCATGTCTTTATATACAAATTAACAAAAGTGCTTGTAATGAATGTAGAACTGGAAGAATATTATAATGATGAGGTACAGGTTTTACCTGAAGCTGTGTGTTGCCTGTCTCTACATGCAGAGCAATGGAAAAGATAAATCTTCCTGCTCTGTAAGGCACTCACAGCCCATTCCTAAGGAAAGTCCCAAGTTCTCTCCTCTATAAAATAATAGACCCATTTTGTATGTATTTAGAGTGGAACACTACCATGGTTTTTACCACTGACAATTTTTAGACGCATTCTGCCAAATAGTCACATACACAGTATTTGTAAAGTGAGGAGGGAGGGAGAGGGGAGAGTGGGCAAGAGAAAGGGAGAGCTCGTGGCTGCTTTCCATAAGAGAAAAAAGGTTTCATGTGCACATATGAACAACAGCTGTAGAAACATTTAATATTCCAGCACTAAGCTAATGAGTTTACCTAATAGCCTTATTGTAGGAAGCTATGAAGCTGTAAAATTGCTTTACCTTCAAGCACACCTAATCCTAAACAATATAGGATTCTGGCTGTGCCCAAAACATACCATGCTAAATTAGAAGAGGTGTTAAATCTCTTGAAAAGAGATATGCTGAAGAGATTTTAGGCTTTCTGTGCATAGTGATTAAAAAAAAAAAGATACTTCATAATGAGGCTGAGTCATCAAAATCTTAAGACTAAATTTAAAAAATATAAATATTTACAATTTGCTGCAATTCTGCCTATACACAAATGGATTGCAAGCCTTTTCTATGATGTAGCCTCAAATATGCAATAAGATTTTCTCTGGTAAAGCTTTAAAACCTAACAGGGTTAGCAATTTGCTCAAGGGTCCATGCTTGTGAATCCAATTGCAGTGTCAGGAGTTATTCTTGCTCTCACATTACCCACCCCAACAATCTGTGCTGCTAAGCAAGAGGATAATTGTAGCTTTTTATCAAAGATAGACCTGAGCTTCATTAGACAATATTGTAGTGATGTTACACAGTATGTCAAATTAATTTTTTATGCTGGCAAGGGTCAGTAGAACGATAGCTTTATATATAATCAAGACACTTCATAGAAAACCTGTTTACAAGAGGTAATTGCTAAAATTTTAGAAAATGCTCTGTTCTCAGCCCAATGAATTTTGATTTTACAGTGCGGTATTGAGTCTGCATTAATATAAATCCCCAATCCCACTTGCTGTTGTAATCTTTTTATCTCTCTCCAGTGAACAAATCATAACCTTAGCAGATTTATCAATTAAAAAAAAAAAAAAAAAAGAAAAAAAGAAAGAAAGAAAAAGCACTGAATACTGTTACTTATCCCATTTCCAGATTAAAATGGCAACCAATTTTAGCTGCTTTGCTTATGTTCCTGTTCTTTATCATATATAAGCAGTAAATATTCCAGATCATATCAGAAGTAACGGCTCCTTGTTTTCATATAGAGTAAAAGCCCAAAGCATTATTTAATTAATACATAATCAAAACACTTAGCCAATTATATAGTTGTTCCAGCCATTCTTACAGAAGAACACTGAGTTAAGAATAATTTGGAAAATTTTTCTTATGCATTCTTCGCTGAAGAACCCCTTTATAAATTTGAGGTAGTATTTTCCAAAATTGGCAGCTTTAACTCTGGTTTTAGCATAGATACAGATTAAACTTTCAAGTAGGTACAATAAAGCATATTCATGTCCTTGCAACATAAGGCAATTCAAGAATCAAGACATTAGAAAATAAAAAATGAGATGGTCTTGATTCAAGGTCTTCTAAGCAAAATCTAGTTTAAGAGTAACTAATATCATGAAGGCTTCCAATTTTGATATAACATTATTTTCACAGAACCTTTTGTTTCATTCAGTACTTCCTAGGCATGCTGCTTAAAATACCTTGTTTTATGACCACTGTTTGCAACACATGCCATCCACATTCTGCAATGGAGTACAGGATTGTGATTTCTTTTCAAGAATTGCCATAATACATTCATTACATATTTGCTTCACAAATACTAAATGTCTTCTGAAGCCTGGTCTCACAAATTTCTGTCTCTGAAGCCGTTTAGGGTATTTTCTGTTTAGCTGTTTAGCTGAAACTTGTGATGGTATGGTCTTCATCAGTCCCCAGTAGTTCTTCATTCTGCCTCATCACTCACTATTTCATATTCTACAGCCTTGAATTTGACTCTTTTAGAGGGCAGACAACAGAGCAATACATTGAATTTGTTAATTTATTGTTACTTATTTTCACTTATTTTGCAGCTGCAGTTCATTATAAAACACCATTGCCTATTAATCAGTGTCCATGCACTGGTCATATAAATGAATCAAGTAACATATTTTCCTACTTGAGCATATACAGTCAAGCATCTGTCTTGTGTTTATGGGTCACATAGGTCAGAGACGGAAAATTAAAATATATAAACACATACTACAGTTCAACACCAGCTTCAAAACAAATATACCCATAACTTATATTCCTCCTCCTTATTCCTTGCTCTCTTTCCTTTCCCATTAAGATTTTTTTCTGCTTCTTCCCCATCCATGACCAGAAATCATAATTGAAAGAGGGGGACCAGGAGGGAGTGAGGCTTTCATGGAGATAAGGCAGAAGGGAAAAAACTCCCTTTTCTCTGTCTCCTCTCCCAAAGGAGACAGTGAGATGGACAAGAAAGAAAATTGAGGATTTTAACTAAAGAACATCAGAATTTTTATTCAGTCACACCTCTTTTAGATATGATTTAATATCTATCTTTTCTAAACTATCTTCCACCTGGAAAGAAAGTCATATTGTATGTATTTCTAAGGAATCCAGCAGCCATGGTTTCCTTTCCCATTCAAACCCATTCCCATTTTATATATATAAAATAATCCTTTCTCATTTTCTTTTCCTTAAGACATCAATAAAAAGCCATGTATATTATAGCAAAAATATATAATTTCTGGTTGTTGGCCCATGTCTTCTACAGCTGAAAACATTAAAAACATTATTTTCTGCTTCTTAGAATACCATCAGCTTTCACACTGGATGCAGAGGTGTGTCAGTGAACATGAGAAAAAGAAGCTTCATAAACAGAGAAGTAAAACGATAAAACTCTAGAAAAACATCATATGGCATTAACAAAGGAGAGGCCAAATCTGTATGTAATATACGCTTGCTTTCTTCCTTGACATATTCTCATGCAGGGAAGGAATATAAGACAGTAGAGCTGATTGACTCAGGCTAGAAGGTAATCTACTACCACTGTTTTTTGATTCTTATGGAAAAGAAAGATGCACATAGGGTCAACCTGTGCTGATTTGTAGCAAGAGCAATGACCCCAGAATATTCTTTTATTTCCGACCTCTGAAATTTTGGTTCTGAATGTGACATTTTGACACTCCCTGCTGAACTGTTTGATCTGATATGAGGCAGAGTATTGTGATCCTTTGCTCTCTTAGGAAGAGAGATGCTCACCAAGGAGCAGTACAAGCACAGCAAACAAACCTAATTTCCTTATGGATAGGAACGAAATGGTTGTTATCACACATCTTTCCTTTAAGAAACATTTCTCTCATGTTGAACACAAGCTGTGAAAAATTGTCTCTACGGGATGTATCTACAAATTTGCTTGAATAACATATACAGAAACTATCAATAGCAGGAGTGTCAGCACTCCTTTAAAGCACTACAGATTCTTTGAGGTTAAACAGGGATATACACAGAGAAATTTGATTGATCTGAGCAAGTCCAAATTTGGATATTTCCTTCACTGAGGAAGACAGCATCAGAATGAAAAGATTTTAAAGGACAATTCCTCCTCTTTGACAGGCTTAGTGACAATTCTTGTCTGGGCTAGCTTTTAGACTATGACTTGTTCTTTTTTCCTTTATAATGATAAATTGTGCATACACTGTGCAAGAGGTAAGTTATTAGGTGAAGTGATGTGACTTACACCAAGTTCAGCTTAATAAGGGTAATAGGACTGTGACTCACTCCAATTTCTTCCTTCACTTAAAAATACTCATAGACGGGTGGAGATGATCTCTTAAACTTATTAGTCACTCAGTTACAACTCCAGTTCTACTAAATTCAAGAAAATACTAAACAAAAAGAAACAGAACACTGTGAGAATCAAGTCTAGATTCTGTAAGGATGCTGATTAAATACTGCTAATGAATGTGAAATTCACAATTTTAAATTAAGCAATTCCGTGTATTCAAAACTGAAGAAGAAATAAAAAGGACAAAATTTAAAAAAA
>VXAC01004740.1:2913886-3188924 GCA_013399225.1 Rhipidura dahli | reverse complement strand
GTTTGTCTGTTAATCACACCCATTTCCTTGCTGTGGGGCTCCCCAGCCTAGGGGCTACCATCATGCTCCATACACTGTGTGCTGGCAGGGAGCACAAGGGAATTACAATCTTGCAACAGCTAAAGTGGCTTTTTACTGAAAGGAAAATCTTCCACAGATGCTATGAGCAAGCTAGCACTCAGAGCAAGTACATGCCAGCTGACTTCCTATTTCCCAATAAACCAATCCCATTTTGTCCCACCCTTGGAGACTCCATAGACTCCATGCAAGCTGTTGTGTTCTAGAGGGGGGGAGTTCAGAAACCCAGGTCTGAGTGCTTTCCAGTCTGGAGTGGCCTCATATTGAGGTCCATTGATTTGAACCAGCTCATCTGGTATTTGACTGCTTTTCACACCATCCATCTGTGCATGGTTGAGGGAGTCTGTGCATAGGAACCAAGACAGTCCTAATAAATCATATTATTTGCTATGGAAATACTCAGTAGCTTCAGAGCTGTACAGACGGTTATGAAGGGAGGCTGTGAAGCTGACGCCTAAATAAATAGCCCTCTTAAATATTTCACTCAGTCAGTTCCTTGGGATGGCTCGGGTTCAGCAGTGAGCAGTTTTACAGCCACTTCATAAGAGAGGAGGGAGGAAAACAGTAATTAAACTATCTCCTTTTGGCAGCACAGCCCATGTCGCTCAAGCTAATGAGGAAGTTTGGTGCCAGACAGGAAAGCACATGGGAGCACAGGGTCTGCAGCAGTCCCCTGGCATGCCCTGTCTTCAGATACCTTTAAAGGACAGGCTGTACCTGAGCTGAATTCAGCCTCACATCTCTCCTGCCTAGTCTGAGGAGGAAGCAGGTGTTGGGGCTCTGAAGGAGAGAAAAGTCTCTAACATGCATCCACAGACACGTCCAGCTCTCTGGGAAAAAGCTCTGTCAGCTGTCCAGCCAGTGTTCACTGGACTACCCAATCTCACAATTATTTTATATAATTTAGAAGTTTTTGAGGATCAGTAATTTGTGTTCCTCTCAGAGAGCTGCTGACATACTGAGAAGTCTTGATCAGGTTTCCAAGAGCTGATGTTTCACTCATACTCTTCTAGCCCCTTCACAGGCTGCTTCCAAATCAGCCATAGCCCTGGCCTGTTCTGGCTTACAGCAGTGTTTTGGTGGCTACACAAACCAATAGATATGGAGATATTGGAGATGTTGGACTGGGACACCAGTGGAAGCAAGCCACTGCATGGACAGCCACTGGGGCTCTCTAGGGGCACAGGGCATCACCACTTGGACAGTGTTTGCCTGAAGGATGTTTGTGTCTGAGCTGTATGGGGCCCATGCCCGGGACCACAATCACCATCCATCACAGTAATGCTGACAGCACTACCACAAGAATTTCCTCTTTGACTTTCCTTAGTTTACTAGTTCTGCCTGGAAGGCTTTTGTCTTTTGTCTTCACCCAGGAGTGCACGCTGAGCTCAGGTCTGCTCTTTCCACTGGCATAAGTCAACACCATTTACCAGCAGGGGCTCAGAGTGTTGTTTGCTTTCTGCTTGTGTTAGCAGCCAAGCCAGCACTGCTGCAACTTCAGCAAGGGAACTGAACCACCTTCTGCCACCTCTTTCTTTCTCTGATATGCAGCCAAGCCCCAATGTGCAGAAGTCCTAGGGCAGATCAGTTCAGAAGACGATGGGAATTCAGAAATAATACATGGTTGCTTTTGTTTCCTTGCCTCAAGGCTTTTGAGTCTTCAAGACTGTATTTAACTAGCCTGCATTGATCTGGATCACCTTTTAATAAAGATCTAGGTCAGAATTCCCTCACTCTCATGGAACAGTGTCCTGACAAAAAACTACATTGGATATTGCACTAAAGCAGTCACTGATTTTTCTGCTTCCTCTATTAATTTTTCACTGTGGAGATGAGAGACACATTTGTGGAAGGTTAGCCACATTCTTCTAGTCAGCTGAGGCCTCTGATATTTGTCATCATTGGCATGAATAAAGTTGGCAAAAAGGAAAACCTTTGTTCTGAGGTCTGCACCCAGCAAACCTGCCTAATTTACTGCAACCGGCTTTCCTGCTAAAACAAAAGACAAAGAAGACAAAGAGGTTTCCAACATTTCAGTAATAAGTTTATCCAAAAAGCACTAGCTACTTTTTGCTTTATGAGACATTAGCTTGTCTGTGACAAGCCCAGCACCCTCTATCATTGCAACAGCCTGGTCAACACCCATGTATCCCAAATGATTACTGTTTAAATCCACACAGAGTGGGAATACTGGCTATATTTCTTGGCTCCAGTCACAAGCTGTGTGGTTTTAGAGACATTTGAGTACCAATATTGGTTTTCAGTTTTGCTGTTGATGCTTTCCAAAGAGTGTACGTACAGTTAAACTGCCATTAAATATAATATTTTTCAAATCTGTCTTGCTCATTACACTGTAAGTTACAGGCTGAAACTATATAATCCATGAGAAGGCCGTGTGTCTTCTGGTATTGAGTAATGGAGCATGCTGAAGATACTTCCATGTTGCCAAAAACAACAGCAAAACTAAGAGACAGTGTGTCACATTTCCCTTATAGACTGATCCAGCTCTTCTCAAAAGCCTGGAAAATCACAAGAGTGAACAGCCACAAGAGTTAGTTTCATCAATGCTGCTCATTTGACTGCCAGAGCCAGCCTATATGAACCTTTGATACCTGTTTCACAGGCAGGGAACTGAGAAGTGGCCTAGACTGTGTTGAGAGTACATGGTTTGTGTCCCACCTGACCCAGACCTCTTGCATGAAAACAAGAGCAGGGAGGAGAGGGCACCCATCCGTTTGGCCCCACCTGGGGAGTGCTTTTGGGGTTTTCCAGTGAAGAACACCCTGTGGTGGGCTGAGAGTTGTGGTGGTGTTCTCACCTCTAATCCATAGCCCAAATGCCTTTTCTCTTTTGGGGCAGACCTCTCAAGGGGCTTCTCATTTCATGGATTGCCAGGAATTCTGGCAGCATCCATGAACTGCGGGGTCTTCTGCCCTCCTACCCTAAGGCTCTTGTTGCCAGCAATGTTTTTTTGGTTTACAGGGATTTTGCAGCCAACCAGCATCCTGACATCTACAGTGGATTATTTCTATGACATGACTACACGAGTTTTGTCCTTCACAACACAAAGCATCAACAGAAACTGGAGAAATGTGCCAGGAAAGGTACCAGAGAAGGTAGGGTCTCCCTGGCCTGGTGACAGCTACTGCTGGCAGAGCAAGCGGTGCAGCCTGCCAAGGAGTCTCAGCCACTCTCCTGTTACAGAAAAGCTTCCATGGAAAGCACAAGGTAAGGATGCTCCTTCTTAAACTGAACACCCACTTTGTGATCAGCTGTGAATTGCCATGGTTTGGCAAACATATGCAATATCATTAGCATTATCTGGACATACTTCAATTTCCTGCTCTTACTGATTTCCTTCTTAAGTTTTGAGAGACTTCACCAAGAACCTGTCAACCAGCACAGAAGGTCAAGCAGCATGCTTACCACAAAAGCAGCATTCTTACCACAAAAGCAGCATGCTTACCACACCCTTGAGGAAAGACAAAGTTGAACAAAGTCATGCATAGTTACCAATACATGAAGAAGAGGCATATGTGTTGGAGCTTTTTAAAAGTGCTGCAACCCAGATTAGCCAGTTCTTCATTTAGTTTCAATTAGAGTTGGAAACCAATGCGGACTAAACATTTTAATTGATGAATATAGTCCCTTCATGCCAGAAATTGCCCGTAAACAGACTATGACTTCTCCAGAAATACGTACTATTAGCTGCAAGTTTTCCACAAGTAAACATCTGTCTGTGACTGGCTCACAAGTTGCTCACCACAACTATTTGTTCATGTATCTGAGATCCAATATTTTAGCTCCCCAATTAGTTAGCCACAGTCACATGGCGCTGCGTGTCTCTTCAGCCACATCTGACTGCTTACAGGAGCAGCTTCAGCACGATGCTTTTTGAAAATACTGTATTTACATGATTAATCAGCACTGGCTTGCAGCAAATGCTGTCAAAAACAAAAGCTCACCCCATCAGTGACTTTGATATTAGGAAACATAATAAAATCATAATAGGTTTAGCATTGACTGAAATCTTAGAAGAATTCTCCACTCAACTCTGGTTTCAGCCTAATTTGCCACACTTTTAACCTGTGTTCATAAAGAACTAAGGCTTCTGTAGTCATAGCAATATTGATGTATACCTTTGCATAGGTATCCCTGATAACTTTTTAATCCCCTAGCCAGTTTTTCTCAGATTTGACAGAGGACAGATGCAGACATAAATTTCATATTTCAGGGAAAGACATGACTGTACATGAGCTGTTGAATTTTTTTGGTGCCATCAAAAAAGAGAAGACTTCAGTATAGCCCTTCTCTTACTAAAAAGAGCCCAGAAACTCCAAGTTTGAGCCTCAGCAATTTGAAGCAAATCAAGTTTCACTGGCACTTTTACCCACCAACTCATGGATTATCTTCATTTACAGCATACAAACTAGGTGCAAACTTGGACTTAATTTAGGAAAGGGAAATATGTTCTGTTTCAGATTTTTTGTTCTTTTTTGATAATGCCCCAGCCTTTACATATTCTTTTTCTAGGCAATCTCCTTTGCCAATTTCACATGCAACCTCCCACCTAAGGGCTTTCAGCAATGCACCTCGAACAACCTTGTAATAAAAGCCTTTATGAAGAATGGAGACTTGTCTCTCTTGTCCTTTCAAGTGCCACGGGAAGGAGCTGAAGGAGCAGAGGTAGGAAACTGCTGTTGTCTTGTAGTGTGGATGAGATAAACCTACAGTTCAGAAACTGTGTTAAAGTTTGGTGTAAAATGCTGAATAATTATCATCTGCTTTAGTGGCAGGAAGTGCAAGTCAGCCTTTATTTTAAGCCAAAATAGGCCTGTTTTCAATCAGTATGATTGAAATACATGATTTTACAGTCTGCAGATAAGAAAGTGTATTATTTTCCTACATGGGAGCACCAAAACTGAAGGCTGGAGAAAAGATGAAGAAGGACTTTTCAAAATCCTAGTCTGGCTCTGACTTGTCTTGCATCAAAATGCAATGCAATACAGGAAGGAACTCTGTTAAACCCTGTTCAAGTATTTTTGAAAACCTCACCCACATTTTTATAGTGTTAGTTTATATTACGCCAGTTTGCCTACAAGCTTAAAAGAACTTTTTGGTAATTACACAAGTCTCAGGACATCATGACCTATGAAATGAACTATTGAACCTCCTTCGTTGTTAAATATTGCCTTTAAAGATTTTTTAAGTTTCATGTTGGAATCTGCTTTCCCAGTTTCCAAGCCGTCTCTAAATGTTACCATTGTTTTACCATGCTTATGGTGATAATAAGGCATACACTTATTCAGTCAGGACCCTTGGGTGATTTGTTTGAACTGCTGGAACTGCCAATATGACAGAATTGCATTTCTCTGCTCTTCAAAGTCTATACTCTGAAAACAAGAGTTGGTTTAACGGGGGGGTGGGGGCAGAACTGTGTCCATCCCAACCCATTAAAGTTTATAGGACAGGTAATGACATAAATAGAGAAGAACTTGGCCCAGAAACTGCTTATTCAGGAAACTGTTTCAAGAAGGTAGAATCAAAGAATAGTTAAGATTGGAGAAAACCTTTAAGATGTACATATCCAACCATCAATCTAGCACCACCACCATGTTCACTGTTATACCATGTCCTCAAGTGCCATATCCATTCCCTTTTTGAATGCTTCCAGGCATGGTGACTCCATCACTTCACTGTTCCAAAGCTTTACAACCCTTTCTGCAAAAGAAAATTTTTAGAATATCCTCCCCTGGTGCAACTTGAGGCCATTTCCTCTTGTCCTGTCACTGGTTGCCTTGGCAAAGAGACTGACACTCACCTTTCAAGTACTTGCAGAGAGCACCAAGGTCTTCCCTGAGCCTCCTTTTCTCCTGGCTAAACAACCCCAGCTCCCACAGCCACTCCTCATAGGTCTTGTGCTCCAGACCCCTCCCCAGCTTTGTAGTCTTGCTCTGAGCCTGCACTCCAGTGCCTCAGTGAGGGGCCCAGAAGTGGACACAGGAGTCAAGGCGTGGCCTCAGCAGTGGAATACAGGGGGACAGTCACTGCCCTGGTCCTGCTGGCCACACTGTCTCTGACACAGGCCAGGACACCATTGGCCTTGTGGGCACCTGGGCACAGCTGGCTCATGTGTAGCCGTCTATCAATTGGCACTTCCAGGTCCTTTTTCCCCAGGCAAGTTTCCAGCCACTCCTCCCCCAGCCTGTAGTGCTTCATGGGATTGCTGTGACCCAAGTGCAAGATTCAGCTCGCTGTGCATCCTGATCTGTGGGGAAGGCTCAGCGTGCTTGAGGCCCTCACACCAAGAAGGAAAGTGAGGAGCAGCCTAGATTTTGTGGTGAGCTGGATAAGTGCACTCTACTGGGGTGACTCAGAGAACATTTCATCTGTGGCATGAAAAATTGTGTTTACTGAGAGACACTGCCCGAAACAGCATCCTTCTGGAGAGAACTCACCAGTTAGGAAGGACACTCACATGAAGATGCTTGGGATGCCACACAAGAATGTGTTAAGATCCTCTCTGATGTTCATTGAAGTTGTGGCTTTCTGTTGAAGTAATGAGCAGTCATGCTCTGGGTTTTATTAATTTTCTGGTGCAGGATACGACCACATGCATCATTCCATCCCCTCCTGCTCTTTTGGCAGGTGCTTCACCACCATCTGTTGTCTCAGGCCCGGAGGACCCAGACCCCTTCATCAAAGGACAGCAGTGGGAAGCAGACAGTGATACGGTCTTTTAATGACTCAGACATCAGCATGATGTCCCTCGCACCACGGTTGTTAACAAAACAATTAATAACGTTTGAAAGACAATGACGGGATATAAAAGCATCAGCATGACCTTGTCAAGAACCAACTGCCTCAGACCAATCTAGTTTCTTCCTCTGAAAGGATAAGCCATCTAGAGAATAAAGGGGAAACAAGCAAAGTTTTCTTGCTTTGAGTTTTTTACACTCTCCACTCTGATTTTCTTTTGTGAAAAGAAGTGAAATAGTCTCTGTTGAGCCACCATGCACAACCAGTTTTATAACCATGTGCAAGGAGCAGCTGTCTGTGTCATGCTGTCCAATGAAACAGATATCTTCAAAAAGGAAATCCTAAGGTCTCATCTGTACCTTTTCCTATTTTCTATCTGGATCTGGGCATAGAGAGAAGTCCATGAAATTTATTCACAAGACAGACAAGAGCAGGCACCAAACCTAAAGTTATTTTGATAAAAAAGAGCGACAGTACCACAATTGCATTAGACTAATTTTTATTTTTGATTGTGTATAGCTGTTTGACCTTTCTCTGTAATATTCTTGCTTGGCTGAATGCTTTCCTCTTTGTATCTGTGCCTTTCACTTCTGCCTTATAACACTCTTTCACAAGTTCCCTATATAGCTTAAAGCAGGGAACAAGAAGAAATCCACCTAATTTGTGGCAAAGGAGGTTTTGGATCAATATGAGAGAAGATTGTGATAGACAGATGGTGGGATCTTGTCTACTGGAAGCTCTGAAGAGCAGATGTGATGAACATCTGTCAGGCTTGATCTCCCAGGGCTGAATCAGTCCCACATTCCAATGGTTAAATTTAAGAGAACAGCTGTGGATCCAGCAGTTGCACCAAGGACATGTGTCTCTTGAAGTTTCAGAGCTGTTGACTGTATTATAAAATCAACAGCTGGATTTTATTGAAAAAAACCCAGTATTTCCCATCTCTCCCTGCACAGAGGGAAACAAATCATGCTGCATCTGTGCTTTGGTCAAAGAGAAAAGCTTCTGCTACTGAAGTATGATTGTATTAATTTAGAAGTTCTTCACAGGTATGCACATGTGTATACGTGGCTCTAGGTATATTTCTAGTTGACATTTCAAGAGAAATGAACAAAAGCAGACATTTTGCACACCCTACTGACCTTCTCAGGACAGCTGTGGAGATGGAGTGAATCAGCTTAGACAGAGTTTTCACTGGCTGAACTATCCATGCCAAAGCTTGTGCTCGGCTTCCTAGCAGTGGGGGAAAATTCAAAGTGGCTGCCACAAGAAGGAGTGGTAGGTCTGGAGCCACGAGACCTCATCATGCCTGTTACAGGAGGGAAAAAGGGAGGGAGAAGGAATGGCAAGAAATGGTCTCCACATCTGCTACATTCCCATCCCTTCTGTCACATCCCTTCAGAGGTGGCAGACCCAGCACTGAAAAAACTGCACAATGGAGCCTTGACCACTTGGCTGCAATCTTCACTTGACTGCTGCTCTCCATTACCTGTGTCCAGAGTCTGACTTATCCCACTTTGCTTTTCAGTGAATTATGAATTATGTCAATTAAATCCTCCTGGAACACTTGTATGAACAAAGCCCAACTGCAGGCTACAATGCCAAGTGCTAGCTCTCTGAAAGCTCCTAATGGGACAAGAAAAACAAATGCTGCAAATAGCATGATTCTCTGTGTGTAATGCCTGGCTGAGTAGCTTCCAAGTACTGTATCACACTCTGAAGGAATGGTGTTTCTGCATTGGGCTGTCAGTGTCTTCAAATAATAAATTCTGGAACAGCAGGTTTTTGGCAACTTGTGTCCTGGGGGTTGACAAGAGCTCTGCCAGGCAGGACAGACACCATGGCTTTAACCTCATGGTAGAAACTAAGAATTCCTTTATTTCCTGATGAGGAAAAGTTTGCTTGTCTGAATGCTTGTGGTGGCTATTTCAGAAGAAATTAATACAACTCCCTCTCATTTTACTGCTCTTGATGGTAAACCATTCCCATGCCACTAGAACTGGTGGAGTATAAAACCCCACAGAACCAAATCTTTACAGGAACACAAATAAGGCTGTGTACACCATTTTTCATCTATTTCATTAAGTTTATAGCACAGGAAAGCAGCCTTTAGAAATACAAATCCCTGTGTTCTTACAATTAAAAAAAGTTTCATTTATTTTGTGGGCCTTTACAGATCTGGCTGTAATAGTCCTTTAGTTTTAATCTTTGCCTGTTTTCCAGCAAAATATTCAAAAATCTTTTAAAAAATGAGAGCAAACTGGCAGAAGGAAAGCACATCAGACCAATCTCACCTGTTAATAAATAAGGTTTCTTTAGAACTTGAATGTCTCAAATACTATGCAATCCATTTTGGTATGCTTGCTGAAGATGCTTGTTTATTAACTCAGAGCTAAGTTTTTCAAGTTTGTAGAACATTTGGCAGCACCCTGAAATACTCTAATTTGACAGCATTTCTTTCCTGGTCTGTCAGCTTGAAATTTAAAGAGGATGGTGTCTCCATGGCTGTGCCTACGGGTGACTGGGTGTCTCAAGGCACTTGTCAGCAGATGACAGAAAATCCTCATGTCTGGAGCTCAGCTCATCTCTGGAGTTGGAGTTATGGGAGGACCATTCAGTAGCTGTCACTATCTGGAGAAGCACCAGAGATGTTGAAATGATGGTTTGCAGGAAATCATGTGGGATTTGGCCATCTTCCATTCACTGTAAGCTAAGCTATGGGGGAGATGGTAATTACTGTTTATGCAGCCTCTTGGCAAACTTGGCAGCTTGCTCTGAACCAGTCCTGCAAGCTGGCAGCTCCTGATGGAGGCAGGATGAGCCCAGCCTCAGTCAGTCACAGCACTGCTTGTGTTCCCTGCCTTTGAGACCACATTGGTGCCTCTCCTCCTGCCTGGCCAGGTGGTGATTGGTGTGCACTCCTTGTCATCCACTGCTTTAGGTTTTGGAGCCCCACATGCTCTCCCTCAGTATGAGATTTTTCAAGCTGAGACCAGCAGGGATATTTGAGGAAAAGCCATACCCTGGGAGCCCTAGATATGGGAGCAAATTGCAGAGCTTTCTTCTGAAACAACCATCATCTGCCCTTTCCTTTCACTGCATGGTCCTTTGCACATGGACTGTAGGGGCTTATTGCCAAAAGGAAGGCATTTCTCACATCCAGCTAGGCCACCTTCAGCACATCTTTACACTCCACCTCAGCTAAATTCTTCTCCTCCATTATTCTTCTGGTATCAGCAAATGGAAAGGTTTAGAGAGAGATGACTGTGGCTCATCCAATACACAAGCCAGCTTATTTTAGAGGGCTGCTATTAACTCTGTGGTTCAACACTGGCAGCCAGAAAGGGAGACAAAAAATGAAGAGGATTATTTCCAAGTGAATTCCCAAGAGGGCATTCAATTAGAGATGTTGTTTTTTGACCTTTCACAGGCTTCATTAAAACCCCTATCACTTTTCCAGAAAAAACAATTTTAGAAACAGATGGAAATAAATGAAAAATTTATTCCTGCAATGCCACACAGCCCAAAATGAGCAGTCTTGAGTGATCTCTGCTGACTACCAGTGTTCAATTAAAAGGATGCTTATGAAGCCTTCATACTGTGAAACACAAATACTTGCCTATAACCTACTGGGAGCTGCCTCATAAGAGAAAAAACATGCACTCTATTAACTCAGCTGGTATGAAGTTTAGCATGTAGGCTTTAAAGTGGCTTAGAAAGGACAGTTTATGGACACTGGTGTTAATCACTGTGTGATGACATGAAGTGAGAAAAAACAGGAAATAATTATTCCTTGGAAACAGCTTTAAAACACACAGGAAAATTCCAAGAAAAAGTGGGAAATAAGTTTGGGAAAGACCTGAAAATTTATTTTGAGGGCCTAAAATCTGAGATGTTCTGGGGAAATAAGACAGTTGTCAAGTCAGTAGTGCAGGCTGGTACTCAGAAGAGCTCCCATTACTTACAAAAATGAAATACTCTTTAATAGGAGCATGGGATCCTGTGTTGTTTTTTAGCCTGTGTGTGACTTTGCTTAAATTCCTTTTGGATCTAGCTTCAAGGGCCTTCTGATATCTGGAAGAGTTGTTTTCCAGCTTAAAGAGCTGGAATGCTTTGCTGGAAGCACTCTACATCCCACCTGTGTAATGCTGGGTGTTGTGTCTGTCACACACTGACAGCTGGGCATTGCTCCTCAGTGTTTGTCATGACAAGCTGTCCTCACTGAAAGTGACTGCAGCTCTTTTCTCCATCTTCATTTTGAGGCAAATATAACTGAACACTTCAGACAGAGGAATAAATTTAGATTAGGTTCCTGTAACTAATTTTATCTCTATTCCTATCATATGTTTCATACATTGTTTGTGTAATAAGCTATGGCAGAAATAATTACAGTAATTTGAACCAGCTCTCCTGACAAACCTTCTCTAAGCTATTTGAAATGTGGGAGAGTGAAAATGGTTATGGTCTGTTGCATTTCAGCTAACTACTGACAAGATTTTGGATATCAGAGCAGGATCAGGGTGTAATTCTCCTTGTGGAAATCAGTGTGATCAGACTGATATAAACCCAAGCAACCTGCAGTCTGTGCTCACTGAGCAAGCTCAGAAGTTCAGCTCTCTGGAAAACGTATGAACCAATTTCCTTGTAGTCAGCTGCTTGCTTTATTTCTCTGCAAACATTCTTTTGAAGACATTAGTGCTCATATGATGGAAGGTACAGCTAACATTATGACTAAACTGAGCTTCATTTGGAATGAGAAGAACTGGTTATTTTATTATGCCAGCCACAGTCTTTTTCTGTTGAGTGAGATGTGTTTACTGGTTCTGCCATGACCAACATTACTTCACACAGTCCTAAAATTCTTGACATTTTCAGCTGTGTGTATTTCTAAATGTCCATTCCAAATAAATAAATGCCAAGCCATGTCTTCCTATGGAAAAAGATACTTCTTAATATTTGCGTTTTTAAGGATCTTCACTTTATTTAATGTGTGAACACTTGAAAACCATTCCCTGACCTATGACTCTGTGTACTTTACAAATATTTCTTAAGTAAATTTAAGGGAGGACAAGAGAATAGGGTTTAGAGCTGATCCTAGCACCTTCTTTTACTGCTTATATGAGGCCAGGCACTCCAAATGGACACACACTCAATTCTGTGTAAACACATCCACTTCTTACTGAAGGGCAATGACAGGAAAGAGGGAAGGAGGAATATTTGAACCTGCTTGTGGAGACTGACACTTTCAAGCAAGGCTTTTAAGCTTATAATAATTTACTGCTGCTTCTAAATATCACCTTGTAATCTATCCTTTATAAGGAAATAAACAACAATAACAACATAAGTTTATAATTGACACCATCAGTGAAATCTGCTCCTCTGGAGATGCCACAGGCATGCACTCCCTTCCTCAGCTCTGCAAGTATTCAGACACTTTCTGACTCTCTTATCTGATCTCATGATGCTGACACAGGGCTGCCCAGGTGTAAGATGTGCTACAGCTGGAGGTGCTTTGTCTTGCACCCCAAACTAAATTCTTAGAATCATAGAATGGTTTGGGTTGGAAGAAACCTTAATGATTATCTAGTTTCAACCCCCGTGACATGGACAGGGACACCTTCCAATAGACCAGGTTGCTCAGAGCCCCATCCAACCTGACCTTGAACATCTCCAGGGATGGGACATCCACTACCTCTCTGGGCAACGTGCTCCAGTGCCTCACCTCCCTCACAGTGAAGAATTCCCAAGATCTTCCTCAACAACTGTTTCTCTGGTTCCATGAGTTTACCCCAAGGAGAAAAATCTGCAGCTGGGTAGAGCAGACCCAGAAGAAGACCCTTGTTATCCTCAGTGGCTCGACACTTCTCTTCAAAACTTTTTCCAGCATGTTCCTCATAAAGTCTTTGTGTGTCAGAAACCATCCAGCAGACAGGAAATATGAACAGAATCATTAAAAGATGTACCCAAGGCCTTGGAGGAAACCCAGAGCAGTATTAAAACTTGCACAGCTAAGCAACTTCCTACTCCATCCCCATTTCTTTTCAGAACAATATGTGTTGCAGTTTAAGGAGGATCACCAGCCACTGAAGAGCTGAGGAAGTTGCTTGTTGGTAGATGAAATTAGCAATTGCAATTGAGAGAAGATGGAAAGGAGCAACATGAATTGTCTCTGCTGAGATCAAATCCCCCTCAGCTGCTGTGGGTTCCTACTGAAGTGGGCAATGTGGCCTTGCCCACAGCTGAAGCTGCTTGCAGTGATGTTCACTTCTGCAGGCTTTAGAACCACTAGCCCAGTCTCTTCTCCTGGAGGAAAGCATGTGTAGCCAGCAGAGATGCAAAGCTATTTAAAGAAACACTGCATAAAGATGAGGAAAACATTTATTCTGTGCATCTAACCATTCAGCCTCTTCCATTTACATTAACCAAGACTTTGGGGAAGTACCTAAAAATGAGGATTTATACCCGCATTAAGTCCAACAGTGTGCAGTGTCAGTGAGCAACATAAAGTCAGTAACACTTCATACCAGTGTTCCTCTCCTTCAAATGCTTCTTCCCTGTGATCCAGAAGCTTTGGGACAATCACTAGGTTTCAATTTTTCAAAGAAATGACCAGTTCCATGGCAATGATATTATACTTTTTATTAGATCTTTGACACCGGTACTGCTTGCTGTTGATTCACTTAGTAACTCTTGTCTTGAACTGAAACAGAGGGAATTAGCACAAATATGGTGTTGTTAAGGTTCAGCACTTGGCAAACAAAGGTGCTTTGTTGCTAGGAGAGCAATTTCAAACAGCACATTTTTAAAAGAAAAATTAATGTTTTACCCTTTGCATGTTGATATCCAATGTCATGTGTCTCTAGTAATCCACTTCTCACAGCAAAATATTCCACTCTCAGATTCCAAACTTTCCTGTCTGCTTGGGAGCTATGAGAATACAGCATACAGGAAAAAGTGATGCTCTTCCAGAAACCCGCCATTCCTCAGTGTTAAGGCTGGATATCGACTGTCTTCATGCTGAAACACCTCTGCAAAAATCAGCATCCTTTTTTAGTGAGGAATCCAAATCCCATGTTTCTGATCCAGGGGTGTCTTGCTGGTATAACTATTGGCCATAATTGAATGTGTCCAACAGAAAATACTTGTGAGGAGAACTGGAAGAAGTCATGTTAGTCCACTGTGGGCCATTTGGACAACAACCATGAAAAATTAACTGATCAAATCTGATCATTCTCTCCAGAACTGAGAACAGTGGATCTGCTGACAGGACCTGATGAAGGCAGAAAAGTACCAGCTAGGCTGTGAAGAAATCAGGTTAAACAGACATACCCATGCATGGATTTCTCTCAGAAACTAGGGATCTGACTCCAGTACTGCCACCAAAGGCCATGTGGCCATGCAGCACTGCGAGAGTGGGAGTTCTGCAACAGGCACCTTAAATAACAGTGCTTTGTGATAAATGACTGACCCTAGCAGGCAAAGCTACTCACTCTGATGCTTTCTGAAACAAGTCCTGCTGACAGGTTACAATATACCTGTCAGGAAATCAAAAACAGAGGGCAAAACCATCTCCCATAGTGCCCATGCAATAATGGCCAAGGAGCAGTACAGCCTTCAGAGCTGAGCTGTTCCCTGGCCATGGCAGGTGGGGATGCAGAGCACCTCACTGAACTGGGCATTAGCATCAGCCACAGCTCAGCCCCTGCTGGCAGACACACTGGGACTGGCTTTTCTCCCCTGCACGCCCCTGCACCAAAGCACCTCAGCTGCTGGCAAATTCAAACTGGAGGCAACCTACTGCTGCCCCTCAAAGTATGTTCCCCATCTCTGTTTTACTGGGAGTAATAACTAAGCAGCTGATCAGATGGAGAACTGCTAAACAACCTGCTGGTTGGAGCTGGCCAAACCAGGGCCCAGGGCTTTGCTCCAACTCTGCCTTGCACGGGGCAGCTCCAACCTGCAGTGCCACTGCTGTGCAAGCAAAGAACAAATTTACAGTTTTAACACAAGGACAGAGGGTACTTTAACCAGCAAAGTGGAACAGGGCAGGCATGGAAAGGGTTTGTAACCAGCAGTGTGTTCTGTTCCTGGTCTGTGGGATGGCTGGCACCTTCCAACTGAGGCACCAGCCCAGGGATCCATCCTCACAAGCCTGGAGGGCAGGAACAGGACACACCAGAAACAGCCACCCAGTCACTTGCACAGGTTCTGCATGGGACAGGAGCAGAATCCTGTCTGCCTTGTACCAACAGGCTTGTGCGTGGTGCTGCCTATAAAATGCCTTGCCAAATGGCACAGCTGGGAAGCCCCTTTCTACACTCCCTCTTCTCCCAGCTCCTGGTTTGTCTCTGTTGAAGTCCAGGGGGCTTGAACAGCACTAACTCTGCACCTGTCAGCTCAGCCAGCACCTTTCATCTCAAAGCCTCTGTGGAACCACTCGCTCTGAAAATGTGGGAGCTTATAATGCCAAACTCTTGCCTGGGCAGGGATATTTTCATTACACTGTTACTATACAAAAGGCCCAGAAGGAAAAATAAAAATTAGGTTCCTGCACAAGCCTAATTTAGCCTGGTAGATGCATTGGAGGTCTCTGCAGACCCGTGTCAAGCAGGAACCTCTCAGTGCATTTGCAATCATTATGGATGAGTTCAGTGTGCCTGACTAAAGCAACCATCACAGCACTGAGATGGCCAGGGCCTGATTTAACAAAGACATTTGCAGAAGCCCTTAAAGTGTTGTCTTGCCCAGCAAAATACAGCACGAGGCCATTGGGACAGGAGCAGAAACCAGCACTTCCCAGACTAAAACCAGCAACATGACCAGTAGCCCACCAGGCCACTGTGAAAGCTGTGGGTGCTTTGCAGCCTCTGAATGCAGAGCAGACCCCCCTGCTCAGCTCTGCCTACTGTGCTATGCCTCATCACTGCCCCAGCTGTTTTGCACAGGGCTTTTAATGCAAGGCAACCCCAAACTTGACAAAGACCTGCTTCTCATTTTGACACCCCAGAGCAAAGCACAGCTTGGCAGTTGACCCTTTATGTGAAATTACCTTTTCTGCTCACATAAACTTCTTAAAGCTGAATCATTTTTTTTCTTTCCTGTGAGGAATTATCACTTCTAAAAACCATCTCAAGGCAAGCATACCCCATGAGGGAATGTGCTTGATATCAACAGGCAGTCATATATGCCCTCATAGTTGGCAGCTTTTCTCTGAGACTGTATCCAGAATGTCACAAGTTTTGTGAAAGAAAGTTGGCTCCATTTTGCTGAGACATCTTTCTTTTCTGTCATGAAGTGGCAGAGTTTGAGGCTCTGACACAGCAGAGCACTTAATCACTTCTCTAACTTTAAGTTCCTTTGTAGTGCTGAGCTTTAGTAACTGGCTTCACTGAGCTGAAAGTTTTCTTCACTTGGAAAGGCTCCTGGCCTTCCCTGGGCTGTTGCTTGCTTTACAGCACAAGTCTTCTCTGCTGTGGAGCTGTGCCTGTGTTGTGCAGTCAGATTGAAAAATGAGAGCAATTTAAAAATCTATTCAGACTGACATCTCCCATTTGGCTGACCTGGCTCTGCAGACAGGGCCACTGGCCGTGGATAACCAGCACCCTGCTACCACTGCATGCCTCGGGCTGGGGCTGTGCTGGGATGGGAGTGCGCCAGGCAGGGAGGGAGATGGCATCTGCTCCCACTAGGAAAGGGTGTAGGGGAAATTTGGCATTATGGGGAGGCAGGGGAAGGGAAAGCCATGTAAACCTCTGCAGGAGGATGAGGTGGTGACTGAAGTCAATGAGGAGAGAAGTAGAAGAAAGTCACAATTGAGATGCTGTGGGAGAAGAGAGTGTCTGAGAAAGGGAGGTCAATTTGACAGGCCATATAGAGACCCCTTCTTTTCTTATCCAACTACTGGCTGCTTCTACAGTCCAAAATTAACTACTGTAGTCCATAACAATCACAGGCCTCATTAAAGCCATGGAAGAATGAGCTGTCAGCCTGAAGAGCTGTCAAGCCCTTTCGTCTGAGGAAAAGAATCAGCATCCCAGGCTGGTGCAAGCTACACTGCACGCAGCCTCAGGCAACAGGCAGGGATTTTCTCTGGCAACAGGCTTGGGGTGTGTATTGGAAAGGCAAAGCCAGAGGGATTTGTGCCCGATGTGGGTGGCAGCTTGAGTTTGACAAGCTGCTGTGCTATCAGGTTTGGGAACAGCTGAGTTGGAAGGCAATTCTGCTACCCCTGCCTCTTTGGGAAATGGGGCTGCCTTACTCCCCTGGGGATGCATGATGGGGTCATGTCAGGTATCCTCCAGTTGTGTAACTGGTTCTTACCTGAAGGGAAACTGTCTGCAAGTGATTTCCTTCAGTCACATCAACTGGACAGTGGCACTGGCTGGGCCATGCAAGGCAATGCCCTTCAGATGCATTAATTAATTAATTAATTCATTCATATGCATTTCAGCCTACAAGAATATAGATTTTATTTACCTTGGGGTGTGGAGGGGAAGGGAGCACTGACCACATGTGCTAAGCCAAGGCTAAGTGCCATGTACAAATACATGGCTCTGCATGTTGGCACAAACACTGCTGCTGCAGCCAAGCTTACATCAGCCAGAATTCAGTCCTATGGCCTGTGCCTGCCAGATAAGAAGTTCAACGGCATGTACTCTACACAATATCTCTTATCACCCATGGTGCAAAAGTCTCCTTGCAACCAGATTGCAAGTCACCAGTTCCAACCCCTCCATATTCACAGCATTTGGCCTGTTTATATTTCCTCTTTTTCTCGGAGAGGGAATGAGATTTGAAGAATATTTAATGCTCAAAAAAATCCATGCAGCCGTGTTCTACTTAGCAGAGAAGTTTTACATGGAAAATGTGTTGTTTTTTCCATTATGTTAACTTCTCACAGCTCTGCCTGCCAGTTGAGCTCCTTGCTTTCAAGCTACTGATGAGCCTCAGCATCTGTTCTTCTGGGCATCCAGACCATTTGCAGATTCTTTAAAAGCAAAAGCCATGACATGGTCTTTATTAAAATGACTGGATATCTTCCAGGGTTGCAGTCAATTAGTGAAAGAGACCCTCAATGTATTGCTGATATGATGTTGCAAGAAGAGTAGGTTGACAGCTTGTCCATTCACTCTAAGCCTACTCTGACACCTTCTATTCTAACCCCACCAGCAGAATTCCCCCAGCACTGGGAAGGGGTTGGAGAAGTCAGTCTTTGTAGTACATGTCCAATTGGAAAAAGAGTTTTGAATAGTACTGACAGCCTAGATGCTCTTTAAACCCATGGTAGAACAAGGTCTTCTGACTTGGAAAAAAAATCAAACTTTTAATAAGGCAAGCAAAATCACTGGATAGAACCCTGATGGCATTTTCCAGCTATTAAAACTAGAACCTTACCTTTTATAGCTGGAAAGGAAAGTATTCAACATCTGTATGGGAATGAAGCCAAAGCTTTGTGACGAAGATTGTCGCTCCTTCACTGTCCAGCCAAGTTTTACCCAGGGAGCTTTTTGACAGTACTGCTTTTAGTCTTTAGCTAATCTCACACAGAAAGAGCACACCTTATCCATTTCTTTTAATATCCAGGCAGGCAGGAGAGTCCACCGTGAGAGGTTATCTTTTGCTAATCTTCTCCAAATGAAGGCTCAGAATTTCTTCTGAGTAGCAGAGTTGAAGGTTTTACTAAGCAATGCTCAGAGCTTGGCACTTTCATCACTGTTGAGGTGTTGTTGGGCATGCAATTTTTTCATACTACTGCCAAGCCTGGGGAAGGGACAGTATGATGCCTAAATGTGAGTGAGAAGCAGCTTTCAGTGACTGCAAAGTTTCCACTTCATTGCTTGCTGTAGCAGTTTTCACTGTTCCATGGTCACCTCAGGGGTCCAAGAAACTGGAAACCAGTGTGACAGGAATGGAGACATAACCCCAAAGTTTATTAGAGTCTGTTTCCCATCCCTGTCCAGATCCCTCCTGAGAAAGCCAAAGAAAGAGAGATGGCAAGCAACACGTGTCTGTGTAAGCCTCCTTGTCACTGCTGGTGCAGTGTCAGTGTGCACAAGGCATAAAATAGTCAGGCCCTACCTCAATGTGCCTCAAAATGGGAAGTGGACAGGAAGAAGTCAAAGCACTTCTCAGTGTATGTATCCCTTGGCCTGCATGCAAGTCCATTAATCAGGCTCCTTTTTGATCTTCTTTTTTTCCCTTTTCATCAAGCTGGTCTTCCACAGACATTTTGTCTCTTTCCATTTTCCCCCTTTTAATCATGAGAGTGACAACAGCACTGAGATGGATGTGTTTACAGCCTAGAACTGGGCTGGCATCTCAAATTCCTCTGCACTGCAGACAATGGCATGACTTCACCCACCAGGCACATAGCAGAAGGCCAAGGGGCTGCCAGCCAGCAGTGTCCAGCAGTGTGCAGGAATGACACTTCCCAGTTCACTGCTGGCACCTGAAGAGATGAAATGCAGCAAGGGATATGGATGCAGCATGCCTCTGGCAAGAGGAAAACCATGGGGAGCAGGTTGGGGATGGACTGTGCCTGTATTTGTCTCCACCCCCCCAGTTCATCCATCTGGAGAGACTGAGCAGGCTGAGGTGTGTGTGGTGAATTTGCACCACACCGGGCTAGCCCTGCACTCTGCCCCAGGGCACTTTGATGTGGAGTTAAGTCTTGCTCCTGGTCCCTGCTGGACAGCTCTACCAATTATTCCTGATGTCTGAGGTAGAGAGGGAAACAAGCCCCCTTCTGAAGAGACCACTGTGTGGGCAGCTCGGTGAGCATCAGTATCCTTGCAGTATCCAAGCAGTAGCCTTGCTTTCTCCAGGTTTGAAATTTAGAGGTGGCAGAAGGGTAACTCCAGTTGTTTTACTGACAATTTCCTCGCAACTCTGGAGAAAGATGAAATGCCCACCTTCATTTTAACTTCAAAAGTTCTCTGCTGTTATGTGGGCCGAGGATATTGACAGTACCTGATCTTGGCATCTGCTTTCCTGAGGCATATGATAACTTTTTGGCTTCTGGCTTTACTTGCTGAAGGTCTAAAGTTTCCTGTAAGGGGTTGGACAGCACACTGTGGCTGCCAGCACTTGGTATGTGGGGTCTGCCACCCCTGCCAGCACACACAGCTCAGCCCTGTTCATCACCCAGTCCCAAGGACAGGACCCAGAAGCTCAGGTTTTGCCTGACCCACCGTTGCTTAATTGTCCAGGATAACAGCAGAGCTGAGTTTCACTGTTTCAGGGTCCTTCAGAGGCTTAGCAAGGCAGATCAAGCTGACCACTGCCATCTCAGTTTGGGAAAAAGAAGATGATTTTATAAAGGGCATTGTTTTTCTCCCACTGCTTTCTTTAGAAATGTCCTCTAAAGCAATTCCACATATCAAGTGCTTTAGGAATGCTTGGATTTCATCTCTGTTTTCAGACTCTTCTGCCAGACTGAGGGAATATGGTGAAGGTTGGTTTGCAATGAGCAAACAGCTGAGGCAGGGATTTTTGCTGCCTCCAATAGATTTCTCCATCCCAATTTTCCCCATGGGAGCTTCCCTATTTCCCCATGCTGTCCTACATATTTCTAAGAAAATCTTCTCTATGAGAGATGATCTTGAGACAACTTTTTTGCTTGGCTTTTTCCCGGTGATTCTGTGATCAGATGCGTGGACTGGTTGTGTGTTTCACCACCTTCATTTAGTATGAATTGCCACTTCAGGAGCACACTACTGATAGCTGGTCCCACAACTGACTTCCTGAGTCTTTGTCTCTTCCTGGAGCAGAGTTAGAACTCTTGCAGTGCCTACTTCTAGGGCAGTCCCAGGCCAAATGCACATTCTAATGGATGTCACACAAATGCAGAAGATAAACCGTATCATATCATCAAATGGGCCAA
This sequence comes from Rhipidura dahli, assembly GCA_013399225.1. Taxonomy (NCBI): domain Eukaryota; kingdom Metazoa; phylum Chordata; class Aves; order Passeriformes; family Rhipiduridae; genus Rhipidura; species Rhipidura dahli. The sequence goes on along the minus strand of VXAC01004740.1, from coordinate 3,168,205 downwards.
TGTGTACTCTTTCCAATACTGGTTCTAATGCTGAATGGGGAGTGTGAAAATATGAAACAACCACAGGGAACAGATACTCCCTGCAGATATATGCTAGTCAAAAGACCAAATCTGAGATGCAGCTTTGAACACCCTTCTCTCTCAACTTCTGTTACAAGAATAATGCTTTCAATAATAAGAGAAACACCTGTGGTTTCACCTGATAAACTTCATCCTTTGTCCTAGGGTTTTAAAGTGGTCACATCTTGCATGGTACAGGGATGTTCTAACAGGTGTTACAAAAGGTTTTTTTCCTACTCAGTTGTTTCTCCACAGGCAGGCCATTGCACATGGGGAATGAAGAAAAAAAAATCTTTGCACAAATAGGTGAAAAAATAAATGTAAGGAAAAGAGCCTAAAGTCAAAGAGCTACAGGGCTGCATGGCTTTTCATAGATCTTTCCTCCACCAATGTGCAGAATCATCAGCTCCACCCCTGAGGCAGCTAAAAGTGTTTACAAGCCATTTCGGTACATAAAACTCTCACACAGGAGAGGTCAAATCTCAGCACGAAAATCCTTGATAGCACACTGTGATTAAAGTAAGCATCTGTATTAAAATGTACATAATTCCAAATTGTTGCACATGTCAACAAATTATAGACGCCATGCTGATCATGTCTCCCCAGCGCCCCTGTAACAAAATGTAATTTGTAATTCAAAAGAACACTGTCATTTCGAATCTGATCTCCTCCAATTTTTCTTTTCAAATCCAGAGCATAAAATGAGAAGAATTTAGATCTGGGAGAGCTAAGGGTGTTTTGTTTTGTGTACTTCCTCGTCTTTGCTTTAGATACCCAAATCATAATTGCTTTGCAAATGGAGTTTTTTGCATCATTAAAATAAGTGGGACCCATAATGTAGTGAGCTAAACAATGTTGTTTCTAGTGGGAATGCCACAAAAAAATGAGAGGTGATTATAACAATCCATGCCTCGTTATTATGGTTGTTATAAACGAGTTAATGGCGAGTGTGCCACGAAGGACAGCACAACAATGCTGCTTCTTAAAGTTCATTACATCTTATCAGCAATACTAACATAAGCATAATCAAAAGCATACTAACACCTATTCTGCAGCTAACTAGAAGGAGAGAAAGAAGAAGAGTAATGGCTTCTTCTTCTTCCCTGACATTTTATACCATCTTTTATGTAATTCGTTGTTTATCCTTTTAAACCAATATGTGTTAGCCAGGTATGTTCATGTCAATGAAAATGCAGTAAAATCTCCTCCAACGGCTCGACAGCAGAATATGGATTCTGGGTAGAAGAAAGGGGAAAGGAATTTTTAACTGCATCAAAACCTCCATTTTGGCTCTTATCTCTTATTAACTCACTACAATAACAACTTCAAAACCCTCCACCATTTCACCCTGTGATACATTGCATATTTTTCTTATCACCTAATTTACACTGCAGTAGATCCCATAGTTTCCATAAGGGTAGGTAACTTCCTCCATGGATGGAGATCAAAATACTTTCCAACGGGAAAAGCCACTTCTGTCTTCTAAGTTCTACATCAGTTTTTACAACAGGATTTACAGTGCTTTCTGTAACAGGTTCCACAGCAGGTTCATCTTCAGGGAGAGGAAAATTCTCTGCATTCTGGCTTGTCTCAGGTTCCATCTGAGGAGGAGAATTATCCCCAGCATTCTGTACTCCAACATGTGATGATCAATATTTAAAAGTTCAGATGAGCTAGGCAAAACAACAGTCCTAGCAGCAAAGAACTTGGCAGCTATGTTTTTACATCCTGTAATTACAACCCTTCCCAGGGACCTTTGCATGGAAAGGTCTGGTGTCCACACCCTGGCCTCTGCTTTTGGGGAAAGGGCTGATGGGACTGAAGTGGAGTATGTTTACCCCACAGTTTATGGGGAAGGGGGAGACAGCCTCAGCTGAGCCAGGCATTTGATGGCAAATTGACAATTTGCAATTGATGGCAACCTTCATGCTGCAGTGGCTGCACTGTTTCTGGTACTCGGGTTACCTTGTTCAAGGCAAGCTTCTGTATCTCTGTACTTACTGTGCTCTGTTATAGAATCATCATTCAATCATAGCATGTCCTGAATTGGAAGGGACCCACAAGAATCACTTACTGAGTCCAGCTCCTTGTCCTGCACAGGGCAACCACAAGAATCACACCATGTTCCTGAGAGCATTGTCCAAACACTTCTTGAAAATCTTCTTGAACTCTGTCAGGTTTGGTGTTACAACCATGTCCGTGGGCAGCCTGTTCCAGTGCCCAACCACTACGTTTGAAATGTTTCCTAACCTCCCCTGACACAGTTTCATTTAATTCTTTCAGCTCTTTCAGGTCTGATGGCCAGAGAGAAAAGATTGGTACTTATCCCTCCTCTTCCTCTCTTGATGAAGCTGTAGGTTCCTATGAGTTTTCCCCTCAGTCCCCTCTTCTCTAGGCTGAACAAGCCCCAAGGTCTGTGTAGATGTTCCCATGAAAAACTAATTTCCTGACTTAGGAGAAGAAAACTGGAAACCAGTCTAAAACTTTTCTGAAATTTACTCCCTGGTTATATTTAGTTCCGCATTAGCTTTGCAAAAACTCAGCTGAATCTGCAATTACACCCCACAACCCCTCCAAGGAAAAGAAACCAAACCAGAATCTTAATTTCTGCTCCCTTCAAGGGTTTGGCAGGGCCAGGTCTTGCTTGTGAAATGTAACAGTCTCCCAGTGTAGGACCACTCATTTGTTACTACCTTCTCCTCTAGGACTGTGGAAGGTTTAAAATGATCAGGGAAGTCCATCTATATATATATATATTTTTTTTTTTCCTCCAGCATTAATTTCCTGTTCTCTTTTCATGTGAAAAGTTACCTGGACAAAGCACAGTGAATGATTTGCCTGGTGTGCCTTTCCACATTATTGTAAAATATAATCAGATCAGAAGCTATTCAGGGTGGATTAATACCAACCAAACACTAAGGTTTTCTGTGGAGACCATCCAACAGAAATTTCTTTTTTCTCACCACAATTTTATATGGGATTAAAATTGTATTCATCAGCACTTTAGCAAATGTTTTTCACTGACATTGCAGCTGATGTTTTCTCTTACTACTTTAAGCAGCTTGATCAATTACCAAGCACAGTAAGTTCCCAGTAATTCCATCTGTGTTATAAGAAGGAAGGTGTTTTACTAAGGTTTGGAAATTTCTGTTTACCACAGACATAAGTTCAACACAGCCCTTCCAAGAGTTCTGGAGCCACAGTTGTTCATTTTCTTCTTCCTTGGAAGGATGCCTGGTTATAACTGAGGTTCTTTTGCTTGTTGCACTGTTGGTGTGTGTAAGGACTAACACTGCTTGTATAGATTTGTAAAAAATGAAAGTTTGGAAAGGAATGAAAGGAGAGGGAGGTTTTGTCTAAGGCTGCAGCATAGTTTGTGCCCATGCAGCCCTCCTGCCCCAGGCAGGTGACACACGTAAGGCTGCCCTGCCTGGTTCATCCCAAGCAGTGCTATTCTCTGCAGACCATCCTTTAGCATGGGCATTAGTGCATTGCTTGTGATGAACGAGGATGTCAGAAGTGACACTCTAATGTGTGCAAAGCTCAGCATGTATCTGCTTTGCAAGGCCTGGAGCACAGGAGCTGACTGCAAATTCTGACTGGTGATTGAGTGCTATAAAATGGAGTGAACAGAAAATACATTCCCACTGTGTAACACTGGCCCTTTTGTTATTTTTCCAGCTGAGGCACCTCTTGTGCCTCAACTCTGGCTCTCACACATCTGTCCAGCCTCTCTGAGCTTTCCTGGGCATTTGCACTTGCACTCTTATATCTAACACCCTGTGTAGGGTCTAGTCAGCCTGGACTGACAGTTTTTTAGTTTCCAAAATCCACACGTGGCTGGTCACCACAAGTGACCATACTTGGTAGCACAGGAAACATCTTTCAGATAAAGGGGTTTGCCTAATCCAAGTCACAAGCCACACTGCCCTCAGCATGCTTTGTCTTCTCCCAGGTCAAACATAATGCCAAAGGGTGAATGATAATATTGGGACCCAGAATTTCCTTCACTTACTCTGACTCTTTCTCACACAGGTGATTCTTATAACAGTGACATAGCTGTAGGGATATGTTGTGTGAGGACAGATGGTGGTATTAAGTGACGAATCAAGATAGTCTTGACTGTCTTCTGGAAACTCTGTCAAGAGATTCCTGTCTTATTTCTGGGGCAAATCCCCAAAGCTGGATGATATGAACACTTTCTCTCTCCCCTGCCCTATGCTCCCCTCAAGGAATATTCCCATGTAATTCCTTTGCCAGGTGCTGTTGGCTGCAGCTAAGGCCAAGCTCAAATCTGTATTTAAATTAAGCTGTGACTTTAAGTCCTGACCCAGTATTTATGGCCTCACTATATACAGTCCCACAGTGCTCTTTCTAGGCATTAAGTTTCCATAAGAGTAAAATCCTGGCATGAAAGGACTTCACAATATAGAAAAGACAGCATGACCTAATAAAAGGAAGCACTGGTGCTAATGAATAGCAGCTCAAACAGATTCTAGAGTAACTCTGAGACCAAATTCTCCTTATACTGAATATGTAGAAATCCCCATCAGCCGCCATCACACCACCTCCTACAGCCACACCCACTGCAATTCCTGTACCTGGTTTTGTGCTAATGAGTAATACAGTTGCTGTTTCATCTCTTTCGGACCTTGGGAAACCTTGCTCGTCTTTCAGGTGTGGATAGAAGAGCAAGGAGAAGAAAATATAATGGTGACTGAGATGGGACCATCAAATCCATGAGAAGTTTATTGTTTTCTGGTGTTATATATAATAATACAAACTGAAGCTCTTGATCAGTAGTTGTAAGCCAGAAGGAAAATGCTCGGGGATCACAGAATCATTTAGGCTGACAAAGACCTCTGAGATCATCAAGTCCAACCTCTAACTGATCACCACCTTGTCAGCTAGACCATGGCACTAAATGCCACATCCAGTCATTTCTTGAACTCTTCCAGGGATGGTGACTGTAGCACTTCCCTGGGCACTCCATTCCAATGCCTGGCCGCCCTTTCCATGAAGAAATTCTTCCTGAAGTCCAAGGTGAACCTTCCCTGGTGCAGCTTGAGGCCGTGTCCTCTTGTCCTGCCACTGGTTGCCTCAGAGATGAGACTGACCCCGACCTGGCCACATGCTCCTTCCAGGTAGTTGTGGAGTGATGAGGACTCCCTGCTGTCTCATTTCCTTCAGGCATGGAAACATCAAAGACTGATGCAAACCAGGCCTGGCTCCTGGTCTGGCCTAGGGAGCCATTCAGCACTTGGATCCAAAGCCTTATGTGTCTTCACGATAAAGGACAGCAGGCTGCAAACTGAGGTCAGAACAGTCTTGCTACAAGCGCCTTCAAAGCCACCACACATCATGTTATGGCCCTGTGCCCCATGCTGACATCCAGAAAAAAATGGGTTCTTCACAAAATTAAAAGGGAAAGGATTAAAAGGAGATGCATCATCCTTTGTATCCTTTTCATTCCCATTGCTGTCTTGATCTAAAACTGGCCCAAACTAGGTGGCCTGCAGACCACTCTCATTCACCTGCTGGTAGCCCTTCAGGCTATTCTGCAGGCTTGTGTCAGGGCACAGACATCCCATAGCTCTGTATTCTCTGCCCCACACCGTGCCCCTCATTGCTTTTAACCGCTGTAGAGTTTACAAGTCTGCAGCTGTAGCTTTGGATCTGGAGTCAGGAGGAAAAAGCCCTGTGTTAGGACAGCTACTGTACCACTATTCTCTTGAACCCCTAAAAGTCAGAGGCAAACCCTGACTTTCCTCCATAGGTGCTTTGCTTTGCATTCTCCTTTCTGCCCTATAAAGGTGAGGTACAAGGTCAAGAGCAGCCCAGAGCAATGTCCTGCCTCTAAGGAGGACAAAACCAGACAGGAGATGGCCACCTGATTACCAGAGGGTGAGGGCGCAGGATTTAACTTCCCCCTTTGGAGACAGACCCAGAGCCAAGGGTTTGTCCCCACCATGGGGGCAGCCACGAAGGCACCTCACTGGCACAGGTTCCCCCCATCCTGGTCCCCAGCTCCTCACCTCAGGAGCACCCACCAGGGGTGCATCAGTTCTGTCTCCAGAGGCAGGCCACTCTGGCAAAATCCCAAGCCCTGTGCTTCAGGCACAGTCAGGGGTTGGTTTTTTGATTGCCTTATTTTCTTTTTAATCTAAACACTGCAGGATTAGCAAAGTATGGGTTTACAGAGCACACAGGGGCCGCTGCTGTAAAAATAGCTGGGTGATGCCAAGTCCCTGCAGGGCTGTTGTCAAAATGCTTGACACCATGAAGAGTCCCAGCACAGCAGCCTGCCCACCTCCCTGTAGAATAAGTGAAGTCCAAAACAACTGGATTGACTGATAAGAAAGACACTTATCAATCAACTCATATACAACAGCTCATACAGCTGCACCAACTTCAGCACATCAGGACAGTTTACCATGGGTAAAGAAAATCAGTACCCCTGACCAATTGATCTGAGGCCCAAGGTGGGTCTGGCTTTCAGACTCCCCACAAATGCAGCACACAGTGCATAGAGGGTCAGCTATCCCAGGAATGGATCCCAAACCGCCAGCAAGTCAAGCAAGGTATCCTCCAATGACAGTCTTTTAAATGTTCAGTTTCCAGATGTACACAACCTCCTGCCAGTAATTACTGTAATAACTTCCAGATATCAGATCTTTTCAGATGTGGGACCTTCTGCTTTGAAATAATGATGCTGAATCTTAAACCAAAAAAAGCTTGAACAAGTTGTTGAACTCATGTATGCATACATGAATGACTTAATGAATAAGATGAAAAGCAAGAAGAGACAGAAGCAAATGGATAAACAAAGAGTATAAAGGTTTAGTGGAATATGCAGATGAAATAGGAGATCACAGCCAAATCACAAGATCAGAGAATAAACTCAGATAATTTGTGCAAAGAGAGATAAACACAATAAAGAATGCCCAAACAACAGGTAAGTTACAGAAAGAACATTTTGAAAATCTGTAAAACATACAGAATATCCCTTGATGCATCTTAGGTCTGTGTATTTAACAACTATAAGAGGTGATCAGGAGCAGGGTATGCACTGAAAGGAAAAGGAGGAAGCTCAGCTACTCTTTTTATGCAAAAATGTGTTGGTTTTCCCCTCTAGAGCTTGTTTCTAAGCATCTGAAGTAGTCTGTTTAGGGCAGTTGCTCCTCAGTGGTCACATGGATAAAATGTGCAAGTATGTGACAGTATTTCCACTTACCCCCACCAGCAGCAGCAGAAGGCAACTGCCTGGTTTCACTTCTGCTGGCCAGATGGAGGCATGGGAGCCAGGCCTACCCTCCATCTCTGCATCAGACTATCTGGTTAAGGCAGATGGTTGCAGTGGGCATCTGGAGGTGTCCAGCAGTCCTGCCTTCTAGCTTGTGTAAGATGATACTCACAGCTGGGTCAGGCTTCAGGACAACTTCAGTGTGAGATGAGTTTATGACAGCAGGTTTGAATGCATGCTGCGCTTCTAGCTTCCCACCACATTCTCCTGGATGTTGAAATATTTATGGGGAAAACAGTCTTATTAGCTGAAAGAAAGAGGTAATGAGCTACAGAACTGCTGATTGCCATAAAGACTCATCCTCCTCTGGTGGACTTGAGTTTCTCCCATTTACTTGCAGAGATAGGCTTTCTGGAATGGAAATAACTGCAGTCCAGTTTTTCACTTGTTTGATGAAATGGGAATAAACACCTCACAGCCAGTAGCTCTTTCCAATATTCATTCTGTCATTACTGTCCTTTCCAGCTCAGAAGGGTGAAGTCTTGTGATATAGACTGGGTGAAATTTTCCTTAAAACTCCAATCTGTGCTTGCTTTCCAAGTCACAATACTTTCCAAATTTTACATATTATCCCCTATTTTTTTTTCCATTTTTCTTTTCTTTTCCCATTTCTTTTCTTTTTTCTTTTTCTTCTTTTCCCAGTGGCACTTAAATGTTCCTTTGATTGATAGCAGAACTCGGACTCCATCAAGGTTCAAGCCACAAATTCTCTGAGGCAGCCAAAACCACTGAGTAAGGGAGCCTAGCTTGGAAGGATATAGGGGAGAGTGATTCTGGGAACTCAGATTTGGGATGCCTGGAAGATGCTGGGAATGTGGTGCAACTCAGTTTAGGGCTTTCAAGATGTCATGAATTGTGTTTTGGAGGAGGCAAGCTGGAGAATCATTGATTCTGGTAGTCAGGTGGATAAAAGCAATGAAATTGTTTTACATATCAGTCTGAGATGCAATCCTAAAGCTAAGAAATCCTGTTCTAGGATCAGTTCAGAAAGTTTTTCGTATCATTAATATCCATCAGGTGGCTACTTTCCTTTAAGAACTGAGGATGTTTCCCTGGCAGCTCTATGTAATTCTGCTGGCTGCCAGACCATTCCTCACCAATATTCTCTGAAATTATACAGTGGCAGGCAGTGTGAGCAGAGAAAACCCCACCCCTACACTGAGTGAATATATAGGTCATGTCTGAAAGGAACAGGATGCAACACCTGTCTTTTAAGAGGAGTTGATGTGGTCAGAAGCAAACTGACACAAAATGGAACTGTTGAAGACCATAAATACCTCCAGCTGTCACTGATGACACAGCTGCTGGAAGGAAGACAAGTCCTTATGGCTTTAGGGCAAAACCTCACTCACACCTACCTTCTGCATGGAGTGGAGGCCACCTGGGTGGTGGGTGAGGCTCCTTTTGAAGCTGGGCTCTGTGGGAGCAGCCAGCACCAGCCTGGCCACCGGAGCCACGCCATGCGCAAACCCTGTCTCTAGCCATGCCCACATCTTGACAGGGAGCTGCTACTGCACAGAGTCCTCACACCCCTGTATGGCCCAGTGCAAAAAGAAAAGTTGGGGAATGGTAGGAACATTTTGATGCTCTGGCATTCCAAGGATTTCCTCTCTAGAATTTGAAATGGCATTCCCTTTTGAAAGATTTGTTATTTGAGAAGAAAAAAACATTTGGAAACATTTTTAAAAGGTCAAAATCAAAATAAAGATTTAGAAAATAAAGAATCCAGTCATTCAGTGTGAAATGTTCATTTCCTTTGAAATTGTTATGTATAATTTTTCTTTTTTTCCAGGACTTCAACATTTCTTCTTTTCTGGTCAGAAAAGAATGTCAGATCTTGACAGTCCTTGTGGGGCTGGAGGAGCCTCTCCTGCCCAGCCCTTGTGTGCACACATCATTCATATCAGGCATTGGCCCTTGGACCATAAACCAGTTGAGCAATTTGCTTCCAAAAGGAAACCACCACCAGAGTAGAAAAAGATGCTGAGAACAAAAGTTATTGTTTAATGTCTTAAAGAAAATCAGTGTTGAAAACAGCTTCCACTCTATTCCGTTTTCTGCAGCTTTGTCATTTGAAAACAAAGATTCTTTTCTCTCTCTCTTCCACAGGCTTGACCTAAAGCTTATCTTTCTCCCATTTATGTGTCACCTGAATTCTACCAATTTTACACTTCCTCTCTGGCTCTGCTTGCCGAGGCCATGGAGCAGGGACACATTTGTTAGTCACCTTCCAAAGCACAGCAGGCTACTGCTCCCTGATGCAGGCACTATAGCAGTACAGAAAAACAAAGGGGAACATGCCAAGCCATACAAGAGTTAGAACTTTGAAGTTTTCTCTCTGTTTTTCTCATTGCACTTTTAATGCAGTTATTTAGAAGTTAATATATTTCACCCTTGCTGCTCACTGAATATCCTCGACTCAGCAGAGATGTAGAGCTGCAGAACACACTTAAAGCAAGGAGAAATTGATTGCCAAACAGATGCAGAATACTATTACTAATTTCTTGGTTTTCATCATTCCTCTCCAGTAAAGAAAAAGAAATCAAATCAAAAAAGTCTGAAACTGGTAACAAATCTTATGGCATTTGGATTCTGAAATAAAAGAAAAGCCTGTGACTGCAATCATCCAGCAATTTGTCCTTTAGCCTAAATGTGTTTGTTGTCCTTGGCATTATTTTTAAGACATCACTGTTTCAAAAGTGATCCTCTGACAAGTGGGGATTTGTAAAGTATTGGTGGTGCCCTCTCTCTGACCCTGTGGAGGGAACAGTCTGAGATATCTCTTGGTTTCACTGGCCAGGCTGTTGGCAAACAGAGGCTTAATTGCCCTGCCTTTATTCCCACTGTGCATCTGATACACCAAACACGATGAAGCCACAACAAATATTTTTGTCCTACCATAGTGCAGGTCGCACAGTGATGAATCCTGAGTATCAGGGGTGCTGCCAGGAGGAATTTTGGCTTTGCAGACCCCATGCATTCACCTTCACTCCTTTGCCTCAATATAGGTGTCTAAGGATAGGCATCCTGTGGGGCTGGGGGATAAAACACCAGACGTATGGGTGACCCACAGCTTCCCACAAACATGTCTAGGGACCACACATGATACACTCTTGCACCTTAGGAGAGACCTGTGTTTAGGCATCTGAGTCCTGCCTCTAGGAAGCAGCAGGCACCAACATTCAGGTGTTTGCCTAGAGCTACATCCCTCCCCCACTTCGGGGTGAGATGAGTCTTTCCACAAAACCTGTCAATTTGTTTTCTGTGACTGTACAGGAAATCCACCCAGCTGTGCTGCAGGGGCTGGGGACCCCCTGTCTAGGAGAATGCTGTGACCACCACCTCCACACAGGCATACATTGAGGGGTTCTTCGTGTTTGCGTGGCAAAATTCTTTGGAAGTCTTGACTTCTTACCAAGGAAATGTTTTATCCATTTAAGGTGGGGAGAACAGAGGGAAATGATTTTGTTTGTTCTAAAATAAATACCAGGTTGACAAATTTCTTTAACACTGACTAGTATGCTTTTCTTTCCCATTTCAGTTTTGAAGTCTGCTAAAAGCTTTGTGACTGCATTTTCATTCCTCACAGTGATGTTAAAGGCAAGTAGTGCTGCAGGCTGAAACCTCATCCAGCCAAGAATGATGGATGAACAACAGTAAGGGCAAGATTTTTACCCCTAATTTTTGTCATCAAAATATTTCCACGTATTCTAGTTCTCCAGCATATGATTGTTAGCTGGACTAGATCAGGCACCACAGGGGAAATTCAGACATGTTGCTCTGAGATCATAAAGTGGGGCAGAAATACCCTCAAATGTCACATGCTTGCACAGGGATGCTACAAGGGAATTTTAAAGCAGTAGAGCAATTAAAAGCTGCAGGAAGCTTTCAGCAGTAGAAATGGTTCTGCAGGAGGTCAGAGGAGGGCAAGGTGAAGACGTTTCTCTGTATTTTGTGAGACTACAGCTTGAAACTTGGGGAAAATTTGGGGCTGTGCTGCCTTTATCCAAACCAGATTTCCCAGCTTCACTCTGTGTGCAGGATTATTTTTTAGTTATTATTTCCTAGCTTTCCTGTTGCTGTATGTAATCACTCCAAGGAATGCTCAACTATTTTCAAAACTCTGTGCTTAATAACCAAGGTGGGTTTTTGAGGAAGTCACAATTTTATCTGCACCAAGATGCAGCGTAGCACAGTTGGAATAGGTCTGGGAGTGGGTTGGTGCTGAGGACCCACCTCATATCACTCATCTGTCCTGCAGCCTGGTTCAGATGCCCATGAGGATGTGGCACATGTTACAAGCACTCCTAGGAACCCCTCTGAGCCAGTCTGAGTTCCCTGAGGCCAATCTGCAGCACAAATCTTTGCAGGTTGTATGTGGGGAAGGCAGATATTCACTTCAAAAACACACTCCTGCTGCAACTGAATGCTGGTGTCAGCACAGCCCCAGGTGTCTGCAATGCAAGGGCAGCAGAGTAACTTTGCCCCAGTTAGAGCACCACAGTGCTTCTGGGTACAGCCACACTGCTCACAAGTGTCAGTGGCACCAGAAGGGAAATGAGCCTGCAGGGCTGGACGTGGCTGCTGTTAGGACATTAACTATATGCAGCTCCAACTGTTTTTTCCACAAGCCACAGCAAGCCCTGCTGATCCAACCAATCCAGAACACCTGGGGGTACAGAAATTATTGTGTAGGAAGTGGTTAACAATTAGTTAAACATTAAGCTGTCATTGTTAAGAAAGGGAGAGGGAGAAAGGTCCTTTCTGGTAACCTCTCCCAAATCAGTGCTAACAAGTTGAGCTAAAAATGCAACAGTTCAGCTTGCACTCAGGTGCTGAGAGCTGTCTGTTGGGATGTGAGTAACACCTGCCAGGATGCTTGCAGCTCATCCAGCCTGTAAAAACATAAATCACCCTGTATCTGGACTGAGCTTGAAAGGAGTCAGTAGTTCAGGTTCATTTTAATTGTGATTTATATGACTATTCCTGCTTGGAGGAGCAGGCACCAAAGAGGGAACACACTGCAACGCTGTCTTCTCTGTGATCACTGACCAATCTCTAGCCCTACAGAGATGACAGATGCAGTTTGTTCAGTGGAAGATGGAGCTGTCATGCAAGAGCCCAGTGCTGCCCAAATGCAGCACTGTCAGCTCTTAGGGACAGGTTTGCCATCTTTGAGGGAAATTCTTGCAGTGCTTGGTGTTCTGCTTGCCCTCTGACTTCTGAAATCAAAGTAGCAGAAGTGTATCAGAGGTATTCTATTTCTTGAGCCCAGCTTTTGCAATCTCATGGGAAACATTGTGACAGAAAAATGCTCAAATTGCTTCAAGAATGCAAATGAAGAGAATTCTAAATTTGTTGTTTCAAAAAATGTTTAATTTTATACAACTGTCTTTGGGGTTAGAAGTAGACTAACACTTGGTGATTTTGTGTGAGTTGCAGTATTTAAATAGCACACTCTAAGGGCTATCTAAGCTCTTCTCTCTTTCCAGTCTCCTAAATTAAGTCAGCTAGTGGTCTCCTTCTCCAGGAATGGATTCTCATCCCTGAAAAGAGTTCAGAATGTTTATCTTGAATGACTCGAAACCTTTTCCAGGATCCATAAAAACATAGCTTCTCCATTTAAGTTGGAAATTTCTTAAATAGAAATGTTTCATGATCAGATCCTGCAAATGCCCATAAGTAAGTAAATCATAGAATCACAGGATATGCTGAGTTGGAAGGGACCCATCAGGATCACCGAGTCCAACTCCTGGCCCTGCACAGGACACCCCAAGAATCACACCATGTGCCTGAGAGCATTGTCCAAACGCTTCTTGAACTCTGTCAGGCTGGTGCTGTCACCACTTCCCCGGGGATCCTGTTCCAGTGCCCATCCACTCTCTGAGTGAAAAACTTTTTCCTAATATCTATACTAAACCTCCTTTGACTCAGCTTCACGCTGTTTCCTCGGGTCCTGTCACTGGTCACGAGAGTGAAGAGATCGGTACCTGCCCTTCTGCTTCCCCTCGTGAGGATGTTGAAGACCACGATGAGGTCTCCCCTCAGTCTCCTCTTCTCCACACTGAACAAACCAAACAGAAAATGTCAAGTGACCTCAGACACTCCTCATACAGTTTCCTCCTTCTTGCCCTTCTTGAAAATCAGGACAATGTTCACCAGCTTCCAGTTGGCTGGGACCTCTCTGGATTCCCAAGACCACTCAGAAATTACCTGTGGATATTGCTCACATGCCTAAGTGTTTCAGAAATGGGTCACCTAAAAGGGTATTTCTAGCAATGGTCAGCAAAATGCTGGTTCTGCTTACGTAAACCTTGTGGATCGAAAATGCTTGGCTGCAAATACAAGCAGTAAGAAAGTGGAAAGAATTGTAACACTTCTACTATTAGTCAGATCCCTGAAGAGAAAGAGCATCATGAAGAAGAAAAAAATCACTGGAAATGGAATTAACCAAACTTTGCTGAAATTGCAATCTGTTGTTGCAGATGGAAAGAATATTACCAGAAATGGCCAACCTTTCCAGATCCATTGCAATCAACCCTGCACTGTAACCCTGTGACCTGTAACTTCAATCTTCTTGTTTTCTGAAATGCAGCATGTCACTGCTTCAGGCTTCTGATCAGAGTAATGCCCCTGTCCTGCTGGGCTGGTGGCATCAGTCCCCCCAGGCCTCCAGGATCCTGTAGGCAGCTGACCTCAAGCCCATGCAAGTGTTTCACAAGCAGCACCACGACCATAAGTGCAAAGTATGTGAAGAAGGAGTCGCAGATCTAAACAGTCAGCTCAGCTTGGTGAAGGAATACAGACATTTTCCTTTGGCTCTCACTACCCTCATAAAGCCAGCATTTCACCACCTCTCTGAATTTCTGCATCAGTTTTGTGTCTTGCTGTGCTGGATACAGCTCCACTGTAAGCAGGGACTCTGTACAGTCATGCAGCTCAGTACATGACACACTTGCAAGTGAGCCGAGGGGCCTCACAAGGCAGAGCCTTCAGGGAAACCTAGAGGGTGGTGCAGGTCCCTTAAGTCCCAGAAAACTCATGGCTAGTGTTTTGTGCAGCATTCACATGGACTTGTAGGAAAATGGATGAGCAGTTAAAGATTCAGGCTGACGGCACTATGGACTTTGGTCTTGTGCTAGACAGGGAGGAGATGCCTGCCCAGAAAAGTCTTGGTGTAGGACTGGGAGGAGGATTTAGCTGTGTGAATCAGATAAACAGCAGTTTCCTCTACATCTGTCCCTTGAAGTTTTAGTAGTTAGCAGTTTACAGATTCACTGGGTTTTGTGGTTCAAGGTATTTTAGCAATTCTTTTGAATTGCTTTCTGCATCCCCCTGTTGCTCTTCTCCTTAGCTCACGATGGGAGAAAAAGCCCAAGTACTGAAGCTGAAAGCCATTTACTCTGATCCAAATTCTGCTCTCAGGTCTGCCAGGATAAAATTAGTGACTAATTTAAGCATGAGCAAAATCAGGACTGTTCTCTTGTCCTTTCTGTCCAAAGGCAGCAGAGAAGGCCAGCAGCTCCCTGGGCTGTGTGAGCAGAAGCACAGCCAGCAGATCAAGGGAAGTGACTGCTTTTTCCACTCAGCACTCAATAGACCACATGCAGAATACCGTGTGCAATTTTAAAGTTCCCAATACTAAGAACATGTCAATAAACTGCAGAAATTTCAGCAGAAGGCCACCAGTATGGTCAGGACTAAAGCATTTGCTTTGTCAGTAGAAGCTGAAGGACCTGGGTTTGCTCAGCCTGCAGAAGAGAGTTTCAGTGAGACCTGAGAGCAGCCCCCCATACCTTCTAGTCTAATGTGTGAAGGAAGGCATGGGTGAACAGGTTGGCCAGGGAACAGCTGTGGTCTGTGACACCAGTCTTACGGTCCCCAGCCATCTGACTTCCCTCCATCCTCATACCATTCCATTACTGGGCATCATTAAGGGACTCAGCCTGCCAGAGTGCTTGGGTCTACTTGGCTCTCAGCAAGGAACATGTTCCTCACCCCTGCTCTGAAGAAAACATTTCAAAAGTGTTCAAATAGCTCAGCATTTTCTTGACAAAAGATGCTTAATTCAGACCAAGTCTTTGTAAACACTGGAATCATAGTGAGACTTTTAGAGTTGGGGGTGCTGGGGCTCTTTTGGTGATTGCTGTACTCCACAAATTTCTAATGGGCTTGTTACAGTACCTCAAAGTGCCAAATTGGGTATTTAATGTGGGTCTGCATTTCAATGGCATTCTAGTTTCAGCATTGTATTTATAAAATGGAAAATGAACTACCCAGTTGTAGAAACTACTTGCTACAGCAAACTTACCTGTGACTTGCAGGAGGCAAGGGAGGCCTGGAATAGGATGTCTCAATCACAGAGGAAAGGGATTTGGCTTGAAAAGCACAGTGTTAGAGCTGCCCTGTACCACCACTCTGTGTGGCACTGGCAGTCCAGAGCAGACAAGAACTCATCTTGGCCTTGATCTGGATGTACCATGTAGGTACACACCTCAGAATGTTCTAGCTCTGTTAGGGCTTTGCACTTTCCACTCTTGGCCCTTTCTCCTACTTCATATATTTGGGAGGACTATTTAAAACATGGATGAGGGAGTAGTGCTCTGGCAGTGGCAGTAGCAGGAGATGTGTATTTTGGAATGCTTCCCCAGCACAGGCTAAACAGTGAAACCACTGAAACCCCAAACCATGCTGATGACATTTCATTTTCTTGAGGGATTTTTATCCCTATCCCCAAGTTCTTGGAGATGGCAAGGCTTAGGAATGTAAAATTATTTTTCAGTGTAAGATATTAAGGACTTTTGCAATGTTTTTTAGGCAAAGAGTATTCTGATTCTTCAGTGCTTTGAAAGCTTTATTGGTGGAGGGTGAGGCGAAAGGAGCAAATATCAGCATACGAATAATGCGTGGATTACAAAAAGGGGAAATATAAATTGGGTTAAATATTTTTTCTTATCTCTAGCTCACTGCACTTTTGTGCTCTTTCCAGCTCAGCAGGACTTTTAGCCAGCTCAGATGTTTCCTCAGAGACCCATAAAAGTTCTACAGCCCAAAAAAAGCCCCATAAAATAAGTAAAACCTCCCAGTGTGAAGTTCTTCCTCCCTTCCACTCAGCAATTAACTCTTCTTCCTCCCACTTTCATAGAAGTTGGCTTCCCACACACTGGATGCCAAGTTTTCTGCTACTTCTTTTTCACACCAACCTCAGGAGAAGGACAATGGGTTTTTAACCATCCTGTCTTTGGACTGTGCTGTGTTCCTCTCATCTCCAGATCTTTCCTGGGACAGCTGCACTCTGCTGTGGGCCTGTCTCAGTTTTATTGGCCATTGAAGGACAGTCAAAGCTCCTTGCTTTCAACTGCTCCTCCTACAGAAATATGTCTTAACCATACCTAAATATCTTCCTCTCTCTTACTACTATCTGTGCTACCAGCTTAAAGAGAAACACTCTGGCTACTGGAAGCAAAGATCTGGTGAAGGTCTTGGCATCTAGCAATTCTTCTGCTTCATGTCAGGCATGCACAGAGGTTACAGTAAAACCAAGTCCATTGGTCTCAGGTAACTCCCACATCTCACTATGACACAACCCCAGCACTGCCCTAGCTCACATCTCTCCTTCTTTGTTGATGGCAGACCTCCAAAAGGTCTCTTTTAACACCCACAATCACCTTCTTAATTTGTTTTTTGCCCCTTTTATTTTCTGGAGGATGAGAAATCACTTCTACCCTCCATTTCCTTTTCCTGCAAACCTAGATTGCAGTTCCTTACTGTCTGAGTGTGTTTGCTCAGAAACCCTGGAAGCACAGTGCAGTTTGTTTTAAAGATCATTCGCAAGTGGAAAATACCAAATGTTGGTAGTGGAGCCAACATTTATTATATGGAGTTTCCCCTGTAGCTGGTTCATATGAAGTATTCATCCCACGACGTTGCAAAATGCATGTGATTGATTGACTGGCTGTTCTCAGGAACAGCAGAGTCTGTTCTGTAGCTGGCTCCCAGCCCCTCAACAGCTGGCTAGCTTCTGCTAGCTTCATAGGGACAAACTGGATAAGCAAATTCATGTGTCTGGATGTGGATACTTAAACTCTACACAAAAAGTTGACAGCTCCAGAATACAAGTCTAAGCGAGCAGGACATATTCAGATGTGGATGCACCATTCCCTGAGTACTTCTGGGAATTCAAGAGCAGGTTAAGCTGTCCATGTCAACACAGCCATCAGCTAGGCCATCTGCACATCACGGGAGCCAAATGTAAACCTGGCACTGCTCTGTTGGCTTCTCTGTGGCTTCTCTATGGGTCTCTTTCCTACCAAAGTGCAAGAACTGCAATTCATCTGAGGGTTGACTGTTTCTGTCAAACCACGTCTGCATATATTCTGGTGTGCATTATTTCCCATTAGATCCATTCAGATCTTGCAGGAGAACCACTTCCCAGTTCAACATCATAAAACACAAAGCAACATAACAGTAGCCAAATAAACATTTCTCATAAAATAGGGAAAACACAGCAGTAATATGCATGTAGAGAAAGCCACAAAAGCTTTGTGACTAGAAGAGATGCGTAGAATCAGTCAGGAAGGGGGGAAATGACAAACAGACCCTTATGTGGCACTGTTCATTCTTTCTGAAATATTAATTTCTCTGTAGTCACTTCTGGCCTCAAAGTAATGACCCTCTTAGGTGAAGCTCAATAGAGGCATCTCTGCTGATCCATGGTGTGAGTTTGTGGTCGCAGCTGCTCTGCTCGCATGCCAGCACATAGGGGCAGAAACTACAACGTGAGCCCAAACAAAAGAATCCAGTTTATGGCATCTGTAAACAGTTAGTTGTCCAATTTTATATACCAATTTAAATTCAAGATCCCTAAATTTTCTTCTGTGGAGGCTGAAAATGGAAATATAACTCTAACTAGTCACCAGTCCAGTACTGAGGCAACTAACTACTAATTAATGCCCCTTTTTTTTATAGGAAACCTCAGCTTTTCAGAAGGCAGATTCTGCATTTTCAAGAAGTGAAAAGATCTTCTACTGCAATATAAGGAAGGAGGTGGGATTAATCATCTGGTCTGAAGCCTCCAGCTCCAGACTGTCTCCTTGCAGCTGTTGGCAGCTGGCTAACCCACACCCTGACAACTCAAATGAAGGAGGAAGTTGCAAATCCAGCTGTTAGTTGAGACCCTGTAAAGGACTACAGATCCATGTGTGTGAAATGTGTGGAGACTGCACCAAAGTGCCTTTTAACAAAGTTTTTTCAGGCTCAGTGACAACAACAGAAACAAAAGCTGGTGGAAAACATGCAAGACTGAAAATAAGACCCCATACTGAGGGTCTTTTCCTATAACTTCCTAAACAATGCACAAGTCTCTGCAGAGCAGTGAAACTTGGAGAAACCCATGACCAGATTTACTCCCATGCTGAGAGATCCCCAAGATATCTGATTCCAGTCCTGTGAAGCATCAGGAGTCAGTGGGGATTCCAAAGAGTTCCTTTTATACTTCTGTAATTGCATGAAGCAACATTAAGACAAGGATAATATTTATCAGGGGGTTTTCTTGCAGAGGAAAACCCTCAGAGATTTTTCCATTGACATTCTTGCAATCTCCTTTCCTGGTATTCTCTGGCAGAGTGAGAACCAAGAAGACCAAATCAGCATTGCCTTGGTGTACTGCTATTGAAAGAAATGCGAGGTGTTTAACACAAGGAGACCTCAGGTTTAGTCGCATGCAAGGCATGACCAAGGGAGACTTGGCAAAGTCAGCAAAACCCCAGAGGGCACTGGGCTATCATATGGATTCCTGCCTCTTTTTCTGTTTGGAAAACAAATGTCTTGTTTTTGATGTGGCTGGTGGCAGATAACAGCTACAGAAAAGTGAGTAGGGGAGTACTCACTGTAGTGAGTACACCTTGTTAGAAGCATGGTCCCCTCCACAATAATGGAGCCAACAAACAAAGCCTTGAAGGGAGAGAGGCAAATTAGGCAGTCTCACTGGTTTTACATAACAGCTATAAAAATCTCAACATCCTACACACTGCAGATATTAACCCACACAACAACATTTTTACCACCCAAGTGATACATTACATAATTATTTCAAGAAAATGTTTTTCACAAGCCCAAAGCTCTTCTTTGGAGCTGAGACCTCTCAGGTGAACAGAATGTTTGTAAAAATAAAAATCTGGACGACAAGAATGGAAAGCTGCAGTTATACACCAAGATGACTGGAACACCACTCGGCACAAAGAAATGAGATACCTGTCTTCAGCAGCTTGCTTTTGCTGACAGAGAAAAGATCCCTCAACCAAGAATGTTTCCATTGGCAGACTGTGGTCTGGTTTTTTTTGCAAAGGAGGCCAAGGCATGGGAATCTCAGAAGTTTGAGGGATCACAAAAAATGCATCACATTTTGATCACTCAGCTTAATTGACCCCAAGCTGTTTGGAGTAACTGGCAGTACCAAGGGATATTTAGCCTCTTGAGAGTGCTGTAGAAGGTGAACCAGTGAAAGATTTCCAAATGTTTTCAGAATTTTCCAAGTTCTAAGCATCATAATTCTTCTAATACCTACTTAATCCACTTCTTAGAAACATCAGCATATCACTAAAACTCACTAAGAATTTGCTATATACCATGTGTTGTTGATGTTATATCCTTCAGTGACATACATTTTTCTCCTCAGATGCAACTCACACAACTCTTGTAAAACATTTTGTCCTTGTATCTTATATGTTGGCTCTTTGAAGCAATTCTGTTTTCAGTACACATTACTCAAATATCTTGTGATATATTGATGTATACAATATTATAATATACTGCATAATAAACACAAGAATTCACTAACTGTATGAATAAGTGGCACATCTGTTTCTCTGAGCATCATGGTTTTTTTCAGGTTTCTGAACCTTTGAGCTTTTAAGGAAAAACGGTCCAAGCAGATTTCTCAGCACATGATTCCAGAATAATATTCTGAAAAAAAATTTCAAAAGGAAAAAACCAAAGCAGAGTTTCCTCTGTAATAAAAGTTCTGAAAGCATATTTCCAGTAGGGAAGCTGAGAATCCAGAAAAATAATATAACATTAAAATATAAAATATGAGTTGCAGTGGCAGTAAAGGTAACTGGGAAATGGTTGATCAGCCCTGACCTAACCTGGACCACTTCTGTGCAAAAAGCAAGCAGTAAAGCTAGGAATCACCAGCCTTCCCATCAGAAGAAGATTCCCCATTGTCTTGAAAGTCAAGCTATACTTGTTGGCAAGTTCCATTTGGAGCCTTTGCAGACTGAGGACTGGCAGAGTGCCTGGCAGGAGAGCAAAGGGGCTGCAGCATCACCACGGAGCCAGGCTGATGCAGCACAGTGGACAAGACCATCAGCGTGCAGTTCTGCAAGGTGAAGTTTCAGAGCAGGAGAGTACCAAAAAATGAAGAGTAGATGTGATAATAACCCATAGTGCTACTGGAAAAGAAGGGACAAGTCCTCATTCTGGTTGGTTACTTCTCTGTTTTGTTTAGGTTGCACTGCCTGAAGCTGGTGTTGACAATAGTATTCATTTTGTAGGTTTTGTTTCTTCTCACATTCAGGGAGAGGAAATTGTAATATACCCAGAGCTTGGAACAATTTTCTCTTGTTTATTCACTGCTGATTAGCAGCAGAAACTAAACAGACATCAGCTGACTTGTATTTACATACTCTGCTATTTCAGTAGAGAACACAAAAATACACAGTGTGTCTGCTCTGGGCAGCCTCTCCTGTGTATGCCAGGGAGGAACACCAACCTCTGAGTGATCCATTGTGAAATATTTTTGGATATGTCTTAGATCATACTTGCAAGACATAGTGCTTCAAGAAAGACACTCAGCACCAAGAAAGAATCCACAATTACCAATGGAAGATAGTAAGTGAAAGGGAAAAAGAGGTCAGTGAAGGAGAATCAACAAAAGCTTCTAGGATTTTATCAGCAGCTTAAACAAACACAGCCCATATTTTTAATGGTGAAGAAGACCTTCACATAGTAAAGACCTTGGAAGGATGGAAGTGTGGAAAGGAATTAGCTGGGCAGAAACACTATTGCTATTACATTCAAGAAGAGTTTGAAAGCCTCCTGGAACAGTCAGTAATGCTTTTATTCCTACTGCAAGATAAACTGGTTCTTGTTGCCCAGAGCACTCCTGAGAAAATCACAGTGTCTGCAACCTTAGGAAAAGTATCACCTGTGAAAGCTCAGCAGGATAACACTGTGTTTTTGTACCTGTTTCAACTTAGAACCTTCCAAAGCTTCAGACAGAGCAAACTGCAAATTTTGTCTTGTGAGGAATGGATTTCTTCCTTAAGATTTTCTCTAAGATCTGAGAATAGACTTTACTGCTCCTGAACCAAAACTGTGCCTTCATTGAAAGAATTTTCTCACTATGTGTGTGAAATGATGAATGTAAACAGAATAGAGTCACAGAATATGCTGAGTTGGAAGGGACCCATCAGACTCATCAGCTCCTGGCCCTGCAAAGGATCATCCCAAAGAGTCACACCATGTGCCTGAGAGCATTGTCCAAATGCTTCTTGAACTGTCAGGCTGGTGCTGTCACCACTTCCCTGGGGAGCCTGTTGTAGTGCCCAAACACCCTCTGGGTGAAAAATATTTTCCCTGATAGCCAACCTAAATCTCCACTCTTGCCACTCATCCCCTGCAGCATGGACCTGCTGTAAGACCTGGCCAAACAGTATCTCCTGCCATCTAGAGGCTTCCTGCAAAACCATGAGGGTATTGCCCAAATTCATGCGTGATCTGATCCTCAGGCTTGGTTGAAAGCTTTCACAAGTCACATCTGGAAAGCATGTGCAGGAACTACTCTCAATAAGAAACCAAGGTCAGAAATTCTTCATGGGAGTCAAGGAGACTACACTCCTTCCCTCCTTTGCCCTCAGAGCCTCCCTCACTTCCTCACAAATGATTATGTATTGTCTGGGAGCCAGCTTGCAACTTCCATTTAGGAAAAAAAAAAGGCCTTTGTTTGTTTGTTTTTAATTGAAGATGTTTATTTCCTCTTTATTCAGTGTTCCACACTAGGAGTCCTCTGTGCTCAGTTACAGGTTCTCCAGTACAAGAGAGATATGGACATAATGGATAAAATCCAATGAAGGGCCATGAAGGGGATGAGGGAACAGGAGCACTTCTGATATCAAACAAAAGGCTGGGAGACCTGTGACTTTTCAGTCTGGAGAAGAGAAAGGTCAGGGGAATCATATCCCTGATGTGAAGAGTGACAGAGATGGACACAGGTTCTTCTCAGTGGTATCCAGTGACAGACAGAAATCAATGGGCACAAACTCAAATACAGGAAAATCCATTTAAACAGAAGAAAAATATTTTTTTATGGTGGGATGGTGGTTAAACACTGACCCAGGTTGCAGAGAAACTGTAGGGTTTCCATCATTAGCGGTCTCTAAAATGCAAGAGGACATGGTCTTGCTATAGCTGACCTGGCTTTCAGCAGGATTGGACTAGATGTTTCTCAGTGGTCCCTTCCCATCTCAGCCATTCTGTGAATTTATGACGATTTTTGTCCAATAAATAAATCCACTGTAGAAAATATCTGGAGCTTTAACTTTGGTTTTTGTGAAATTTTTGTTCTGGTTTTATCTGGCTGCATAATAGTGGTCGGTATCATTCACAGACTTACACATTTCCCCAGTTTGGAGGAACTTTTGAAAATCAGATCCAACACCCTTGGACCTCAAAGCAAGGCCAACATCAAAGTTAGATCAGGTTACTCATGGTCCTCTCCAGGCCAGTTATGAGCACCTTCAGGGACAGAGTTTTCCCTGCCTCTCTGGGCTGCTGTCCCTGTATTCGGTAAGTTTGATGATACACACATTTTCTTTACACTTCTTGGAATTTCTCGTGTTGCAGTCTGTGTCCATTGCCCTTCAGCCTTTCAGTGTGTGTATTGCTCACGAAAGTGTGGGTCCATCTTCTTGATGATCCCATTAGGCCATTTGAGATAGTGAATCACTGCCAGCCAAACCTTCCCTTCCCAAGTCTAATCAAGCCCAGTGCTCAGCCTCCCCTAACCATCGTGGCCATCCTCTCGTTGATGTCCCCCAGCTGGCCTTGTGCAGGAGGGCAGAGGATACTCCATGTGCAGGCTCTCCTCTGCTGAAGAGAGAGGTACAACCCTGAGCCCACTGACTGTGTCCCTGCTAATGCAGCTCGGTCTGTGGCTCAGCTTTGCCTGTGTGAATATGTGCTTCCTTGGCATGTGCCATGTGCAGCTTCTCCAGCTCTTCTTCTGCCCATCAGGCCGTGTTTGGAGCTAGGTGACACTGGCACTGGTGACACAATTGGGCCTGAGGTGTTATGGCAACTGAAGGTACCTGTGGACCTGGCCCACAAGTTGTCACCTTTGACACTTGCCAGTGTTGACACCAGGATTTTTGCACCCAGCCACAATTCTGGTGTTATCTTCTTGGGGTGCTCAGTCTCGCCAGGGTCATACATTTCACTGACTCCTGTGGTGCAGCTGGCAGAGCAATGTGGCACAAGTCCTGTGGGAGTGCTTCCTTCTTTATGGGACACACAAGCACGATGAGAAAGGGAGCAGCAGTGCAAGGCATGTCTTTGTTTTTAAATGTTACCAGCTAAGGGCCCTCAGGCAGGCTGGCAGGACTCTGTGGGTGGGACTTTTTTAACATCCATGGATGCCACTTTTGCCTTGGGAAGCAGAACTGGGCTGCTGCCACGTTGACCTCATTCCCTTCTGCATTTACCTCTTTCTCTTCTGCCAGAAGAAGACAACTCTTCACTTGAATAACATCTATCTGCCTGGTGAGAAAAGAGGACGTGGGTTCTGAGGACAGAAAGCTGTATAGTTCCTTGTAGAGAGGAACTGCAAGGATCTTTTCACATTGTTCAGAGGGTTGGGCTACCTCCCATGAAGGCCTTCTATTATCTTTCTGAGTGACACTCAGTGCTTCCTTCATCACCAAAGAGTTCCTCTGTTCACATGCTGGGTCCACATGCAGGGCTTTGGCTGCCCTTGAGAACTGCTGGCATTTGTCACACGTTGGCAATTGTCCCCTCTGCCTTTGAGGCAGAAATCCCAATTCTCAAAAAAATATGGTACAGTGATCAGAGATTAGCATCTGGAACTGACCAGGCCAGACAATGCTTTGAGCAGCTTGCTTGTCTTTTTGTCCCCACCCCTTCCTCCCCTGTGTTTCCATCCCTTTCTTTTTCAACTCTGTGTAATTCCCCACCAGGCAGGGTCCTGGCATCCCTCCACCCCTGAGAGACTTGGACCGGAGGCGATGCAGGCCCAAGCTGTGTGAATTTTCTCTCTGTGGGGATCCTCCTTCTCCTCCATCCTGTTCCCTCAAGGTCACTTAGACAAGAAAGCAGGGGTGGTGCAAACACCCCTCGGAGCCTCTGAAGGGACATGGCATTCTCTGAGCTGGCGCCAAGAGCTTGAAAACCAGATGCAGATGTGGTGTTGCCAGCAAGAGAGGCATGGGAGGAGAGCTGAGAGAGGAAAAGAGCCGTTCCTCTCCCATTAGCACTCTCCAAAGTCGTATGGCACTCCCTGGTACACAGGGCAGCCACAAAGCTGTACAGCGGCTGCAGCTGAGAGGAGGTTGAGCTCCCAGGTGGGTGTGCTGCTTCTCCTGTGGTGGCATGGCAGGACCAGTGTGCCATGAGGACAGCAGGGACATAGGAAGGAAGGGGGTGGGGCAGCCCATTGTTCAGGACACTGACAGGCCCTTGGAGAGAGGATCTGGATGGGACATGGCTTTCCTGACCCACACGGCTTTTAGTCACCTCTGCAATCCCGCCACCTCTCAGATGAACAAAGAGCAAGATCAGCATCATCTCTTCAAGAAACCCCCTGGTATCACAGTAACCCTGTGTTTACCCTACACAGGCGGCAAAGGATGCAAATGTGTCCATCAGATCACCTCACACAGCACAGGGGACCTACCCAGACCTCAAAGTGAAGGCAACAGACTGCATGTGACTGTACTTCATGTGTTTCCCTGCTATGCCCCACTTCTGACTCTGCCCTGGCTGGTTTAACCTCAGAGAAAATTCACACTGGACGGAAGAATGCTCAACACCCTCCACCCCTGCCCCAGTACCCCCAGTTCCTTCTCAGCTGAGGCTGCAGGAAAAACTGCTGTCTCAGATCTTCACCCATAATGACATCTCCGAACAGGACTGTCCCACCCCCAAGGCATTTCCATCAGAGAATGAAGGAACTATGTCTGCAGATAAACAAATCAGAATTTACCTGTGCTCTCTGAAGGTAAAATGCAGCTCTTCTCCAAAGCTGCTCTCTGGACAGTCATCCCAGCCTGTACTGCCACAAGGACCAACATGTGGGAGTTTTCACTTCCCTTTGCTGAACTGCATGAGTTTCTTGACATTTCATTTCTCCAGCCTGTAAAAGTCCCTCTGTTGAGCAGCTCTGCCCTCAGCACATAAACTGCTCCATAGCCCCAGTTTCTTATCAGTGGCAGGCTTGCTCATGGTGCATTCCATCCATGAATTCTGTCCCATTGTCCAGGTTATCAGACCATACTGGACCCAGTACTGGCCCCTGGGTGTGGCACTTGCAACCAGCTGTCATTTGAACTCTGAACTATTTTTGATCATAACCCTTTGAGCCTCAGAACACAGTTAATTCCACATGCACCTTAAAGACCAAGTCTCCAAGCCATGTTCCACCAGTCTCACTACAAGCAGACACTGGGAGACCATGCCAAATGCTTTACAGAAGCCAGTGACATTCCCTTTTCTGCCCTGTGCACAGAGGCAGTCATTTCAACAAACATGATCAGGCTGGTCAGGCATGATTTGCTCTTGGTAGTTCCACACCAGCTGCTAACCATCTTCAAAATGGAACAACACATTCACATGCTTCCAGTCCCTTACAAAAAGTTGACACTTACTCCTGTCCCAAGGAGGACTTTTTGGAAGCTAACAATTTGTCGCTTAGATTACTTGACACAGATGACCAGAAAGGATGAAATAGAAATGGAACTATGTATCATAGGTTTATTAGGGAAAAAAGTTATACTTCAAGACCATATATTTGGTACTGTACTGAAGCAAAAATATGTGAGAAAAATTAAAATGTTAAAATCCAAATCACCATGAAAAAGAAAATGCTCTTTTAATCACTTTAGTTTCCTTTTTTGCTCCCATACAATTTAAAATAACTACAGGAAGCAACTTAAGAGGTGTTAGACCTACACTACATGTAAGCTGGAGCAAGAGTGAGAGATGGAGCAGAGATTGGATTTGTCCCCCAGGCTACTGCTACTCTCCCAAGCTGCCAGAACAGGTGACTCTTACTAACCTGAGCAAAGGTTTTTGAGATGTTACCATAAAACGTTAAGACTATGAATGGTACTGAAGAAACCATTAATGCTACACTGCCCAGAAAGACTGCAAAAATTCTACATTATTGCAAGCTTCCAAATGCCTTCTGAAAAATAATCATTGCACCTTTCATTCATGTCAGTTTCTGCTTTCTGGTCTGTTTGGAAGAGATGTTGGTAGTATTTAAAAAGAAGTGTATCCCAATTTGTCCCCATGGTCAAATGAGTTCCTGCTAGTTGACTCCTGTACTGGTGTCTTGGGCTTCTTTTTGGAGAGAAAATAAATTAAAAGCAGTTTCTAATTTCCAAATTACTCATCCTATGGCTCTGAACAGTAACATGAAAGATACTGACAAGGAATAAATAACATACAAAATAAGATGAGAATGGATTGACGGAAAGTTGCTCTAAAACTTTTAAATAGTAAAGGACAGAAGGCTTAACTGATGCTGATGAACTGCTGTGTATGTGTTTTTGCTGGCCTATACAGTGCCACTCTAACATGAATAGACGGGTAGAATCCCATTGAATGTCCAGTCCAAAGGCTGCCAAGGAAGTGGGACACAGGTCTTTTATCAATAATTCAAATGTTACATCAACAGTACTCACAAGAAGAATACAGCTCTTTCCTTGGTTAATATATTGTGCATAGCGGTATTTCAAAGAATTAACAGCACCTTTACATAAAAATTCCAAACATATTTATCTAGTGAACAAGAAGATCTCAGCATCTCTAAGAAGTATTTCTGCAGATGTACAGTTCTGTATTTATATCGATACAGATACAGATATATCTCAAAGTGAATTTACACTGTGACCTGGTGATTAGTCCAGCAGTGGGTGAACCCACAGGGTAAGTCTTCAGGGGAATATACTGCCTTTGGTGGGTGGCCAGTTACATGGCATGATTGCATAGGGGAGCCCCATCGGGCAGCAGAAGACAGTTTAGCATCCCATTAAGCAAGCACAGCATGCTTAGGTCGTTCCTGTAAGATATAATAAAATTCCCAATTTTCATGGCTAATATAGTTCTAATTGTCACAGGTTGCACACATTGCAACCTTCTCTCTGTGCCTTAAAGACACAGAGGAGGAAGGTAGGACACCAAATTTTTATCTTATCCCTGCTTCCAAGCAGAAATCAAGTAGCACCACAGATTTAGGCTGATAAAGGGTGTCCTTGTTTGTCTTCACGAGGATTTCTTGAGCAGCTGGTCTTCACTGGTTTGCCCGGTTTACCTTTTTTTTTTTTTTTCTTTTCCAAATCAGTTGCTCACAGTCCTCTGGTAGAAATAATTTGAAAAGCATGGTCTAAGACAGGAAAGCAGACTGCTACCATTTCCCTGGGATGGGCACACCACACTCATACCAGCCCACATAGTAGTAAGGTGTTGTGTATCCAATGCGTCCAAATGATACAGGCTCCTGGCGGTACTGGCGGTAATAACCTGTCAGGAGAAAAACTACCATTTGTATGCCAGAACAAAGACACATCAGTTTAACAAAAGTAGCAGATGCAGTGAGAGTCAATCCCACAGCACAAATGAAAATTTATAAACTGTCTGGCAGAGAGCTGTATCAAAAGGGTATTGGCTTGCCCTGGTATTTGGCTGAGATCTTTCTTGAATGATCTAACTCTGGTCCTTCATATTTCTTGTAGTTTTGATTGGTTTTACTGCTCACAATCTCCTTAACTATTGCGTAATGCTGTGGTCTGCCAAAGAGCTTCTGCATTTCACTCAAAAAAGTAGGCATATTTCAGCTGTGTTTATGAACTTCCTAAGTCAGTTTAAATATATGAAGGACTCTGGGGCAAAAAATACCATCAAATCATATTATCTCACAGGGCTTAAGAGACTACAAGTCAGCTTTTCACAAAACAAAAAGGCATAATTTCATGCAGTAAATACAGAGTTAAGCCCTCCCTTCTCCTTTTAATTCATCTGCAGAAAGAATGTGACTGCTTAAAGCATTAGAAGAGGTGCAGCATTCTTGTCTGCATAGCTCGTGCATTGGAACATCTGAAACACTCATGGCTTGGGCCAATAATAAAACTTTTGTGTGCTCTCTATCTCTGTCTCCTAGACCTAGTATACACACATCTGGATTAATCATCTGTCTTCTGAGCTAAGAAGTGCAGTTCTTCACAATGGTACATAAATATCAATGACTATTTCAGTTTCATCCTGGTTACAGCACCATGCAAAGAATACCAACACATAATTTAGTCTGGAAACCACTAAAGCTAACAAATAATTCAAACCAATAGACTGACTGAAAAGATCAGCTGACTTCCATGATTGGTTTCATTTTGTGAAGCAAGCTGTCACCCTCTTGCTTATGTGAGGTGAGCAATTTGCTCAGAGGAACTCCTTCAAGGTAAGAATTTTCCCTCTGAGAGAGGTATGTACCAGGCCAGAATGAAATCACTGACCCTAAGTCACTAGACATACTCCTTTGTGTTTTGTATTGAATGAACTAATAGAAATCATTCACAACAGCTGTATTTGCAAAGATGTAGCTGGTTCCTTTAGGCACATGGAAGAGGTTTTGCACCTTGATTCAATGAGGCAGGTCTTATCAGTAAGACAAAGGTTTCAGAGACAATTGTTTTGTTTGCTTGCTTTTGCATTTTGTTCCTGCACAGTATTTGCATCATATGCCCTTCTTTCTGTCTCTGTCTTTTTCTCTGCACCCACAAATCCTCTGGGACTAGCATAATCTGTTCTCAGCTACTGCATCAGCTAGACTCCTTGGGGAACTGCCAGCAGCTGTGGACAGAGCTCCACTCTGTGCTCTGCTCCTCCCCCCTGAGTCCTACAGATGGGATAACAGGCTCCCAGCCAGCATCCCACTCCCCCACTGCTGTACCTCGGATGGTGGGCAGTGCTTCAATGTATGATTGAGGTCCCGTTCTTCCATCCAGGTGTGAATCCACAAACTGGCAGTGGTCCTCACCCCTTCCCCAGCTATCCCCAATGCTGTAGAAGGTATCTGAAGAGGGATACAGACAGATTACTTAAGTCAGCAATACTTATGTCTGGGATACTCTTTACCGCCAGGAAAGCAGTTGTGGAAGAAAACAGGAAGAATGTTACAGTGACACACACAGTATTACCAATGAGCAAACAGTGACTGGAAAGAGGGAGAATGCTGCCTTCACAGTATGGAAGCAGAAATTATGGAAAATAAATGGATTACAGCTCACTAAGGAGTAATCCCCATTTTGCAAGTCCATGGGCAGTGTACCACAGGTGACAGGTGGAGAGAATTTCCACTGGATTAGTTGAAATGTATCATGTGAAAGTAAAAAATTCTCAATATGTCAATACTGTTAGCTTGACTTCAGTCTCGAATGAAAATTAAAAACTGTGGAGCTCTCTTTCTCTAACAGACAAGGCTGTTTATTTCTTATTATTTAAACACTCTATTGAAACTATACCAAGGCACTGCAATAGTCATTAGCATAGTCTGAAGGGACATTGAGATAAGCCCATGACCCCAAATCAACAGTACGGAAAGTTTTCTTCATTATCTCTCAGCCAAAGCACCTGTGTAAGAGCTACTGCAAATTCTTCCTGAGAGAAGGACTCCCACATAGTGGTCACACAATTCTGCCATGGATGAAATGAAGAAAGCCAGAAGACAGAGGATGACAAACAATCATGTAGCAGGAAATTAATCTTGGTGCCTACCTTTCAGGTCATCACTAAGGTAAATTTTGTACCTTAAGGAGTTGCACAGAACCACTCCTACAAACTTGCGGTACCAAGTTCGTTTCACGTACTGCTTGCCTGTGCAGTCTGAGTACGTGGGGTCATACTTAAAAGTGAAAGGGATCCAGATAGGCTCACCACCTTGGAGAAAAAAAAAAAATCCCACAATAGGGACAGACTTTAACATTTCAGTCCAAGTTTTGCAGAGGTTAGCATCTAATAATATGTTTTACAAGACATGCTGCAGCAGATTAATGGATGACTTTTTTTATATTCAGAAATAGTACCTCAAGAAAAAATACAATTAAAAAAAAATCTTAGAGACTTTATTAAATCCCTCTTAGGCAGTAGACAATAATAGCTGTTAAAATGATTAAAATACTATTTCATGTACTGAACCACAGCTTTAAGTAAAAAGTCTTAATTGTTTTAATAACACTTCTTCTCTACCTAGTATTACACAGTTTCTTTTCTTAACACAGCTTTATCTTAGGTCTGACAGTGGCTTGCATTTTAAGACTAAGAATAAAACATAGCCCTTTTACAGAAGAACAGATGTTAAGAACTCCGCGGTGAACAACAGCCTGTGAAGTCTATTCTTGCTATTTGGTTAAAAAGATTGTATCTACTTCTCTGTTTTGTTACATCAAAACAGATGGGTTTCCAATAACAGACACGTGAAACCTTTCCTGGGGAACTCTGTTCAGAGCACTGCTGCAGAGAAGACTGCTTAATTGCATTGCAGAAGACTAAATATTCCTACTGGCTTACCTAAATGTTTGCTTTGTGGTAGCCAAGACAATATAATTTATTTTGAAATTGCTGTTGTATTAATGAATACAGAATGATACAAAAAGCTTCCAGTGTGATAACTGGTATTTTTCTGTCTAACTACAGCCCAAAGCCCTGTTTTTACTCTGCTATTTCCAGGTGGTTTACAAATGAGATTGAAAGTTTTTTCTGTTAGTCATTCTTCCTCTCACTAGGCACGTGGACCAAATCCTGCAAACACTTCCACATGAGAAGCAGTCACTGCTCAGGAATCCTCAGAGACTTCAGAGAACACAAAGAAACCAGACTAGCAAGTGCAATAACAAGGAGAAGGAAGGGATATACTGGACACTGTTTTCATGAACAGTGCAGCAAAAAATCCAGAACCAGCCATTTTAACTTCTTAGGAAATCTGACAGAGCATAATAACTATGAGGGTCTTTTTTCCTGAATCTCTTCTGAGAGCATGTACTGCCTGGGGTTACCCTACCAATGTTCATGTCAGCAAGGTTAGTCCCAGCACCAGGAAATCCGATCTTCTGATTAGGGGCTCAACTAGCTTATTGTAAATTTGAAAATACAATGCAAGGTAAACAGCTCTGTGGCATGTCATTCAGGTCAGTAAAATATGCTTGAATTTTTAGGCATTTATAAGGGCATGATGATTTTTACAGATGAGCGCCAGAACTAGAGAGAGAGAGAAACCTGATCGTGCCATTCAAGCTATGCTCAGGCAACTGAAGGACACAGACACAGAAGTAACATAGTTTATTGCTTATTACCAAGTAATTAAAGCTGTTGTCACAGGGGAAAAGATGGGCCAAAATCAAGTGCTTATTCAAACATACCTTTACAAGATTTCTTTTCAGAAAACAGAATAAGGGATCTTAAGACAAAAAATGTCTTGTGAATCAGTGCCATGAATTACTACCTGTTCCTGTTTAAAACGGAAACTAAAACTGCATGTTTAAAAATGTTTCTCATTCCTACATTCTCACTGTTTTGCATAGGCTTTATGCTCTTCATGAATGAAACAACAGAGAAAGACTTACCAGGTGGCCTGACAATGAGGAGAGGATTATCTAGAAGAAAAAAAAACACAGGTATTTTAGTAATTTGTTCCAAACCTTGTTTTATAATATAAAACCTACAGAGTCACTGATTGAACATTTTCAATAAGGTGCTTCATCCTATGATAGCATTCTTTATTGAATACTCCTATCAGCTCAAACCTTATATTTGCATTAGAAGAATACTCTGAATTAGCAATTTATTTCTCTTATGACCTATTCCATCACTGTAATTATACCACTGAGCTTTGCATTTAGCAATTTGTTTTTATATTTGTGCCAGCTGCAAAGCCACCTTTGGCCATGACAAATGAAAGATCAGTGCTGCAAACAAAACTTTAAATTTGGTGTATTTAACATATTAAATAAAGCTCACAAAGAAGATGATTTTAGATAGGAAAACTAGGCATTCAGGCCCATATACTGGCAGCAGGAAAACAATCTGCAAGATACAGTACAGTATCACATAATAGTTTTGGTTGGAAAAAGTTCTTTAAGATCACAGAGTCCACTGTCAGCCGAGCACTGCCAAGTCCTCCACTAAACCATGTGCCTCAGTGCCACATCTACAAGTCTTTTAAATACCTTCAGGGATGGGGACTCCATCACTTCCCTGGGCTGCCTGTTCCAAAGCTTGGCAGCCCTTCTCTAGATATGTTCCAGCACTTCAAAGTCCTCCTTGTAAGTGAGGGGCCCAAAACTGAACACAGGACGTGAGGTGTGGCCTCACCAGTGCTGAGTACAGGGGGACAATCCCTGCCCTGGTCCTACTGGCCACACTACTGCTGATACAGGCCAGGATGCCATTGGCCTTCTTGGCCACCTGGACAATGTCAAATATCATGCCTGGATTAGTCCTTGAGCCTTTTATTCATTTAATGAAAATCTGAATACATTATCCAGGACCACTGACTTATTTTGCATTTCTGCCTCCCTTTTGTGATGATTTACTTCCACAGTTCTTAGTGGAGTTACTGAAGTGAGCACTACAGAGTGAAGTCAAATGAGCAAAGGCAGAGACTGTATAACCCCCATGTCATTAAAAGGGCAAAATCTGCAAGAAACAAGAAGACCTTTCACTCAAGTAAAGACTGAAAAATTTGTCCTTTATTGTTCAGTGGAGTCACTAGCCTCTGGCTTGATGGAAGTAGAAGAAGAAATGGGAAAAAAATACAGCTCATTTAACCTACTATTTTTAGAAGGGGGTGTTGCTTTTGATTGTACTTTTAGCCTTATGAAAGAGCAGCATGCCTTGTCAAAATAAAAAGAACACAGAACTTTGCCTGTCTGATGGACTTATTGCTTTCTGTATTTCTTCCATAGACAACTGCTTCCAACTGTTTAGCTGTTCACAATTAGGAAACTAATTTACTAAATTTTTGGTCAATCTCCCAAAGACATTAAACTTCCCATTGCTTCTGTATTGTTGAACAGTAGTAATCCTTTGTATTTGACATTCAACCTCCTGCTCCCCTGGAACTGACTTTAACATCACTTACATTTTCATAGTGGCATTAGGAGTGCTTGTTATTTTCCTATCTTCACTGAAAACAAATAATTAAAGTAAAAACACCCATAATCTGAAAGCAGCAAGTCCACAATAAGCACTGTTATTGGCATGCTGGTTTCAGTCATTGCCCTGCCACATCTGTTATTACGAGTATTGAGATGAAAATAAAAAGCAAACCATACCAGATTCTGTGATAAATGAGACTGAAGAGCTAACAGGTCCATAACCAAAGGGATTCTTTGCTTGGACTTTAAAATAATACCTAAAACAAGAAGAGAGGGGAAATAATATTAAAACAGATTCCACTGCAATGGATAAATTATAAATAATACTAAAACAGGGTAAGAATCAAAGCACAATTCCACTGAGTGTCCTTTGCATTAAATGGAATTGGATATTGAGCCAGAGTACGAGCTGGCTGTTACAGACAAATGGCTCCTTTTTGCAATTGCTCCCGTGCATATTTTTGGAACACTTATTTATATATCATCCCCCTTCCAAAAACCACATACAGTGACATCCACTTGCTATGAAACAATTAATAACAAAAGACTGCAAGAAAAAGTTGCAAGGAAATCACATTTTGATCTCAGGAACAGTTTTAAACCTGATTAACTCCTAGGAAAGCAGTGGTGTAAACTGCAAACTGAAATTGGATCAGATTTATATTAGAGATTAGAAGCTAAGCTTTTAACCTTTCTGTATGAACTCCAGCAGCATTAAGATCACAATACTTGAGTAATAGAAGAAAGTATCACATGATGACTTACTGATTTCCCCAAAGTATTTAAATAACATGCTTAACTCGAAGCACATGACTCACCACTAGAACTCCATTCTTTGCTCAACAGAGGCAAACTTATCCTTACCCTTAGAGAAGAATACATTTAAGTACATTTTTAGTTCACTTCCAAATACAATGATTTTTAGCTGATGCCTACCCTGACAATTTTCCCCTGATTAATATTTTCTTCTTTTCCTTTTAAATTTGTAGCAGCCCAACAGAAACCAACTAGAATGGAAGATTACTTAAAAATTTCCAGCACAGAATCTTCTAAATTCCTGAGTTTAGGTTTTCCTTTTTTTGCCTGCTTGCTCAACTTCATTCTTGTAAAAAAATTAATCAAAAAAATTAGAAATTACTGTGCCTCTGTAATATCCACATAGCATTTGGATCTTGATTTAGCCTCTCATCCAAAAGCAGACATCTCCAAAAGCTCTATGCTATGTAACAGGGCAAATGACTACTGACAAGAATAAACCAGAGGGGACATGGTTGACCCAGCCCTTTGGCAAAGGTGATTTTTTTTTTTTAATTAAAAGGAGTATCTTTTGTCAAGTAAGGTGAATTGCTTTGCCTTAAAATCAAACTGATCTTTATGAAAAGGCTGGAAAGATGTGCAAATAGTATCCTTCTTCTTTGTCCAAAGGGTGGTAGTCACATGAACACTGGGTTTTGCCAAGAAGCAAGGTGGTTATCTCCAGGGTATGGGCCATGGCATCTGGTTTACTCCTTAAAAATTACAGGTAGGTTGTCCAGGTGAACTCAAGGTGGAAACTACCAGAATTGAAATATTCTGGACTTCATCCATGGCAACAGATTTACCTTGTAGGTGTGTCAGATGTGGAGCACATGCATGGTCAGACCCTCTGTGGGACATGTTCCCATGTCTGCACAAGGGACTTGTCCCCTGTCCCTGCTGTGTCCTGCAGCTGACACCAGAAACCTACTCCACTCCTGCTTTCTGCAGCTTGTTCTGCCTTTAGTTAAGGAGTATACGATGCTCATGAACAACTCATGGCTTTTTTTACAAGACACAAATGCTATGGCAAAAAGAAAACACACTAAATAGCAGAATTTAGCAAGATTGCACTTTTTGCTCATGCCCAGCACAATCCTCTTGCTGGCAGAAAAATTTGCCCATTTTTAACTACTGACCAGGATTTTTTGTATAAAAGAGTGTTCAGCATATCTGGGGGAAGAGGAAAGGGGAGGCAAAAAGCCTCCCATGTGCTCCTCCACTTCTGGCCAATGCTGTCATGGGGCACCTGCATCCATCCACACCTCCTTCACCAGCACTTCTGTCACCTGGATCAAGACAGGGGTGAGCAGCACGAGCCTGTTCATAGGGATGGTACACAAGGCAAAAATTCTGCACTCTGGTTCCCAAAAGAGCTGCACCACAGCACCAAGCTCAACTGACTTAGCTGAATGTTTGCTGTAACTGCTTCAGAAGAGCAAGAGAAAAATGTTTTCTAGCCCACAACTTTTTCATAATGCTTCAAAGCACAGTGATCAGTGTGGATGCCTGACTTCCCACTGCCTCCAAAGAAGTATAATCAGATAACACCTTTTCAACACAGTGGCATTGAGTAACTCTTTCAATGCACATGCATTCATGGCAGCCTCAAAGCATTCCCATCAGACATATGAGTGAGATGATCCCCCTCAAAACAGCAGAGAGAACAGCCCAAGAACCTCCTGCACCCATTTAAGTGGGGAAATGATGCAGTTTTGTATCCAATGCATAATGCAGGAACTGATTGCCTGTGCCATCAGGACAACTGAGCACTCAGCTGTCTTGTTACATACACAGAAGCCCTTCTAGAACACTAGAACATAGGATTGTTCATGTTGCCTGTCTGCCTGTCTAAAAAAAAAAACCAGTGATGAAGTCATGAGTACATTTTTCTTCGCTAAATTGGAAAATTGATTCCTAAGCCTTTATATACACAAGAAGCCTCTCATTGTACCAGAAAGAGAGCCAGATCTCACGACTTGCTGACCTGTGATTTAAACATAGACAATGCTATGACTGCTGTATTAAGAATGTCAATAAAATAATGTAGTCAGGATATACTTCTTTCTCAGACATGACAAATAAAAAAAGAAATTGCCAAAGCCATTCTAGATCCAGGAATCTGACATTTTCATTAGTCAGAATCTTTCAACTGATGAATTTGCCAGGAAATCTCAAATCACTGTAACTCGACTGGTTTTCATCACATAAATACATGAACAAAATTTGCAATAAATAATTTGATTTACACTTTGCTTAGGCAGAACCAGATGAATTGTTACCATTAGGCACAGAACAATCACAACAGATCCAGTACCATTTGTTGTTCATTTTCAACACACACAAAAGGCTTTTCCTCCTAAGAATAAACTTCCTTTGAGATTTTATATACCAATTCTAGTGGTATGTCAAGAAAGGACATAGTGAACAGCAACAGAGCACTGAATATATAATACATTTTTTCATTAAGGCTACATGATTAATCATTCAACATGCCTGTCATTCAGAGCAAAATTATTCTTTGATTTAATTCAAGGTGTCTCCCTTCTGTTGGAATTAAATAGCTGGCACTCACAGAGCAAAGTGAGATAATCGCTTAGCATGATAATTAGAGAAGCAACTTTTTTAAAAAAATTAGTTAGCTGCAAATTCCTTTTTCCAGACTTTCCAAAGGCATGCCTGCATGGATCCTCAGCCCTGCACTCTATCCAGTGGCAGGCTGAGATGGCAGGAAGCACCCCCACGCCAAGGGCTAAAATCCTCCTCCTACAACTGCACCATCCCTCCATAAGGAAAACGTGTAAATCAGTGCTTGCAGGTTCACAGGTTAATGCAAAGTGTCTTCCTCCATCTAAAATGGCCCAGCACTACATCCCTCATCAATATTTACAACAAATTTTATAATAAGACAATGGAGCCAGATGGGAAGAGGACCTTCCTACAGAACTGGTGTGAGGTAGGTATGTGCCACACAGATCTACCTGTGTGTCACACAGGACAAAAGTTTCATGTTACAACAGTAACATCTTAGCTCTTTTGCATGGCCCTGGTGGCACACAGAAGCCAGCTGTGGTTGATGCTGCTTGTTGGATATACCGTGGCTTTGTTTTAACAGAGGTGTAGAAAGGAAACAGAAATTTTTGGTGCACCTGGCTCCCTGAAACAGAAGATCCAGGCTCTGTTTGAAGCTGTAAGCCCTCAGTAAATGTTTGAGAACATCCTATGATATACTCTGAACAACACTGGAATTGGTAGGAGGCATTGTGGGATCAAAATACCCCCAGACGGAACAAAACCCAAGTGGACAAAGAAAGATTTCAGGAGACATGGAGATTTGATGGTGAAGGATGGTGTGATAAATCATGTGACTAGTTACTCCCATCAGGCACTGACATGAGTTTCCTAAAAAAGGCAGGAAAAAGCCTAACCATGCTTAGAAAGGGGACTGAAATGTTTATGGCAAGGATTATAATGTTTCTGACTGCAGAAGACTGGATTTAGTGGTTGAGCAGATGCTGTTCAGCCCTTTGCATCATCTTCTGTGACAGCTGAGAATTAAAGTTAGAGAAGGGACCTTGTCAAAACTACTGGTTTAAAGATTTAATACGGTTTAAAGTAGTTTTAGTGTTTACAATCACACATCACAAGGAAGCAGCTCCTGTGCCCACTGAAGCTGACCAGAGTTTCACTACTGGGAAAACTTCCACTTCTCAAATGGAGGTCAGACCAGGCCTCAGAAGAAGACTTATGACACGGATTAAACATAGATTTCCGTTTTGTTTGTAAAACCTAAACACCAGGCAGACGTTTTCCAGGACAGCTTGAAATCTTCTCTGGTGCTGACTTCAGCCAAGATGCCAACCTGTTTCTCATACACTGCATATGCTTGCAGAATTGCAACACCCATAGCCCCTCATGGGACACCCAGCAGCCAACAGCGTCTGCTTAGAGTAAATCTGACTTATCTTCTCACAAAATGCACTAACAACGCAGACACTAAATTTTCAGACTAACTTCAGCTTTCATGCTGTATTTTCTTAGGCATGGGATCTTTTTCCAGTGGTTAGGGAGTTATTTTTAAGACAAAAGGTATGCAATCAATTCAGTGTGTGGGTTTGGAGAATGTAAATGAGAATGGCTGATACATACAATTTCTGTGTTATAGAGATCCCTCCTTCTCCACCACAGACCCCACATGAAGCCTTTACTGCCCTCACAGAGATACAACAGGGGCCAATGGATTATACCATCTTCAGGAAGATGCTGGTGAAACAACGTGCTTATATAAACAGGACTTGCTTAGACCTCCCTACCATGAAACAGGACCTTAATTCGACATGGCAGTCACTAGGTTCATGAAGATGCCTGAATCTATAATCTTGCTATTCTTATAAAACTCCATTCAAATACAGACTAATTGTGACCTTCTGAAGCCTGGAGTTAATGTACATCTCAGCAGATGCATCACAGGCTGGCCACCCAGCTCCCACCAACTCTCCTGCACTGAGTGTAGCCAGGACAGCAGCTGCAGAAATCCTGTGAGCTTTCACCACAACCACTCCTTCTGGTGTTCCAGAGCCCTTTAGGTGCTGGGTATGAGAAGCATAGAGATTTTTCTGGAGTTCAACACTGTCCTTTAGGCATCAGGAGAAGGAGACTTGACTGAAAGGCTAAAGAGGTAAGGAGCTTCAGCTGGAAGGTGGAAATGGCATAGAAGCAAGAAATGGAGGGCCACAGCCAGGAGAAACTGGGATGTAAAGACAATGCCTCCCTGGCCTGCATGGGAGACAAGGTGAGAGCGGGGAGTGAATACTGGTGAAGGGGAAAAGGGCTGGGCATACAGAGGAGTCTGGGATGTGGAGGCAGGAACTGGTTCTAGCAGCAAGAAGAGACTCGTTTAGGGAGTGTTCTCAAGTCACAAGGATGTAGATGTATAAAGCTGGAACAGTCTGCAACTGCTTCCATCACTATTTAGGAACATGGAGATGTCAAACCTCTTACACCTTTTTAAAACAGGTGAAATTCACAGAAGGCTATGCCACATACCACTCTGCGCAAATTTGTAACAACTTTTTATAACAAGAGCGCTCGAAGATGCAGAGCATACCACTGAAGCTCTTCACTGTGAAGTGATTTTGCTTTAACACACCACGAACCAGCCTTAAAGACTGTCACTAAGTTCTAGATTATCATCTTCTGAGTAAGTGACCTTTTTTTAATCTCTTGTATATGTAAGAAAATGCCTCAAGAAATGTGTGACTGACAGTACTGTAGACAGAACAGGAGAGGATAAAATGGAACATGTGTTCCTGTAACACCTTATTTCTGTACTTTTAACTCTGTGGGTGCTCTAAATGTGCTTATCTATCCTGCTTCTCCATAATTAGCATTCTCCTGCTAATTTTCCAACTCTCTAACACTGCAGATGTCCTCTGCTGAACATGTCCCTTGCGCAACTGCGTAAGGAACTGCTGCTGAAGTTGCTGTGGTTCTGGCTCTCCCAAGGAGATTCCATGTCTTCAGAACTCTGGTTGGAGGGAAATCTCCAGGGAGGAGAGATGGGAGCACACCCCCTTCTTAGCACATACTGTGCTTGGATGTTTCCAGGACAGCAGGAGCAGCTGCAGGGGTGAACCTGTGTGAGTCTATGCTACAGTCTGGAGAAGTGTCATAATGAATTCAGAAAAAATATGCCTCATCATATTTGACACCCAGTTGCTATACTGCACTGGCTTTTCATAAATTATTTGTCTCATTTTATACTACTATTAAGGCTTCAGATGCTTAAACAATTCTGTTTTCATGCTGTTTCATTCTGTTTCATGCTGTTTCATTCTGTTTCATGCTTAAACAATTCTGTTTTCTCAACCAACTGCTTCTAACCCTCAGAACCTTCCCTTCCTCCATGAATAGTCTTGAAAAGAAAAGATGCTTTGGCTGACACTGTCTCTCTCTTCTGTGTTGTCCTAGCACAAACCCTATGTGCCTGTCCAAGCAGTCAATCCTCAGGTCTGTAGCTCACCAGCAAGTAGGGCATGCTAATTCCAGCCCACAATCCCAGTGCATCTCTCCACTGTGTGAGCAACACTTTCCACCAGTGCCTAAGAGACTGCAGACAGCAGCATGTGAAAGGCCTAGTCCAAGGGAGCACCAGAAGAATTGCAGACTCAGAATTGGAGAGACAAGTGTGTGAGACACTGAGCATCTCTCTAAAGGAGTAATTTTCATGCAGTCCCTCTGCAGCTCTTTACTTTCCTCCCAAGCGCCACAAATTATTCCAATATCATGTGAAGCATCCATTCTTGTGCTGCCATTTCAGTCAGATTTTTTGCAAGATAAAGACCTAAAGCTCCTGCCACATGGACTTCTGAGCAATTGCCACAGCCTCACTTTGTACCACCAAGCCTTCTCTTCCAGCACTACACATGTGAACAGAAAGCAAGAACAGTCTAGTGGGCAGCACTTCCCCAGCAGCCCTTAGGCATCAAATCTGGGCCACACATATATTGGGATGGCCCACATCAAATCAAGTCACATCATGGGTATATTTTCATATATTTTAGTATACTTCCCCCTCAGCATTTGATTCAGTTATGCAAAAGACAAGAAAATGCATTTTAAAGCAAGATTTTCTTTGTTACTTGTACGTGTTCTTATACACACAAACATATATACATGTACACACTGCCATTGGCTCCAGGGTTAATTTGGTAAAGTTATCATGTTGTTGTGCAGTTTGTAGAACAATTTGCTGTCCAACAGAATGAGTAAAATCTAAATCAGATGTAAGCATTTACATTAAGACCAAGAAAAACAATTGAAATTCTAAAAATTTGTTTTACTTCCTTAACAAAACTGAAAAGAAGTGGATCAAATCCTTACCGTGTGTTGGGCTTCAGGTTCTCAATTGGCAAGTGAGTAGACCCTGCGGTCCTGGTTGACCACTTGTTCTTTAAAAAGTCATCATAGGATGCACTGTAAACCAGATAGCCTGTAAACAGGAAAGACAAATAGTTGGGAGGATTGTAATTATATTTTAAATAAATTATATCCCTACGTGTCACAGTAAATTTTATGGATTAAAAGGAGTGGAAACATCTTTGATATGAAAGTGATTCCATGCCTTTCCTGGAAAATCCCAGCCTATAAGGATTTTTTTTTCCTAGCCTATCATTAGCTAATAATGATGGAGCATTACATCAGAGAATGGCACCCAGCTGTGAATTCTGATTTAAAACACAGTGAAGGCAAAAAGATGACAGAGGCAACCCATTCACTGTTTTAAGTGATGCACTGATTGTGCAGACACTAATACAGTCAGAAATATCAGAGGTTTTTTGGGAAAAAAATATTAAAACTATACAATTCTCAGAACCCTGCTTGTCAAACTGATATTTGACCAAAATTTAAATAAAACAAGCCTGGGCCCCAGATTCTGAGATAATTGACTGTGACAACTGACATTCTTTTCCAACCAAAAAAAAACAAAACAAAGCAGTCTAGAAGACCACCAGGCCAGAAGCCCCTCCACAGGCAGTCCACTCCTGCAGCCACACCCACAGCCAGGCAGGACCGAGACCAGTCCAGCCATGCAGTCACCTCTGTTGTAACAGACTGCAGCCAAGGGTGAAAGATGCTCCAAAGCAGGCCCTGGAGGTGGCTGCAGTGAAGCTGAGGGCACTACCTGGGGGCAGAAGTGCTCAGTCAAGCAAAGCACTATTACAGCTACCATGCAGACAGGATGTGATGCCTTCAGAACCACTGTCACAAAGCCAGTGCCAAAATCTCAAGACACCTGGACCAACATGGGCTGCTCAGTCTGGCACTGAGCTGTGACTGATGGACCTTTCTCATTCCTCAGAAGGTAATTCACTTCCCTCAGAAAACTGCAGAGGAGTGAGAACTTCATGGGCCATCAGCTCAGCTTAAAGTAAAAATGGTCATTTAAGAGAACTTTCCCTTTCTCCACTCTCCCATTAGGAGAGAAACCCTCAAGAGAGTACCTGTTACCATGTCTCCTTGAGCAGGTTTGGCCCAGTCCACAATGACAAAGGAGTGACAGCCCTCAACTGCCACGACTGTGATGTTGTGAGGG
Source organism: Rhipidura dahli (assembly GCA_013399225.1). Lineage (NCBI taxonomy): Eukaryota > Metazoa > Chordata > Aves > Passeriformes > Rhipiduridae > Rhipidura > Rhipidura dahli. Next base: position 3,125,511 of record VXAC01004740.1, on the reverse strand, counting down.
GCTTTCAGGGGACGCTGATCTTTCTCTCTGAAGTCATTGGGGATGATTTCATCAAGGCTCTCCACTTGGAAATGCTCCAGGGCCTCTGTCAAGGAGCAGGGGGCTGCTGGATCCTTATTGAGATAGGTCACATAAGGAGCTAGAAAAGACAGGGAAGGGTGGCACTTAGTTAGCAGTTTGAGGCATGCCAGACTAGAACACAGGCTGGCAATCTGCTAAAGAGAGTCAAGTTTTGTGGTGCACTTTAAAATTGTTCACCTTCCAGCCCAGAGACTGCTGCCAACAAAGCATGGCTCACAGCAAATTTGATTGATGAGCAGGGGGAATGGGATGCCAACATTCAGGTTTACTCCACACTCACAACTGCACCAAATTATGCAAAGACAGAAGGACTGTCTTTGCTACAAGAGGCAGAAGAGAGCAGCCTGACTGCAGCACTCTCTGCACGCTACCTCCAGCTGCTCTGGGGAAGGTGCAATGACAGTGTCCCCCAAATTCTGCCTTTCCACACATGGGAACACATCCCTGCCAGCGCCTTCAATCATCAAGACTTTACAGGTCTAAGTAGTTGGTTCTTACACAAATATCCTGAAGCTGGGGCAAAACAACAAAAGAAACATAAAGAGTAATTCCAAGGTGAAGTCCAACCAGTTGAAAGGGATTGTTGTGGTCTCCTGGGTACTAAGGGACCAGGAGTCACGAGTCCCTGCCTTCCAGGCATGTGCTCCCAACCTGTAACTTCTATTTTTAAAAGCTTTATACTTCCTGGAATTGCACTTCTGTTCAGGAAAAGATTAAACCATCTTTTTATTGCCTTAAAAGTCACCTTAACATTCAAAGTTAACAACTATAAAACTTGCTTTGGAAATGTTTATTCAGTTGCAATAATACAATTCATTGAAATGGTAATATTATTTCCCTAGTGCCTTGAAATGTTCATAAACCAACGTTTCTTGGTTTATCTTATTGGATTTCATGCCCTAAAGGAATTTTTTCCAGATCTTGCAATGAAGTTAATTTTAGCCTCTCCAGCTAAATGAATCAAGAAGCACTGTCAGTGAGAGAGCTGAATAGAAACATCATGAAATTGTTTGGACAGAGGAACTGAAGATGCACTGGAAAAAGTTTTGGCATATATAAAAACAAATCTTTTACTCCAGCAGCAGAGTTCCTCTCTAAGCCACATGAAGCTTGTGGATATTGGAAGGGAAGCCAAGACACGTCAAAGACATTTCTGCACCCCCTGAACTCTTTTCTGAAATGCTAGGTAAGTCAGCAGCTGACCTGACCTCAGTTCAGGTGCCAGAAATATGTAAAGGGCTGCAGGGGGTGTCACCAGCCTGGGGTGGAAGCAGGAATGCAGTGCCCTACAATCTCCAAATCCCTCTGTTCTGGGCCCCAGCTGCTTCTCTGTCAAAGCAGCAGAGCAGCTCTGAGGTCAGTGCTGCAACACCAACTTATGCACTTGAATGGCTCGTGAACACAGGAGACATGGCTCATGTAATGGGGGCTCCTTCATCAAATTCCTTCTACTGGGAAAACATTCAAATACCAAAATCACATTTATCTCTACTGGATTTAGTTTTTGGAAAGTTCATATCCAAAATACTGTTCATCCCTTGACTTTGAAGCATGCTTTTGACACACATGCTTGTGCAAGGTGGATGAAATCAGGGGGATTGGATGGATCAGTGCAAAAGAATCAGGTACCCCAGAGGAAGATTCACACCTACATGGAGACTTGCACTGCTGAAACTACTGGTGTGAAGTCAGATGCAGATAAGCTGAACCAAGCATTGGTGTAGACACTCTTTCTCTCTTCCTAACTTCAACTAGACCAAACACAATACAGAACACAGAGCAGAGCACTTACACTGGAAGAGTACAAAGAGGTTTGTACTGGTTCAACGAAACCATTGTGGGCCCACACACAGACATGCAAGCATCGAAGCAAGGAAAAAAGTGCTGCTGTTCAGCCTTCCAAGGTGGCAGTCCTTAAAAGGACCACACACAAGTCTACTGGATGTGTTCATGCAATGGTCTCAGCTTAAGGGCTGGCCTTGCTGGAACAAGAATTCTTTGCAGCAGAAGTATTAAGCTACATAAACCGAAGGACATCCTTACTTACCAGTGAAGCGTTTCTTCCCAGCAATATCATATTCTGACACAGGGCCAGTGCCAACAACACTGGTCTCTGGATAGACAACCTCCAATTCTGTCGTCGTAGAAGCGGTGGTGGTGGTGACAGTGGTGCTGGTGGTGGTGGTTGGTGGCAAAGTGCTCTCAAAAAACTCATAGTCTTCAGAGGAAACATAAGATGAAAATGTTAGCATGCTTCATCTAATTTTGGCTTAACTGTGAGAAGGGAAACATTTCTGTCACAGTTCCAAAGGAGTGCTACACACCCTGCCCTGGCTGCTGCACACTCTTTACAGGCCTCTATGTAAGGCTGGTCACACCTCAGCCCTGCAATGGTTTCCACCATACTGATGGACAGTGACCACAAAGTCTTTGCCTCAGAATACTCATGTCATTGCTGATTTAGACCTCAGTCACACAGTTAAACAGGATGACAATTAACAAATGTGTTTGTACAGCAATATCCTGAATGTGTATCTGACACCTCCTCTCACAACCCCCAAGAGAGGATGGTACAGTAACTGAATCACTGGCCAAAGCCCTCAGATGCCAAAGGAAGGAGATAAGGAAGAGAAAAAATGGCCCTCCTGTGACTGGAGATGTGGAGTCCAGTACTTGCCATTTGTGGTCCCTCCAGGGCCATGAAGGAAGGCAAAATGCCCCACATGAATCTCATGATGTTCAGTCCTATTAAATTCAGTGCTCTTTGAAAAGCTACTGTGCTACCTGACAGGCACACAAAATGAAGGGGAAATAGCATTGGGCATCCCTGCCATGACTGCATGCAGGCTGGGGAACTCAGCTCATATCTTTGATTGTTTTGTGCTTAAACTGCTGAAGTTTTCTGCAGGTGACCTGTACCTAAGGGGAGGCCTGGCAAAAGACCTGTGCACTGAGGACATTCTGCATCCGTAGGGAACGTGGGATGTGTGTCTTGTGCAGTTTCTAGTTCATCCCCTCCTCCCCACATTCTAAATGTCAGTCTCAGTATGGAGTGGTCAGAATTAAAAGTACAAATGTCTATATTATCTTCCACTCAGCTGCTGCACTCTCTTTTGAAATGTTTTCCTCTCGTGGGTTAGACTTAATATCCCAGCATTACAACCACAAATAAAAAAACTTTCATTGTTCTAGAGCCATAAATTCCACTAAAATTCTTTTTGTTTAACTGAGGTCTGTACTTATCCACTTTCATATGCGGGGGTAGGAGCAGGAATTTGAGGATTAAAAGGAATACAGCATCAGATGTCACTGATGGCAGAAAGTGAATGCTGTTCCAAAAATTGAGAATTTGCATTCCCTATGCTAACTTACAATTAAATGCTGTGACTTGATGCTTCCTATTCAGCTAAGTTTTGTATGTCCTTGATTATAATATCAAGATGGTGTGAATATAACTCTGAAAAAATATTTCCTTCTTTTTCTTTCATCTGATTTTAAATCCCTTTGATTTAAATTCCACATGAATTAAGCTGATTAGTTATTTTATAAGTAGGTGATCTCATTCAGTATGAGCATACTTAATTGTCTAAATACAGACTACACATTAAAAAAAACCCAACTCACTAAGGTATTTCAAGCTTCCAGGGCTCAAATGTTATTTGGACTTTATATTTTAGAGAAGGTAATTGACTTTGACTGGACTGGAGTTAGGTTGTACCAGAGAGAGTGAATCCAGGACTGATGCAGTGTCTATACGACACAGCTCTGAAAAGTAATTTATTTCCTCAATATGCTCCTGCTAGATTGCAGGACTGATAGAAAGGGACTTCTATGTGCAGAAAGAGATGGGTTTGCACCCTTTCTCTTCACATTTGATGCAGAACTGTTTTCCAGCTTACGACCACTTGCTTAAGCTCCTATTTACCCATCTGCCTCCTTGAACCTAGTTCCAAAGAAAGAAGACAGAAAAAAAAGCAACATGACACTTGCAATAGACTGCTACGGTTAAACAGTACCATCATCGTATATCACATATGCCTCTGGAGTTGCTGTCACATCTGCATCCAGTCCTGAGAATGTATCTATTGAAGGAGAAAGGAAAAAATGCCATAATAATTAAAAAAAAACAAACCTGGAATGAAGTTTAAAATAAAAATATTTAGCCAGTTGAATTGTAAAGAAATAAGATAACTGCCTAGTTTCCAAATAACACAGTGACAGTCCACTCTGCATATATAGAATAACAGATGAGAAGGTAAGTGCAGTAGTCAGGAGTTTTTGCTGGGGGAAAATGAGTTCAGGGCTGCTACACAAAATAAAGAGTCCAGAAGCTCTGCCCCAGGCCCCAGCTGCTCTGGAGCAAAGGTAGGCTGCCAGCAACTGCACAGTGCTCACATCTGGATTTGACAATATTTTATAGTCTCAGAAGCAGCAAATGTGAAAACATTATATGCCAAAAATACCAACCAAGCAATTAAATATTTCTACCCAAATATTTTTGTGGAGGTATAAAACAAACATCCCACATAGCCATGACATTTATAGACCATGTCAATGGTCTTGCAAGTAATGCAGCCCAAAAGAAATGGATCTGTAGAATAAAGTAATTAGTGCTGGATTTTCTGGAGTTTTACTCTGCATTTGCTCTACTCTGATCCTATGGAATGGCTGCCAATTATGGATTGGGCCACATAGGTGAAATCCTGAAGCACTGCTTCTGCTTTAGTTTCATCCACCATGAATTCAGTTCAGGAAATCAGAGCAAGATTGCTCCAGGATGCAAATGAAAGCATAGCAAGGGCAGATGATTATGAGGTGCACATCAAAAACATTCTCTTGTTCCACCCCAAAACCCAATGCAAATGCACCAACAGACTTCTCAACTGCCTATTCCTTTATATTATCTCAGTATCTCTGCAGGACATGAATCCAGCACCAGATACATCAACCTCATCTGTACCTCATCTGTTGAATCCCAAAGGCTTTCCTCCACACTCTGAGGAAAGCATTTCTCCACACGTTATTTGGGGAAGCCAAAGAGCACACAAAGCTCAGAGCAGTCACAAAAAGCCAGGCAAACAGAGCAAAAGCACTGTGCTGTGACCCGCTGCAGGTACCATCAGAAGTCTCCAGTGAAATGCTGGGGCTGGGGAGTGGCCAGTGTGTGAACAAACACAAGAGAAAGACAGCTTTGATCTCAGGACACTACACATACATTGGTAAAGTTCCTGTAACACTCAATATGGAAGCAATAGTATTATTTTTACTAAACCAGTACTGCAAACAGTGCAAAATTTCAACTGCCAATGTTAATTAGTTCACAAATACAATCTGATACATTTTCACTTTGCTGGTTTTTTTTAGAACCAACAATTACAGTGTGGCTGGTTTTTTTCCTCCTAAAATAATTTTCTTTTAAATGGACTGTGTGATGTTAATAAAAAAATAAGCTTTAAAACACAGGAAATTGGTTATTCTTGTCAGACTTTCATATATTAGAATCTGAGACTTCCTCATGGTAGACTTCTGCAGCCACTCTTTAGGAGATGATCCGCTTGGAAGTCACTTGACTTCTTGGTGGGTAGTCAGTCACGAAGGAGATTCCTTGCTGAATTCTGTGGATCTACCCACAACTGGCCAGCATCAACCAACATCTATGATGTATGCACTTACCTTTGACCACCTATATCCAAGTAAACAAGAGGATCAGATATGGAGAAATTTGAAATCTTTCCTGGGTAGATTTCAACTCATCCATGTTTATTAGCTAGTAAATCTTTGGCCTACCTACAATCCAGCAAAGCCAAATTAAATTTTCTATTTTTGTACTCAATTTCAGTGTCTGTGCTTGTTTAGCATTAGCTGTGCCATGCTGACAATAGGGGTACTTCCCAACAGACCTCTCATTTTATTATCTCCTGTACATACTCCAGCTGCAGTTCTTCACCTTGCTCCATCACCCTTTGCTGAAGCTCTTGAGCAAACCCTGCCTGTAACAAATGAGGCCAAGTCTTCCTATGACCACTTGCTGCAGACTTCTGGCATCTAGAAAGACAGTCTTGTTGTCTTACTTGTCTTACAAAATCCATCACTTGATTTTATCACATGTAACGCGTGGTTAAGTCTCCACCTGTTCTTTTCTTTGTGAGTTATGAATAAAGTTTAGTTGATTTCACTGACAAATCATGCCTGTGTGGCCAAACTCCTCCTTGAAAGTTAAAGACTGCTGAATCTAGTGAAAAGCTGACAATAAATTCTGCTGGGTCGAGAAGAAATCCTGCCAGAGATGAGGAATTTGCCAAAGCTTAAGTAGAATATTTGGCGGTGGGTTTTGGCACTTGAAGCCCTGTCTGTTTGTGAGTGAAGCACTTAGCAACAAACATCAAGCTTTGGCAGAAAAAGTATCTCACTAAATAAGGTGGAGTATTTTCTAGACTCAGATTAAAGGGAAAGACAAGATAAAAACATAATTTAATATAACCTGGAAATGGTCAAGTGAAAACTGCATTAATTGTTTTGATAATTCAAGTAGTAGTTGTTTACCCTCTTGAAATATACACTTCACTTGTTAAACAAAAACAGCCATCATTAAATAAATACCACAAAGATCTTTTCTTTTATAGCAAGTTCCTTTGTGGAACAGGAAGGCTGTTTTGCTGTGTTTATCTAATACTGAGGTAGGTCTCTAGGATTTAAAAAAAAACCTAAAAAAAAAAAAAAAAAAGACTCTTCAGAGAAGCTTTTAAAATTGCCAGGTAGGGACTAATATTGCTCAAGCTATATACCAGGTAAGAAGCAGAAATCCAGCACCATCTGATCCTTTCAGTCTTCCACTGTGAGGCACTTGCAGACACACTGTCAAAATGCCAGGCAGTTTATAAGTTACTTAAAGGCCATTCTCACTGAACACATAGCCTGAATAAAAACTTAGTTTTCATTTGTGCATCTATGAAGTTCAAGGATTCAGCAAGCCAATCTGGTAGAAGGCAAAAAACGCAGGCAGAATTTTTTAAATGTTAGAAAATCACATGAAAATTCCCCAGCCCACAACTCTGCTAAATGTAACACCACAAAGGATTTTGTTGCTCAGCTTCTGAAGCCTACTTGCAGTTTAACCTCAGACATTTTTCATGAACTTGTACTGTTCTTACAATGTGTATTCTCAGAAGACATCCTCCAGGTACCAAACAGCACAGGCCAAAAAAGAGGAAACATTACAGGATGTAATCAACATCTAAGGTAAGCAAAAGGAGCTGGGGGGTGTGGGAGGGGTTCTAACTATCAAAAATCATGGTTCCCTTTAGGCAACTTTGAAAGTATGAGACTGACCATATATAACAATATTTGTAACACTTTTAAAGTACAATTAAGAACGATGGACTTTCCATCGGGAAAAGCAAAAATCTTTACAGAAATATTTAATGATGAAGTCATTTTTATATATTTATAAATTTGTGTGTGTACACATCTGTGCATATATACATATGCAAGCACACTTCTATAAATGCACACTGTCAAACGTGGCTAATTGTTAATAAATACGAACACTACAACTCATTGTAATGCCACCTGCAGAAGGAACTGACATTCTGACTCACTAGTTACCCGGGACAGCTGGTAAGGGAATTTTGTTTTCTGCTTCTGAGATCCTCTCCCAAGGTGCCATCCTTAGATTCAGGGTGAGTTGCTGAAGCCATACCCTTCCAGACCACTGCCCTTTTCAATGTGATAGTTCAGCTTCCTAGGCCATGGTTACATGACCTGCTTGTAAATCTACTTTGACTTAAGAGATACAGGTGTATGGGAGGAAGGTGAAGGGGTTTCATTACCCATTAAATCTGGCTGCTGTAGCTGTCAGATGTCTGACTGCCAACATGCTTGTAAAGTTATGGTAGTGCTGCTGTTGCCCATTTAGCAGATGGGGTTGAGGATTACAAATGGGAAGAATAAGGGCTACCATGGTGCTCCCTGATCTGGTTTGGCAAAATAAGCAGCTAACTCCCTAGCAATGCAACATCCAGGGGCTGAAAGCATAAAACATGATAGGGAACAGGCATATCACCCAAAGATTCTAGTGCATATATATGTGTTTACTTTGGATTTCAGTTTGGCACCAAAACCTAAGCTTGTATAACTGCAACAGGGAAAAATTAAATGCACTGACACTGGTTTGCATTTTCAGATAATAAAGAAATCAGTGTACAATTCTCTGCCTTATCTGTGCAGAACCAGGGATGCCTTTCACCAGCTTCATCTGTGCTGTGCTGCATTCCTGCTGCACAATCTGTCTCCAAGGGCTGGCAAGAGAACAAGAATCACACTTTGCAAATGCTGTTGCCACCATGGCTCAAACAAGGTATTTCTCAGAATTCACTGTGATGAGTGAACACAAAATAGACAAATTCCCTGAAATTGAATGAGAAAACCTTTTATGTAAGTACTGTGACCACAAAGCTACTGCCTAAACTCATGCCCCTGTGAGTGAATATATGTGATAAAAGTGGATCCAGCACAAGGGAAGAAATTTGCTGAAAACGACACAATTCCACAAAACACTTCAGCTATGGTGAAAGTTGGCATTTTCCAGTGAAAAACCACTTAACACCTAAACTCTTCTTCATATGGTTTAATCTCAGCTCCTACCTTTTCAAACAGACCAAAATCTTCAGAGGCAGATTCTTTCCCATTCTACATCCATGTAACTGTGCTGTACAAATAGCACAGCCATGGAAATCCAAACAGCAGAAAAGGAGATTACCTTCTGCATTGCACTCTGGCAGGCCATCAAACCCCAGGAGCAAGTTGCCTTCATCATCATACTCTCCATAGGTGCCTGGAGGACAGGTTGGTGTGGGCTTCTTGGTGGGTGGGTCAGTGGTGGTTGGTTCAGGAGTGGTGGTGGTTGTAGCCACAGTTGTTGTAGTGGTTGTGGTAGTTGTTGTGGTTGTGGTTGTTGTAGGTACTGTTGTGGTCGTAGTTGAGGGAGTGGTTGTTCTCTTAATCATTTCGAGACCAATCAGAGGCTTTCCTCCAAGGCTTATTATGGGTTTATCTTGTGCACTTGCTACAGGTTTACTAAATCTGCTATGTCCAAACAAAGGTAATCCATCAGGACTCACCACTGGAGCACCCTTTTCATCTAGGAAAGAAGAACAAAACCAAAAAAATCTGACCATTAATCCACTTCAGGCTTATAGCATTAAGAATTACTGTGTTTTATCACAGTGGATGCCACAAGAGCCTTGAGAGTGTGAATACAGCCTCCTGTAACTAAACTCACAGAAGACAGAGGGTGTTACTTAGGAAAGAGCCATGGCTAAGGAAGCTGGAAAATGGTCCAGAAGAACCTCAGATAAACCACAATGGTGATCACATTTTTCAGCTGTTTGATAAAACCTCCAGGGAGGTTTCACTTCAGAGTGACAATGTGCAGTGACTGCATTTCATCTAAGGCATTCTCATAACTGTTGATGAGATGTACGATGAATCCATATTCTGCTCCTTAATGTCAAACGTGTGCAAGCAAAAAGTGGAATGAGCTGGCAAGATGCTGTCATTGCAGATAAAGTTGTGAGCAAAATTCTGGATACTGTAAATATTCATGGTAGCCAGTTTAACAACAGGCACTGAATTTGTATTTGTATTTGTACAGATGGGCTGACAGGCAAACAGCAGTGTCTTCAGAGAACACACAGAGGGCTTCTTACTATTTGTGGTTGGTTTTAGAAGAAAAAATGAAATAAACACATATATGTGGCTGGTACAGTGCTAGCAGTGGGAAATAATTATTTCCATGTATATAGAGATATAAACAATCATCAATCCTCATTCTGGCTCAGTTCTGCAGTCCTTTCTAATGCTGATACAAGTGAGATGGACTTCTTGCTGCCTTGTACTCAGGAGTCCCACAGGATGCCTCAAAGCCTTCCCAGGTCCTGCAATGTGCTGACTGTCTGGTGGAGACTTGAGGTACAAGCAGCTCCAAATGGCTTGCTTGGGACCTGGGGATGCCTGAAGCATTCAACAGTTCAAAGACTTGTATTATGTGGACAAAAACTGCAGAGCTTTCTTCTGTAAGAAGGAAGTTGTAACTTACCAACAATTGTACGTCCATCCCCTCCTAATTTCACTCGAAGAGGTTTGCCTTGGGAATCTTGGAGATATTTTCCTTCAGCATTTAACACTAGCCCTCGGTCAAGATCTACAATCTAAAAGCAACAGATGGACTCAAGTTTAGTTAGCACAAGAGGGGGTGAAATGAAATTTCACAGCAACAGAAATCCTGGGGAAATTCAGACACTAAGTGTGATGTTCAGGAGTAGCTACAACACACCTGAACGTTTAAAACTAACTAAGTTTTAGTGTAGTAATCACTGAGATATCACTGCTGAAGAAAGCAGATTTACAGGAACTGGCCTCCAGAGCTGCACAGCCATATTCATATCACCTACTCTAGCTCTCAGTGCAAAGGATCAAAACCCTTAATTTTCTTGAGCTGCACAACTCTTAAGGTGAATTCCTGTAATACTGATTTCAGTATGACCCTGAGTAATTTTGAAGATGGGATTTAGAATTATGTCTAACCAAACAAAACCTAAAAATTAGACTAGTTACTTCATACTGAAACGGCAGTGAAAACAAAGTAGCTAAGATTTTAATTGGGATAGGAGACTGAAGAAAAGCCTGTCTCATAAAGCAAATACGTCTGAGAGCTTGGACTGAATTCCAGAGCTAACTGCAGTTGAAATCCAGTCCTTGTTGCTATTTCAACCCAAAACAGCTGAACTGTATGCTGTTTTAACCTGAGGGAACAGACACTGAGCCACAGAACACAAAAATGCAAAAGGTGTTAAGTGCTGGGATGAAACTGGGAAGGGAACAGAAGCAGCAATTCCAGGTTGGCAAGACAGACTTACATCTGGTGCTGAGGAAAAGACCGCAGCAGGAAGGACAGCAGATGATGAGATCAGTCTCTGAAGCCCTCCAGGCCCCAGACTTGGCATAGATCCTCTTGCTGTACAAGGTGTTCATCCTGCTTGCAGCAATGCCTTCCCCTTGCGAGGCACAGAAATGCCCCATAGCCTTCCAAGGACTTTTCTAGCCCCCTTTTTGAAGTCTATTTGAAGTACTTTGGGCTTGCTTTTCAAAATGCCTTCCTTGAATGTGACACACCTGATGCACTTTTTTATGCTACTCTAATGAAAATGGTAATATTGAAGTGGCCATAAAATATATGTCTTTTTGTGCCATGCCATGTGTGAGCAGCTCTGCTGATGCCAGGGAGGCTGATCACAGACTCCTACTGCTCAGCACCTGGGCAAACATGCAGGAAGCAACAGCTCCTTCCCTGCTTCCCTTGGTTAAAAACTCAATGTAAAGGATTTTAAAAGACAAGGTGTGGGCACGTAAGCAGCTTGTGGGGCTTTCCTATCAATGGCATCTGAGCTCTTCTGCAAATACCTCTGGAAACACGTCTGTAAGAATGGCAAAACCTACGTAAATGCACTTAAAGCATCATGACAGTTATGGAGTCACTTTTTATTTCAAAACTCTTGTTCAGGAAATTCTACCCGGAGTGTGAGTCTGGGAGAAGCACTGCTGAACATGTCTTTCACAGCAGCTATCCCAGGCAGTCTCCATTCACACTGCACAGCAGACAAGAGCAGAGGCTGCTGTGTCAAGCATCCCTGAGTCACTGGGGAGCACAAAAATCTCACTGACTCGGATGAAAACATGTTTTCTTTAAATTTTATAGGAGTAATGTTATAGTTTACAATTCAACCAATCAGGCCTTAAATTTAAAGTGTTAAAATAACAAAACCCAGAATTTGTCATTAGATTTCAGTGGAACAGTGGAAACTAAACCACTAAGCATAGCTTCACTTTACAGCAGCACTGACTGACGCCACTGCTTGCCTGTCTTTTTTAAATGAAAATACAAGTACATTAAAATGCCAAAACATCATGAATTTGGAGAGAAGGTCACCCTACCCACTTTGTTCCTTGAGGGCCATTGATTACTTTCTGTCCGCTTGGTTTTCCATTATTACCAGGGATTACTTTTCCATTTCCATTTCCATTTTTCGTTGTAAGATTTGGTCTGCCATTATAACCTGAAACAGGGAAGAAAACACAGTATTCTGAAGAAAGCTGTGCAACCTAAAAGCTGTATTTTCAATTGCAAGTAAATGTATTTTCTGGCTGATCTGAATATAAACAAGAGCAGAATGAGCCCTCACCGCACTCCACAAACCAGGCACTCCATTTCTACTTGGAGCAACTGTTGTGACACTGTCAGATTCCTGTAGCTGACACAAGAATCTGAAATTGTTTTTTCTGAAGAGGTTAAACACTCATGGTTTGTCTCCACTGTGTTTATCTGGTCTCTTTATTTCCTCTTTTTTTTTTAAAGCAAGCAGGGCACCATTTCTTGATGGTACTACAATCAGTAAAATGTATGTGATCTTTGTAAGCATTTCAGAAATAGGATGAGAGAAGAAACAATTATTAAACACAACCACTTGTTCAATCCTATCCTTATACAAAGCTGTAGTGACAAACTGAAAAGGGAGGGGAATTATCTCTATATCTATTTCTTTTTTAACTGGAAAAGTAAGGAATCTTCTTCTCTAGCTGAGAAACCACTGCTAAACCGAACCACATTCAGGTCACAAGGGGAGAAGCAATAACACTAAGCTGGAGGCCCCCCAGCTCCAAAAGGGCAGCAATTTTTAAACCTTGTCTCAGAGACTTGCCTTCAGAAAAATAAAAGGGGGAAAAAATATATAGACTGGAAAAAAAATTAACTGAACACTTGTTGGCTATAACTTCACAATTGCATGGCTAGGGGTAAGCTTATATAATTTCCATATAGAAATCTGTTATTTTTTTCATGCCATACATCTCATCCTCCATGGTATTATTCAAGGTCTACTCCCATTGTAAAGCTCTACCTAGCAAAGTCACTGAGACTGTCAGGGATTTTCCACAGGTGACAAGAGGAATCAACACCCTGATGTGTAGTGCACCCTCTATTCTACTACCCAGGTCAGCAGATACTCTGTCAGAAAGCAAGTCTCAAACTTTTGGGATAAATCACAGCCATAAAGGTATTAGATGGCCTGGCTGTGATGGGCACAGTCCTCAACAGGTATGGACAACCCTGAACTGTCACTTAGAAAAAAAAAGATGAAATTGGCTGAAGAATTCATTAAAGAAAACATGAATGCAGGGCATCATGAGGAAACACCTCACTGCCTAGGCACGGGCAAGGCAGTACTATGGAACCTACAAAGGCCTTTTAGCAATCCACCATGAAGAGCTGTGTAACTGAGGGGCTCTCATGTTCTGAGTACAAATGGGTTTTCAGTGAGCATTTGGTGAAGTCATTGCTCAATAAGGAACATAGCCCTTTTCCAACTTAGCACCTAACTCTGTCACCCTCTCTGTGGATCACAGGGTCCTGTGCACATCAGATGACAAGAGAAAAGGTCTGGGGCACCATATTACATCAAATAGGCAATGTCCTCAAGAACTGGGCTTCCCAGGAACCACCAAACTAAAGAGCGACACATTATACTTAATAACTGAACCTGCATTCTGCTGGAGGACTTTTCATCTAACTGCTGATCTTAGTAAAAACAGAGGTAGTGAGATTAGTGCAAAAAGGCAGGATACCTGATCTATAAGGAGGTCTAACAAACTGCCGCTGAGAAGGGCTCCCTAGCCTGGAGTTCAGTAGTCGCTGACGAGGAGATGAAGTGGAAGAGACTGCTGGAGAAATGGTGTGTGTGGTGGTAGATGCAGAAGAACGTGGCCAGACAAAGCTTGGTTTAGATGGCGTATGCTTGTTAGAGGACTGAGTAATCCGTGATGCTATGGCAGAGCTTCTTGGTGATTCAGAAGACACTGTTAATGTTGAAGGTTTTTCCATTTCTTCATCTTCAGAACTTACTTTGTGAGGTAGAAGAGTGTCCATAGATTTTCTTTTATTGCTAGCAGTGTCTTCATATATGTTTTTGTTACCTCTAGAAACAGAAGGGGACCGTTTTGCTGCCAAAGATGTGGGTTTCTCTTCCACTTCTTTCTGATCGTATTCACTGTAATAATCATCCTCTTCATTAGAAACTGACTGATGAGATTTAGATGAAGATGAGGAAGGAACTTTCTGAGGAACTTCAGTGTTAGACATTTTTGAGGGCAACAGGACATATTTCTTCTCTGTTTGGGAAGCTGTTCTTGTAGCAGCTCCTGAGCGAGCAGGTAATGAAGGATGAGCTTGTCTCGAAGTGGATGACAACCTTTGATTATACCGACTGTCTTTTGCTGTATCACTGGCAGAACTGGAGTCTGGCTGAGTATGTTTTGGTTTGTAGGAAGGTACCTGAGAACCTGGCTGCTGTTGCTTTGATCGAGATGAACTGGAGCTTCCCTGAGAGAAAGATGCAGGTAATCCCCTGGAAGAGGACACCTCTTTAAGAAACCCAGAGCGTCTGCTTGCTATGTCACTGCCTTCTGTTCCATCCTCATCATCATCATCATCATCTTCATGCAGCTCTTCATTACTTTGGGATGAGATATGAGATGGCAGGCGCCGGCCCCTTGAATGGAGTATAGAAGGACTGGTTTGTGCCCTCTGTGGAGCCTCTGAGTGGGAGGTCTTCTCCACTGAAAGACGAGAAGAGAATGACTTTCTAGGCAAGGACTGACTGGGTTTTGATCGAGCAAGTGTTTCTTTTACCTCTCGACTGCCCTGCTCTTCAGGTTTGTGTTTGGAAAGAGAAGACTGCAAAACAGAATGTTTTTCTGGAGCAGCTGTTTGACTTTGTTGTTCTTCTGAGTCAGAGCGGGGTGATTTTTCACCATGTGTCTCTCTGGGGTGAAAATCAGAATCAACATGAGGATTTCTTCTCTTGGAATAGATTGCTGAAGAAGGCTGCCTGGAAGAGGCCAAAGATGGAAATAAGGGATTTTCTTCTTGAGAGTCCTCCCTGTAATTCTTATCAACATCCTTTCCCTTGGATTTGGCACTGGTGGAGGAGCGAGAGTGAGGTGAAGTGTGATCAGAAACAGCAGACCTTGATGAGGCTGCCACCACAGCTAATTTCGAATCCTTCCACGTGCGGGAACTGGAGCCTGAGGATAGCCTTGTTTGCTGTGACTTGGAGCTGGGCTGTCCTGCTCTGTCCTCTGCTTCTTCACTGTCAAACTCATTATGGCTATCACGAGCATGGGAATCTGCTGATTTGGAATGTGAATGACCTAGAGAGCCAGACCTACTGCGATGGCCTGAGACACCCTCATGAGAGACAGCAGACTGCCGATCTGACGGCAAGGACTGGCGAACAGGCTCTGAAGTTTTAGATGATGCTTTCATCAGCACGGGGTCTGGCTTCCCTTCCACATTACTTGCAAGACCATTAGTTTTGGCAGCCAGAGGATGGGAAGAGGTCTTAGAAGGCACATTACTGTTGCTTTGCCTCGATTGCTTTGTTTCGTTATCTGTGTATCTGGGAATGGATGAGGCAGAAGAGTGTTGTGTTGATGATGGTAACAGTGCTGGTGGCTCACGCTTCTCTGTGCTCACCTGGCTTGACACCTCAGATGTGTGGGTTCGAACAGAGGTCCTCCCTGAGGCAAGGACAGGGTGGACTGGCCGACTAGGGGACAAGGGTTTAACATTCCTCCTCTGGTCCTGGGCTTTTGGTGGTGATGTTGTAGCTTCCTGGGAGGAATCACCATCATCTGTCACCTCCGTGGACTGGAGGTCAGGTTCCAGCTCTCCTGTCTTTCTAGAAGGTAACTGAGATTTACTCAGGACCCCTCGAGTCAAGATTTTATTCTTATATTCAGAAAGAAGACTCTTTTTATCACTAACACTAGGTGAATGAACAGACAACTGCTTAGAAGAAGATGACAGCTGGGCTTTTGAAGAAACAGAAGAACTTTGAGAAAGAGATGAGCCAGCATTCCCAGTCTTTTGAGCCTCTGAATTATCTTGAATATTTGTCTTTTGCTGAGCAACTGAATCCTCGTGAGCAGCTAGGGGCAAAAAAAAAGTGTTTATTCACAACGATAGAAGATGCACAAAAAATGACCAAGAGAAAAAACCACCCGGGTAGTAAGAACACAACAACTTACGATAACATGAAACAATAATTATTTCTGTATAAAACAGGCTGTGGAGTCCAGCCAAGCTAAGTTTTGGGTTGTATGAAGGTACCTATGTGGAATTACTGTAGCTTGGGTAAAACTTAGACCAATTAAAATCAAATACCTAAAATTAGGGACTGCAACACCCTTTCAGTGGAACTAAATCTTCAGCAGAATTTCATTAAGTTGATGGCATGGTGCTGCATTATCCCACATAAGGCTGTGGCCCATCTTTTTAGCTGACCCAGCAAATGTTCTGTCCCTACAACAGTAACTTTTTGGCAAGAGTCAAACAAAAGGAGTAGCATCTGAGTAAGACACTAAGCGACTTTCAAGAGTGGAAGCTCTCAGGAACAGAGCAGCCAAAGACCCAGAGCATTGCTTTCTTTGGCCTTTGGATAACAAGAGCACACAACATTGTCATGGAGCATGACACGCATTTATGTAAGAGGCTAAAATGTCCATAAATATGTCCTTTTACATGCTGCAGAGTGACAAACACTCACTTGGACAATATAGCCATGAAAAGAGCAAGCAGAAACAGTATTAAGGAAGTAAAATCCCACAGGGTAGATAGAGTGCAGAGAAGTTAAGTCGGTAATAACACAATTGGGACCAAGGCAAAAGTGGGTGAACTACAGCACCGGTTCATGGCTTGATGCTCACCTGCTGGGATGGCAACACTGAAGGCTTTTGACTGAGGACCCGGTCCCCTCCTGTTTGCTGCACGAATTTTGAAAATATAGCGCTCCCCGGCCTGCAGACCATCTATTATGGCTGATGTTGTAGCTCCAGAGTAGGTGATGGACTTTGCTCCAAAAGGCTTGAGAGCCGGGGCGTATGAAAGAATGTATTCTGAAATGATTTGGCAGACGGTTGGAAGGAGGAAACTGAAAACAGTCCTGTTTCCAGCGGACAGACTGTATGGGTAGGATGAATTAGAACGTGCATTACTAAAATTAATACACGAGCAATGCACGCCGAGTCAACAGCTGGAGTATAGAGACACGGGAGAGAGATACATGTATATATGTAGGTTAAGTTGAATATCTGTTCTTATTCAGAAGAGATTCTTCTACCAGAAACTATCAGCACTGCAGATTTGCCAAATGGTAGCAACATCATGTCTGTCCATCAAAATCAAAATGTGACACACTGTGCTTAACCGGAGCCAGGGCCAAACACTACAGCAGAGAGCAAAGTAAGGTCTGGTTGCCACTTTGAAACTCACCCTGCTCTCACCTTTGAGTTTTGAATTACTGTGATACCTGTGCTCAGTCTTAGCTTTCTCTATTGAGAGAAATTTCATCCCTATAGGAACAATTCTGGACATGAAGAGGAATCTTCCCATTATACTCCCAAGGAGTGAAGGTGAGATGTCAGACATGTGCAAGCTCTGTTTTCTTTTCAAATCCTCTGTAAGAGGCACAGGTATCAGACAAAAACAGGGTTTTGATAATAAATTTCATGGGCTGCCAGCTTTCTCTCTCTACACAAAAACTCACAATAAAACCTGAGGAGTCAAAGTGCCACAACGGGAAAACTCTAAAACAAAATGGCATCTTTAAAAATAGGAAATGTAATTTTTTTCTTCTGAAAGCGAGCCCATATTCATTGTGTTAAGAAATAAGCCACATATAGTTTATCAAAATCAAGGAAAAAAACATCATCAATATTTTATATGCAGATACATTTAATGCTCCACTGAAAACTAAATGAATTTATAAGAAGACATGGTAACCTTTTAATGTTTTTTCTGTTCCTTTTTTTACACAAGAGTTGCTTTCATTGCAGAGGCACTGCTGCATCTTCTGACAACTCTGAAATGGCTACTGGAGAACATTTTTTCCCATTATTTTAATATGTGGTATAAATATATAAAAGGGCAGGGTTGAAAAACAAAGGATCAAAAGACAAAATTTCCTGATTACCACATGCTATCAAAATGACCATGAAATGCTAATTCAGTGATTTTATTTAGCCAGTAAAAATATCTTGTCATTTATTTAGTTTAAAAATAAGACTTCTCGTGTAACACTTCATACTCAACTATAAATTAGATGAGTATAAGCATTCAGCCCTTGAATATTAGGTATCTTTCAAATGATTGCCTTGGATGAATCATCTAGTAACAATGCAGACAAAACTCCAAAAAAGCCTACAGATTGGTCAAAATTAGGAGCAGACTTGAACTATCAGAAAATGTCCCTGCATGACCCTACTTACAGAAATAATGATTCTTGGATACAATTGCAGCTCCATTGAAGCAATTGGCAAGACTTTCACTGACTTCAAAAAAGGAAGGAATTCCACCACTGCCCTGAAGAACACATAAAGTAGGTCTTGCAGACTCGGTGTACCTCCCTCCAGGAGGTTTTTAAACACTAAGATGCTGCAGTGCTGATAAGGGACCTCCAAAAACTTGTGTAATTTGAGAACACAATCCTATCAACCACTGGAGAACAGGAGGCTAAAAAATCAGCCTCATTTTCAGAGGGAAACAGAAACAAAAATCCCAGAAAGAGCTTTTTCTTTTTCTTTAATTCTATGCAAAAGCATAGCCAATTGGCAAACTATCTTTATTACTACGTACACTAACACTATAGTACACAAGATTTATGCATGATATCTGCTGTAATCAGATTTGTGCTTGCTTCTTAAGCTGAGGATTTCCTTGCACAACAAACCAGAAATAAAACACAACATAAACCCCTTCACTTTCTTGGCAACTACCCAATTTTTTCTTCTTCAACTAATTCTTAAAAACCTTTCTGGAAATTTCCTTTTTGAGCTTCATTTTGACCTGCTTATTAATGGGAGAAGAGGTAAAATGTGCATGCATGATACCCCAGGAAACTCTGTGACATCCCAGGCAGACAGAGACGGTGGCTTCTCAGTGGCGCTCTGGAGACACTGGGCTGGAAACATGAAAATCTTGCTTGGGTTTAATCAAGTGAAAAAGTCCTGGCACAGCCAAGGTTCCAGTTCACTGCAGGGCAGCAGTCTGACTTTGAGAAGACACCCTCCTTGAGGGAGTTAGAAACCAACAGTGAAGACTCACCTTTGACTTTTCCTTCGCTCTCTGGAAGAGCATCCCAGGATGCTGCTACAGAGGTTGGTTTCCCCTTTAGTGGCCAAACATCCAAATTTTCAGGTGCACTGGAAGGAGCTGGGAAACAGCCATTCGCAGAAGAGGCAAGTAAGAATCAACACAGCATGGACCTTTTGGTCCATCTTCTCATAGCAGAGATTCCTATACAGCTATTTCAAAGATAAATGTGACGAGTACACATGGCTCAGGTCCATGCTTGCCTCTGTCACGTCTCTCTCTCAAGACAACCATAGTGAAATTTTATTCCATATTTTTAGGAACAGGAGGTCTGCACAAGACTGCTATTGTGGCTTAGCTGGAATGACACAGTGATTTGGTTGTTATGGACCACTTCCCTGTACCAAAGGGGCCTAACAGCTTCTCCATGGTGGAGCGATGATTTAAATTTGCTGGGATAGTAATGGAAGCCAGGTTGCTCTTCTCAAAGGAAGGGGCATATCTAGCTTCAGGGGTCCAAGGTGCTGACCTGTCCCACAGAAATACCAAAGCCATCTCCTCCTGCTCTCCTCGCACCACAAGAGCAGGTTGGTGTGCTCTCCTGGCGTGCTTCACTACTGCAGGGATGCAGGCAGCAGCTCTGAGGCCTTTCCCATACTCTCAACCCTCTGCTGCCCCAAGCAATCACTTGGCTCATTCTGGCTTTCCCTTTAAGTCAGCCCTATTCCACAGCTCAGAGCCTAAGACCTGTGTTTCCCCAAGGACTCCTTGAATACGTACCTGCCTCCGGGGTCCGCTGGTAAACAGACACGCTCCATTTGCCTTCCTTCTCCCCCTCTGAGATTTGGATGGCAAACTCATACACAGTGTCTGGCAGCAGGTTCTCCACCAGTGCCCGCCGGTTGGACACTTGCTTGTAATCCCACCGTGCCGACTCCCCCTTTTCCCGATAGCGCACGTTGTATTGCCTGGCATCAGAAACACAGGAAAACAAAAAGCTCAAAGGTGGAAGCCTAGCACTAGCAGAACCACAAAGGGACAGGGATGCTTTGCCCTCAAGTAGCCTGCTGGGGCTTAGGGAGGATCGTACCCAAGTGCAAACAACAAAGTACCACCACCACCAAAACCCAGCATATTTCAAACAAACATTTTTGCCTTCCTCTAATGGAGTGTGATTGCTTTCACTCCAAAGGATGGACTGCTCTTTCAGGACTCTTACTCAAAACACCCTCTTCCCCAGGAGAAAGCTGCAGGATTTTCTGACCTGGGCCAGGCATGCTGGGGGGCTCCACAGCACCATCTCACTGCCCCAGGGCTGTGAGCGTGGCCAGACTGCTGGCAGGCCCTTACTCCCAGAACATCATCAGTGTCTCAGTTCCCATGTGTCTGCCTAGATAGCTGCTTCCACACAGAAATGGACAACATCTACAATTACTAGTTTTCCAGCTGTGAGTCTCAGGGTATTTCAGCACCAGTCTGCACAGCTCTCCAGTGTTCCCAGGCTGAGCACCACAGCCCAGTGCTTTCTGACCTTTGGCAGATTCCAGCCCATTTCCTTGTTTGCTTTGGTCTCCAACTGCTGCAGCATGCTGCTACAACCCAAGCTCTCCCACACAGGAGCCCCAGCCTCATCAGCCTCAGCTGCATGGGGCTTCTGCAGGGTCAGAGGAGGCAGGGTGTGATGATGGGTGTCTTTCCCACTGCAGTGATGCTTCCTTCACCCACAGTATGGTCATCTCAAAGCTGTAGTCTATTTTGACAATCCACCTCAACACCTCACCTCTGTGGGCTGCACCCTGTCTCCCACTCCTTCCTTCCCCATGCATGCTTGGATTTGCTGACTGTGGTGATATACCAGCACTAGAACAGCCAAATACCCCAGCTGGTGCAAGCAACATTTCAGAAGAGATGTAAACCCCTGAAGAACAACACTTACACAGATCTCTAAATGCTAACAAGCAGGGCACTGCTAAACCATTCTCATAACCAACAGCAATTAAATAAATGCAAAAGCATTCAGGAGATGGTTGGCAGCAGTTCCCCTTCAGCACCCATTAAAATACCCAGGGCTAAGTACCTGTTTGCTGCAACCTTCCGCTTTTCATACAGTGGGTCTGTCCAAGTAACCAGCACAGACTGAGAGGACATAACTCGAACAGTAATGTCTTGTGCCACCTCCACCTCCTCCTCCTCTGAAATGGCAAAGCAAAACAGTGTATCAATAACAACACTGGTGTTCTCATAAAAAACAGCAAATGTCTTCAGCTGACACTGTAACATTAACACAGTACAGCTGAATTAGAAAGACAGGTGGGAGTGGAAAACCAAGTACATTGATTACTGATGGTATTCCACTGAAAGATCATTCCTTTTGTTAGCTGTGTGCCTGCAAGACCAGAGTGCTAATACATTCTACAGTCCTTCAATATTCTATCGGTCCCCAAACTGTTATCCACAGCAAATGCTTCATTAACCTACTGATATTCACCATCTCTGGCAAATGCACTGCTAGAGGTACCTGGAGAGCAGAAATTTTGTCTTAGAGAAAATCTTGAGATTTTAAAATGTGGGTTCCTTCTGAAGGGCAATAAAACCCTTCTTCACAAGGGAGAATTACTGCATATTTTATGTTTTTGAGTGCTTCAAACACGTTGTTTAAACTCAGCTTTTAGTTTTATTATGGTATACAAGGGAAAAAATGAAAAAAATCATTGAAGTGGGCTGTTTTGACCTATCAGAATAGTTTTTGCAAATATTTCACGAAATTTTAACATTAAGTGGAACTAATTTGATATTTTGGGGGTTTTAATTTTGATGAGGTTCCCTTTTCTATCTGTCCATCAGAGTTGTTTTAGTCTAGTCTATCTACTGGCCAATGAAAGATTTATTACTTTTCCTTGTCAGTGTAATAGCAACTATTTCCAAGTGTCCCAAAGGCACAGAATGTACGAGGAATGACCTTCCAACCAGAGTTTTGTAGACAAGTGACACAGAGAAAAACCTAGTAGCTCCAGCACCAAAAGACTTCAAGTGTAAAAATCACAAAGCTATCTCTGCATCCAATTATCTCACTGACAGGAGATGTGAAAGAAACATACCCGTGACTTTTCTTTTAGTTAAAGATGACCTATAGACAGGTTGGCTCCGTCCTTGTGCGCTCCTTGATGGCAGTGAAACCACATGAACTGACTCAGAGGCTGTGCATGCAAGGAAAAAAACAGAAGGTTTCCTGTAACCTTTTTCATTTAAAAGAAAGAATGGATTTCAGAGCACTCCCACCACATGCAACCAGAATTTGCGCTATAGCTCTTCTCTCCACCCTTTCCCTCTGCTGTTAATATCACAAACTTGCACACAGTGTCTCTTTTAACATAGCATGGTGTTCTCCTACAATTTCTACCCTATTCTCTAGGTAATACTCTACCTCTGCTAAGATACAGAAGACAATTACAACAAGTATTTTCATTTATAGGAACAAGGGTTTTCAGTGGCTAGGACGACACGTGATCTGTGCTCACCTAGCAGCCTCAGGGGATTACAGAAGTGTGCTTGCTAAGCCAGGTGCTCTCAGGGAGATCTGACTCACCCAGTTTTCTCGCCTCCTGGTTTTGTCGCTCTTGAGGCATCGGAGCATAGCTCATCCTTCGGCTGCTCTCTCCATACCCACGGGGGTAACCCTGGGATCTGCTGCGGGGACCTCTGGGGCCTGCTCCATAAGGTGGTTTCCACCGAAAAGGTAATGTGCCATCTGGAGACTGGGCTCTCACTCTCAGAGCTCTGCTTGGCACGTCTCTCTCTTCGAAAAGGAAGCAAACATACACACAAACCCCCTGGCAGTTATTATGAAGCACATGACACGTACAGTAGTCCACTATGTCTGCTGCAAGCACATTTGTTAACGTCAGAATAAAGGGCATAATTTTATAGCTTTTTAATTTGTTCTATAAAACCAAATTGCACTAACAACAAGCTTTCCACGCAGGATGTACAAAACTCAACAGTGTCTTTTCCCAGGCGCTTCAGACAGACTGGTGCAAGACCCTGAAAGTGAAAACATATCATAATACAAGGATGCCTGCCAGAAACTGGGGATGTCTTGTAGCTTTCCTGTGTAAATCTTTTCCTTTTCTTTTTTTTAAATCCCCTTTCCCTAGCTCAGGCACACCAGTACACTGTTTTTTTGGCAAGTGCTAAAGTTCAGTGTAAAATGAAGTACAGAACAGTTTTACTACTAAAAGCAGGTTCTTTTCTCCTAAACCCATCTCTAATGGTTCTGCTCCCCAACAGACTCATATCTAAAATGTCTGTTCTGCACATGCCTCAACTCCTGACTTCCCAAACTCCCACTACATGATCCCTTGAGCATCCAGCACTGTAAAATGTACCTCATGCAAGCTGGGTATTTTTTAACATTTGCTGACACGTTGACAGTGTTCTTTTAAGAAGTGACAGTGATGCAAGGATTCCTTAAGCAACAAGTCTGGTTCTCTGTACAGCATCTCCAGTTACTGTGCAGGCTGCAAGCAGGAAAAAGGGGCTGGCATCACCAGCCAGCACGGAGATGTCATACTTGTAGAGATTTTTCCCTCTTATCTTTTACATTTCACACTCACAACAGGTTTTTCTGTCTTTTCTAGTAATGCCATTCAACCAGGTACAGAGGTTACAAGGTGTATTCACAGCCTCTCACTCACTGGCTATGCCACCACTGCAATCACAGCAGTGTCAAGAGAACAAGAGACTGGGGCAG
The DNA here is from genome assembly GCA_013399225.1 of Rhipidura dahli. Classification (NCBI taxonomy): domain Eukaryota; kingdom Metazoa; phylum Chordata; class Aves; order Passeriformes; family Rhipiduridae; genus Rhipidura; species Rhipidura dahli. Next base: position 3,101,479 of record VXAC01004740.1, on the reverse strand, counting down.
ACAACTGTCAGAGGCCTGGACAAACAACAAAAGAAATGCACCAGAGTACCCCCTGTCAGAGCAATACTGGAGTCGACTCCAGCACCAGTTCAGGAGTTCATATTTATTCATTACGGCACTTAAACATGTTACTTTAAGTATTGACATCTGCATGTCCATATATATGCCAAAAATAGGTATTTTCCCAATGTTTCTACTTGATTACACCTTCTATAACCAAATTGCTCATTGATCTTGATCTGCTGACAATCTTGCATCTTCTCAGACACTCCCAACACACATTCTTCTATTAAATTACCATTTGGAAGGAATCACAGCAACTCTCAAAGCGGTTTGCAGAGCTTCTCTTGAAACCTCTGTGAGAAATACAAGGCTTCAGTGCTGATGAGGTACATAACATATGCAGAGAACCACACAGTTGCAGGGACTTCTGATTTTCTACTGAAATATTGGGCAGCAGCTCAGCATGGTAAACCTTGCCTTTTTATTTTGCCTTCAAAGACATGGATCATCAGTTTAAACACATGGACTTCATCAGGTTGTCTCTTCTGGCTGCTCCTGACCACCCCAGTAAAACAAAACAGCTACAAAAGTAGATTAAGCAGCCAATTAAGCTGATTTTACAGGCACTTTTTGTTGCCACAGCAGTATATATTAGGTGGATCACAGCAGAGGAACTGGTCCCAAGTGTTTAACAAACAATATATGCTTTTTGCCATACACTATAGTTGCTTTCATGAGGGTCCCTGACAACCTTGCCAGGAATGTTCTCAGTCACATACTCTATAAAAAAACCCCACCTGTTCCAAGTAGTTTCTTTTTTTGGCTCCCCTGAGCAGCTGCTCAACAGAGATTTCAAAAGCCTGTGAGTCACTACTCCTATGGGCACACAGCCTTCATTCACAATAAAATCACAGAGAACTGAAAGAGGGCAAAATCCAAATTGGAGCGGACACCTGGACATCTCAATCTCCTGCTCAAAGACAAACTATCTCCAACACAGCATGAGGCCAGACTTGGCTTTCCCTAGCTCAGTCTTCAAAGCCCCCAGGATGAAGATGTCACAGCCTTCCTGTGGACCTGCTCCAGTGCCTGTGGTGAAGGCTTTTATCATACAATGATGGAATCACTTAGGTTGGAAAATCTGTTTAGGTTAGTTCCACCTGTAACCCAGCACTGCCAAGTCCACCAGTAACCCATGTCCCTGTGTGCTGCATCTCCATATCTATTAAATATCTCAAGGGGTGATTACTCAACCATTTCCCTGGGCAGCCTGTTGCAGAGCTTGACAGCCCTTTCAGTGAAAAAAAATGTCCTAGTATCCAATCAAAACCTCCTCTTGGGCAACTTGAGACTAATTATTCTTGTTCTGTCACTTGCTACTTCGGAGAAGAGACTGACTCCCACCATGCCACACCCTCCTTACAAGCAGTTGTAAAGATTAACGAGGTCTCTCCTGAGCCACCTTTTCTCCTGGCTGAACAACTCCAGCTCCCACAGCATTCTTTTCTTTGTAAGACTTGTGCTCCAGATCCTTCAGCAGCCTTGTTGCCCTTCTCTGGACTCGCTCCAGCACCTCAATGTCTTTCTTGTGGTGAGGGGCCCAAAACTGGACACAGCACTCGAGGTGTGGCATCACCAGTCCAAGTATAGGGGTACGATCCCATCCCTGGTCCTGCTGGCCATGCTGTTTCTCATACATTTTCCTAATATCCAACCCAAACCTCCCAAACAGCTACCTGCAGCTGCTGTCCAGCGTTACAGCGCTACATGTGCCTTGCTCCCACCAAGACGTGCCTTTCTCGCAGTCTCCCATCAAGGAGCAGCTGGCTGCTGAGCGATGCTGCCCTGTCCTCCTGTTTGCCAGACCGTGCCATCCCCACTCCCTCAGCCTCCCACTGGAGCCCATGTGCCATTGGCAGTCACCACATCCCCCGATCTCAACACTTCTCCTGAGCGTGCCAGCCCTGGCTGAGGGCAGTAACATCTCTCCTCGACCAGCCACGCTCTCCCAGGTGGGAGAGCTCTCTGCAGTTTGCCAGGCTGCAGTGGAAGCAGCAACTGTGCTGGTTTCCTCTCAGCAGCCTTACATGTTCTGGGAAGAACACCGCAGCCCAACAGCTCTGCCTCCCCAGTCAAAGCTGCAGCTTTCATCTGGAGTTAAAATAGAGTTGCAAGGGACGAAGGACACAAAAGGACCCAGCCCAGCCAGAGACCCATATGGAAAGTATTCAATCTTAAACAAGTGTGGTTTTAGGCAAAAAGAATTGTATGGACCCTAAGGCCTGAATGCAGGGTATCAGCTGAGATTTTAAAACCAGGGCTTTCCAAGGCTTAGATTACTTTCCTCATGGTAGCACCACACTCTGTGGTAGTAGAGTTCTCATTTCACTAGTGAGTTCCAGTTTCTCGTTATCATTCCTCATCACAGTTTGACCAGCAGGAGTCTGAAGGCACCCAAGATGGAGTTATCAATAATGGTTAAAATGGCATTGCTCATAACTGCGGATCCATCAAAATCAGCTTTTTGTGTGTGTGAAGTCTGTGCCAGACTTTAGAAGAAAGAGATTTCTCATTAAAAATGAAGAGCAGCAGCAGGAGCTCACCACAGCCCAGGAACCATCAGTCTGGTCTGGGATAAGGCTCAGCCACTAGAGGCTTCAAAAAGATGAATCTGGGTTCACATCTCTTCATACAAGTACCTACCAAGTTGCTGTCCCACCAGGTTCAGACAATGCCAGAGGGTCAGCGCTTCCCAGTCAGAAGGACATTTCACACTCCTTAAGTCCCTGACAGAGTCACTGTCTTCAGCAGTCACAGCCCCTGCACCTCACCATTCTCCTGTCCTGGTCTCCTGCTCTCATCTTGGCTCTGGGAAAAAAACGTGGATTTCCACAAGGAGGATAACCCTGGGACTGTAGAGACTGAGCCACAAAAAACCTTATAGTGTCCTAAAAACCAGAGTTTTGTCCTCCTGACAAGGCTCACTCATGTTCAAAAAAACCCTCAAAACCACCAGTATCACCACCACCACCACCACCAAAAATCACAACAACAACAACAAAAAAAACCTGTCCTAGACAAACTACTCTCACCAGAGAAGGGACAGGAGAAGAAGGAAGAAATAAATCCCATACATCACTTAAGTCATTCAACTCCCAATGCAGTCCCTTCCTGTGGGGATACTGAACTCCCCAGGAACAAGTACTTGACTAACTTAATGTTGAATCTTCCTCATCTGCGCATTATTAACTCCTGTAAATATCTCTAAGTATTTATTCTCTTTTGTTCCAAAACTGATTTAACAGCTTTCTGGATCTCCACTCTGGTCAAACTAAATTAACTGGTAATGGTCTTCAAAACTCATCTAAAAATCTACCTGCAAGTACATTAAAATAAAATGCTTTTCTATATTCTGGAAAATGAGAAAGAGTCACTCCCTTGTACTCTCTTGAGTACAGAAATCCAACATTACTTAGAACTGCAGAAATCTGTGTATAGTATCTTGGCCCCAAAAATGCAGGGCTGATTAAAGCCTTGGTATTGACTTTTCACAGATGAAACGTCCACAGGTATTGCCAAAATTTCTCTGTGTGTCAGTACTGCAGGAAAGCATTTTCCAAATTATGTAAGCCCAAAGCACAAGGTCTAAGCTGAGGGTAAAACATCCACTGAACAACCACACAAGGAGGCAGCTTGCACTTGCCAAATCACACAGATTCTTCAGAGGGTCTCATCAATTATCTAGCAAAGGAAAACACAAAATAGCTCCAGAAGAAAAGGGAAGCACTGACCCCTAGCAATCAGTCTATAACTGCAGGGGAAAACACACCAAGTGACTCAAACCTATTAAGATACAAGAACAAAAAGTAGTTGAAATTTGAGGTCACAAAAAATTACTTTAATTTACCACCGCAAGTCTAGGTACAAATCTTTCCTTTTGCCTTCCATAGTCAACAAAAACTTTTCTACACTTGACTTCAGTGTGCCATAACTTCAGGACTGGAAAACTGGACCTATAAAGTGTGTTCTGCTGCAGAGATGACACATAACTTGGCACAGTCAGTAGATAACATCCATATAGTTTGTAAACAACTATCGGTCTCTCTTCTCCCTTCAGACAGAAGTCTGGGGAGACTGAGTGACCCAGCCATGGCAAAGTAACAGCTTGAAGGCAGAAACTGTAGCTGCTGAGAGATAACAAAGTCATCAGAAAAGACCAAAAATGGTAGCTGGCAAACAAAATCTTGCAATGGGAAACTTGACCAAAAATCATCATAGCCTGCACTGCAGCAGCGAACTGGTGGGACTTTGGGGGGTTTTTTAGGGGCAAGGTGGTGTTTTATTTTGTATTATTTTAAATTAAGTTCTAAGGATCAAATGAGACTTACTGATTCTGAACCCTGTGCTTGAGACTACTGCTGCTTTACCAGACAAAACAGTATGAAAGATTAAACAAAAAGTGCCAAACTTCTCAGTTCATTCATCCTCCTCAAAGAGTACATCCCTGTCTTAAGAACTCCTTAACTATTCCCTAAGCTCAAGCAATTGTCCTCTGAGGTAAGAACCTTGCACCACTGACAATCTACAATCCAATTTCAGAGCTGAGCAACTCAGTTTATGGACACCCTGCAGTTTTCCTCTCAAAACCCACCACGAGGACTAGAAAAGTACCTCAGCCAGATGTGGTTCCCAGATTTCTGAGCTATTTCTTTGGAAAACAACACTCTGTACACTATGCATTTCTGTAAGTGTCCAAGCCCTACCACCATGAAGATGTCAGCTGTACTTGTAGCAAAAAATGACAGTTAATTAATGAACGGGAAAAAAAGAGGCACTATATTTTGATTCTTCAGCTGGCACCTCTAAATTTAACTCCACTTGTGAGGTAAGACTTTGTAAAACATTCCCACTCACATTGTATTGGCCACTCCTAGATGTAACTGCTTAAGTGGTGATGCTCAAGTTCAGGACACACAGGGCAAACACATCGTAAGGCAACTCTACAGATGCCCTGTTTTGGCAGCTTGTGAAACCAAGACCCTGGGATTCTGCCCAGGGATGCAGAAAGACTGAGGGATGCCACCCCCACAGAAAGGACCAGGGCAGCCAGCGAGTAAAGCCCCACACTTATGTGGCAGTGTTCATGTATAGGCTGTATCATGGCCAGACCTTACCAGGAAAGAGTTTGTTGTTTTCAAAAATACTTTGCAACATGATCACTTCTTTGTTCTTCATGCCCCCAACAGGTGCTATTTTCCATATGGTGCTCTACCATCTTCCAGTCGGTAAATCACTTTGTACATTGTCTTTAAGGGTTGGGGCAATTCTGATACACCACCTTATTTTTTCCATTCCATTTGAAATAAGTTATGAAACAGAGTGTATTTGAAAAGGTGAAAACAGAGCTTAACTAGCAAAGCCAGACATCTAAGCTCTGCAGTCCTTTGTGCAACTTAAGGTTTTCAACCTTTGTTGATTATTCATGAACAGGAAAAGAAAAATGTCATTTTACCATAACTGAAGAGCACAGGGGAAAAAAAAACATCTCATGTTTCTCATCCAGCAATCCAGACAGGGGTGGCTGCTCTCCTCCTCACCTTCACATACTCTGACTGTAATCTGTCACCATACAGCTATCCTCAGGCCACATCAGCAAAAAAGAAAAGAAGTAAGAGGACAGACACAGTATCAAAAGAAGATACTTGTTTTCCACCCAAAAATTAATGTCCCATGTCACTTTGGCAAAGTGCTACTGGATTTTTTTTAAGTTGATGGTTTGATGCAAGCTTGGTTGAGAAAATGTCAGCAATTCCACCAGCTTCAATGAGGGCTGGACTGGGGCCATCCCAAGAAGAGTTCACTCTGCAAAGATATTTCCTGCAGTGGGTGAGCCAGCTCAAACAGTGCTGATGTGGCCCTCTGAACTGCGATGTGCTGCCTGCTCTGAATGCACCAGGCTCTAAGCTCAGTGATTTCCTTCAGACCTGCCCTGGCACAGAGCAGAACACGAGCTCCAGTGCGGATCCTCAGAGCACTGCAGCAGTTAACATGTGTAAAAGCCTAAGTATATGACCAGATAAAGCAGGACTGAAATGGGAGAACAAATCCACCCTGAGGCTTACTGGGTCAGTAGGTCTCCTAACTTTTTAAATGCACTGTTAACCTGCTCCCTGTGTGGGCTAATCAACTCTTGTAATGCAGCTAATCTATACACTCTACATCAGATCTCCCACCTCCTGGAAATTAACTAATCAGTTAAAGCAGTAGAGGCAAGTGACATAAAAATCTTTTGTTTCTTGCAGAAAAAAAATAAAAAATCGTTTAGCACATTTCCACACACTTCTGCTTGGCACAGAAAGCAGGGACTGGAATGCTTTAGTTCCTGCAAAGCACAATGGAATCTGTGCCATAATTCACTGGGCTCCAGTCAGGAGTTTTGGGCAGAGGACCAGTATCCAAGGGTAATGTCTGATTTAAGGAAAGCAATTCATTATACATCTGTAGAGGAGTTACCTGGCATCCGGAGGACATTCTTTAAATTGACAGCGTCAACAGAAGTTTCCAGTGCTCCCTTTGAAGAGCCCTCTGAATGCTAAGCACAGTGGACCAGGGCGTTTTTCAAACTCAAGAATGTAATTCCACACGATTAACACGTGTATTACAACTTAGGAAAAACCAACAGTGAGTTATTGAAGGCTTCACGTTCTTCCACTAACAACAATACACAGGCTTCCTTCTGCATCAGCGACCTTTGAAGGGAGCCCACTGAGGCTGGGCTGTGTCTGTCTCTCACACCCACTGCCTCTGGAGGCCTCACATCTGGGCTTCTTCAGTGATCAAACCACTGTGGTGGTAAAGGCCCTGAGGAGCCCCACAAAGGCTGTCAGAGCACACTGCAGCCAGTCTGCAAGTGCCCAGCCAGGGTGTCGTCCAACACCTGCCTGTTCACTGAGTTGGAGGAAAGGCGGTATTGGAGTGGCAACAGCTTTGGGGACTCCTTGCAGGGACAGAGCAGGTGAAAGAAGCTGGCAAAGGGACAGGGCTGCCCTCACCATTGCTGACTTCACCCTGAGCAGGGGGACTCCTTTCCATTAATTTATTGGGCTGTAATTGTCTGTCTGTTCTCCCTGAAGACTGCGCCCTTGGTATCTTGCCCTAATCACCATGTTGCTCCTCTACACCTGTGAGTCCATCTATACAGCCAAAACCTTTAGACTGCAAGAAATCATCAGTAACCATGCTGTTCATCAGGCAGGTATGGGCACTAGAAAGAACTCCACCATCAAAGCAAATGAAGTGCACAGTCACTGCAACCACATGTGAGGTACGGACAACAGGTACATGGTTGTGCACATTCCTTGCAGGACATCCTCCTCTTGTCAGTCACTCTGAGGAGAGAGCTGCTTTCTAACCCTGCTGCCTTATAGGTGTGACTGGTTAGCTCCAACAGGCATGACTTTAAAACTTGCATTTTCCATCTTTCCACATTCTTCTCAAGAGACGCTGTGCACAGCTACACCTTGAAAACAGCCCCTTTGCTTTATTCTACATAGTTGTGTCACTACAGCATACATTTTTCACTTATAAGCATCACTTGGAGGCTGACATTAGTCTCACGAGCCCTTAAAAATATCCCTCACCTAATGCATTTGAGTTCTTTGATTCAAGAATTCATTCAAAGGTCTTCAGTGCTCTCCCAGCTAAAACCTTGGTAGTTCCCAGCTGAAGCGTTGGTAGCACACTTTGTCTCCGACTCATTTTGAAACCTACTCCTTCTCTGGAGGGAGAGGGATCAAGTCATCACTCCTTTAGGTCCAACAAGAGCACAAAAACCCCTGAGAGCCCAGAAGAATTGAGCAGGTGTTTTGCAAGCTCTCCTGGCTGCACAGCTCTGGCTCTGAGGCTCCTTGTTGTCACTCCCACTAATGTGCATGGCCTGGGCTCCAAAACACATGGTTTACATCAGGCCACTGTTACAGCTCCTGGAGAAATACAGCCCCCTGCTCAACTCAGCAGCCACTTCTGGGAGAGTAAAACATGAAACCTATTCCGGCAGCAGGCCTCCTGAAAGCTTCCAAACATAAGGCAGCGAGATGGATATGGATGGATACAGCATACTCGGTAAATTCAGGCACAGTACGCAGGGGTGTGACCCTTCTAAAATAAAATCCTCAATCACTAAGAGAAAAGGGAGCAGCATTTATGAAGAATGTACTTTGTATGTCATAAAAATTTTAATTATTCTCAATTCCCTAGTAAGTACAAAACAGAAAAAGCTGATCATTTGGCAGACCCATTTTGGAAATGTTTTTTAAAACCAGCAACTCCACTAACAGCACTGGAAGGTGGCTTTTAAACCTGTCACTCACACTATCCCTTTGTCTAGATACATTCCCTCCACCTGTCTATCTAATACTAACTTGCATTTATATTTGTCTATTTTTCTTTGGGGTCCTTGTCAATGCATCTTTCAAGGTCCTGATAATATTATCTTGCTTACATTTGAAGTATTTGAAGTTCTTCATCGGGTGAAAATAATTTTGTTTCTGGTGGATTGCTCTCTTTTACATGGCTTAACCATATCAACCAGAGATACTAACAAAATAACTGACAATATAAGGATTTTTCCTTCTATCCAGGACAGAGCCATAATTCCAACTCGAGCTCTTCCTTGAGAGTCCAGAAAACAGTCAGATGATTGGGTAGTATCTTCATCAGAATTAGGCTTACAGCCTTTAAGTTTTTGATAAAAAATAAAAAATCATATAATATTTCACTAAGTTTCAAATGTTAATACAGGGATCCTTTCAATCTTTCTTTACTGGCTTCAAGTCTAACCTTTCCTAAACATAAAAATGGAAGACTGTAAGGAGGGACTGAATGCCTGTGGTACTCCACTTCGACCTGAAGCTTTCTGGCTTCAGTGAAAACCTCTACTTTATCATGCCTGTCACTGAAAATTTCATTTGCAACGAGGGGGACTCATTGATTTTACAGAAAAGCAACTTTACAGCAAAGCTCACCTACTTCTTTTACATCAACAAAGAGGAATAGCTTGAGGTGTCAATGGCTCTGATAAAGCCATTGATCCCAAATGATTCCATACACGCCCCCTTGACTCCTCATCTGCAGGATAAAGGAAAATCAGTGCTTCTCTGCTGAAATGCACCTGAGGTTTCCCAGTGCTGACACTGCACTGCCTCACAGGACTCCTGGCTATCTCAGCTGGCAGCTCCTGTGACACTCAGATTCTTCCTAGTGTGCAAAAACTCACATTCCTTGACTCCCCTGGATATTCAATTGCAGAAATAGCACGAATATCAACTTACAACATCATAAACCCTGTTTCTGAGATAAATCAGAGCCTGAGGCTCCTTTTAATGGTGCGGACTGAATTTAATCCGACTGCAATCACAAACATGACAAAAGCACAGGATAAAGTTAAAACCAAGCTTGTTTTCTTCTAGATAATCCTTGTACCAGCTGTTCTTCAGCCCTAGTCAGAAGCTCAGAGACAGGAAGGAAACCTGCCTGAGAAAATTAGAACACGAACCCACACCAAACAACTCGTGCCATGGCAAGACCTTGCCAGGAATAAAACACCCCTCTTCAAAGTCTGCCTCTTTCCATGCTGTGTTCGTGACTGTAGTCATCACATTATTTTCACCTCCAATTTGTACTTGTTTTCATATTCATGTTCTTTATTTATTATAAACTGTGTTAACTTCTGTGTATGTAACAGTCAAAGATGAAGCACACACTACATCGAAACCGTGTCAGGAAAGTTAAGAGCAAACATAACATTGCCACAAAGCTAACAGACCTAATATTTTGGTTCGTTTCCTCTCAAAAATTAGGGACACCTGACTCATACTACTTTTTAATGCATATTTCTGTTGTTAAAGAAGGTATTGAAAATACACTGTCCATTGGAGAGGACAGCACAGAAGAGAAGCCCACAACACAGTCCTCAATACTTGGAAGCCACACCTTTCCCTTGGACATCCTTGACTTCCACCTGCATGCATGCACCATCCTCACACTCTCCTCACAGCCACCTCTGCAAAGGCTGGGGCCTTTAACAGCATTGGCCCTGGAAACACAACTTAATCAATGTTAAAGAAGCCCTTTGGTATCACAAGTGGTAACACTTGTGGAGAGAAGTGGGCTTTAAACACAGTTCACATTGCTCTCTCCGACTGCAGGAGAAGATGGAAGAAGAAACTCCTGAGAGATTCCAAAGGCAGCAGGATCCCCCCCCAGCAACTCCATGGCTCCTGAGGGCAGACCCAAGGGCACTCACACACCCATCTGTCACTGGTGCCTGGGGCAAATCATGGGTTTCAACAGGTTCTTCCACGCAAGTTCCTGGAGAGGAGAGGGCTCCCCTTTGCTCTCCACTACCCCAGTCTTACTGCTTGTCCCTCAAACATTTCAAAGGCTGTCAGAGGAATGGGGTTCCAGTGCCACTTGGAACTCAGGCAGGATTTTGGCTGCACAACCCATGATGAGCAGCAATGCTCTTATTCTCCTCCAACAACCTGGCAATTTCCGTGACAACAGAAGGCATGAAGACAACACAAAGCTTGCACCAGGATGGATAATATCCCTCTTGTAAAGTACACTGACTCCCATACTGAGAGCTGTCACCTCTGAGACACAATCTCTACGTGTGTTTCTATGAGAAAGAACTGACTGCTGTACAAATGCACATGATAAAATCCACCATGGCAGTAGGAAGAAATGACATCAGCTGCTAGCACTGCTCCATTTAGCTGAAGTTTCTGGTGGTTTCATGAAAACCTGGAGTAAGACAGAGTATTTGCTCAGACTGAATTAGTCTCAGTGGCTTTCTCACATTCTGTGAAGCTGCCACTGAGGAAATGTTTTCTTTAGAGATTTCCACATGAGGGAATATATGCAGAACTTCCTTTAAATTGAGGGTGAAACCGATACTTCTCCACCCACAGCTGATGCCCACACAGGTATGGCTGGATGGGAAGGATGACAGGATCAGAAGCCCATAGATGCCCTTCTCTCCAGCACTGACACCAGCATGGAGCTTGCACAGTGCTGCTCTGCCCAGACTGGATGCGGGTCCTGGGTGTGTGAGTTACTGCACTGCACTGCAGCTTTTATTCTCAGCCCCAAGCATCAGACAACTCATTTCCCTCTAGCTGGACCTCAAGGGATACCAACAGGTGAGGTAGTAAAAAAATGAGAGAGTATTGTTTCTAGGCTGTCAGGCATCCCCTCCATCACTGCTCCCTCCCCCTGTGCCTGCAGCCTGAGCCACTCTGAAGTGGGTTGGCAGGGGACACAAGTCAGAGCCAGAGCACGTGTTTCTGTGAGCCAGCCTCTGTCCTGCTCCCCACAGCTATGGCCATACATCTCCAGTAAGGAAAACACACCTATTAAAACTGCACTGCTCATTAGGAGGCCAACTAAACCGTGGCATCTTTGTGCTGTGCACCTGGATCGTTTCTTACGAACCTAAATCTTCACTCCATTCCTCTCCTTTCACATCAGTGCAACCTCGTTAAAAGCAGTGGCATGTTACAGAAGCAGTCAAGTGAAGAATGAGGCCCTGCTCGTTCAGAGACTGAAGAAAACATTGTATGTAATTATCCTGATGGAAGATATGGACTAGGCTTATGGGAAGTCACAGCAGGCAGCACAGTTCTCCTTCTGCACCAGTTTTCACTCCAACCTCACCAAGCAGTGGTTACCAACATCCATAAAGTGCAAAGCTTCGCATGCTTCGTTCTTATTATTCACTTTATATGAGAATTTTATTTTTCATTAAATACTTCTATCCAAACCCAAGTTCCTTCCAAATTTCTCTCAGCTATTGGTTGCTGGGATGTTTCATGGCCCATCCTCAAATGAGGAGACAAATGGTAGCCTACAGCCTACTCTGTATTGGTTTGTGACAGGCTCTGGGAGGAAGTGAAAACTCAGTCACCTGCATATCCCCTGAAAAACCCGTTCATCTTGGGCACTTTAACACTCAGCAAATGGATTACATCAGTCATTTGTGGACACAGCAACAAGTGTTAACCAAGCCACAGACAGTAAAAAACCTCATGGCTTCAACTGTTACTCAAAAATCTAGGATTTTGAAAATTTCAGAAAAAAGTGATTTTCACTTACACAAAAAAAAAAAAAAAAAAAAAAATTTATCAGTAAGATATTTCTGAAATGAAGATTGGATCTGAATTCAAAGCGTTGGCTATCTGGATGCTGTGGCTCTGCTTTTAGTACATTCCTTTATGCATACCACAGATTTCACCAAATCCTGCTCAAGCATACTACTTGCATTTGGGGGGGTTGGTTTACACCTCTCTCTGAAACCACCTCAATATAGATAAATTTGCTCCCCTACCCAGTGAAATAGCACAGACTTTTTAATCTACTGGAGATTCATATGTTTATGTAAAGTCTTTCCATTCCATCTCTAGCTGAAGTGCATGTTCAACTTTCCATTTGAAACTGCCAAAACTGCTTCAGACTCACAAAGTCAGAGAGTAGGAATTCAAGCTTCATCGTTCATTGAAGGGAAAAAAAATAGAACTCTCCATTTTTATTTCATATTTCAAAGCCTGGCATAAATTACAAAAGTTGGTTTCCCAAGGGGCAGGTTCAATGTTAGTCTTTGCTCTTTCATTAGCAGCTCTCAGAGATTAAGTTTCTTCACAAAGACTGGAAAACATACATCTTAAAACAACATAGCCTTTGCTACTTCCCCTTAATGGAAAATGCAAATAAAAACCACTATAATATTATTTATCTGCCTCTAATATAAAACTGTTCACAATTCATGACTTGAAATAACACCCGCTCTGATTCTTCTAAGTAACTTTTTTCCACACTATTTATTGCAGAAGCTCTTTTAGAAGGTGCACACATAGCTTTGTACCCTGAAAGGGAAGCTGGTGGCACACACTCCAAGGCTCCCAAAGTGCAAAACTCATAGATCCTAGATAAAGTGCATGCCAGGGAAATGGACACAATACTATTATTGCTGTTCTTAGGAGCTCATATTAGGTTGGGCTCATACGGGCACAGATCTTCATTACTGATAAATTACTTTCTTAATTTCATTTCCAAAGAGCAACTTTCTGCAGTCCTGTTCAAAGCTATGTCTCCATGCAAAGCCCTGGGCTGTTTCACATGTTATAAGCAGTTCTATCACAGCTGAGCAGACACAGGTGAGACACAGAGCAGCAGCCACTCGGACTCACCCCATCACGGTTTGTCACACACTAGCTGGGACAGCTGGCAAAGACTTTACCCAATTAATACCCTTGAAAAGCATCTGAAGATACCAAAAAGATGCAGTCACAGCTCTGCAGGTTTGCAAAAGAGAATCTATGCCATCTTCCTTGGGTTAGCCCAGAGACATCTAGAACTGAAAATACACATAGCTACACTGGTTTGGTCTCCAATGTTGAGGTGCAAGACCTGCAGCTTCTCCCCACAGAGCACAGAATATCCCTGACCAGTGGGATATGCAGCAAGAGGAGCCTCTAGGGAATAAAAACAATCCTTCATGTTAACAAAGCCTCTGCAAAAATCAGGAGAGCAAGTCTCAGGAAGGACTTCCAGAGTCTTTAACATGCCATAGCTAGCAGCCTGCTAGACCTGTACATTACTGAACTCCATGGACTCCTATTTTATGCTATTTATGTTTGGTGTTCCAACACCCAAAGCAGGAGATTTGGAAGGAAGGATGCAGTGGAAGGGTGTATTGATGCAGCCCACTCTGACTGCTGCTGGGAGCCCTGTGACACCAAGCTGGCACTGCTGCAGTTCAGAGGAATGAAGCTTTCTAACACCAAAACACCCACCCAGCACTGCCTGCTCTGCTTGTGAGCTCTGAACCACCCCATCACCAATGCTGGTGACCTATAATGAGGTGGTGAGGAACAATAATTCCCCTTCTCTTCAAACCTGAGAAAACCAACCCTTCCTTCTGTGGCAGTGGTATCCTCTGCTGTCACAGGGCTTTGCCTAGATCTAGATGGCATGCAAGGACGTGTTACTCAACAGAGTGATGGGCAGCCTGAACCTGGGTGTTCTGTGTGGCCAGTGAAAAGCAGCCCTGCAGTGACAGCAGAGACAAAGTCCTACCTTGGATCCCTCAAAACAAGGCTGGCAGCTAAGAGCAAGGCAAAGAAATGTGCACTTTTACAAGTAGCTTGAGCAACTTGCTACCGTTTTGTGGGTTGGCCATCTGCTACCATTCAGCAGCACAAACATTTTGCTAAAGCTGCAAAGCTTCCTGAAACATAGTGATTTCCTTCCATACAAAGGGGCCCCAAATTACTCAAAAGCTCCTACAGACATTCTGAAGTTTCAGTATTTGCCTTCTCGGTTTTTATAGGGACTGCTTGCAACCATAACAAAAGTTTGGAGGTTTTAAAAATATATTTATAAAGCACAAGCAGAGAAAAAATATATTTTCAAAAGGTCCAACAGTTGAAGAAGCCAAATGGTTCATTTCACATAGCCAAAAATCTTGCAAACTCTACATCTAATTTTATGAGGCTCTTATGTTTGGATTCATAGGGTTTGTTTCTGCCACCCTTACTGCAATTACTAGCAGCTTGTTCTATAAGTGTCCAGTCCTAAGAAAAATCTTGCTTCTTCCAAAGGAAAGCAACAGGTAGAAAGGTAGGCATGTGCTAAAAATAATTCCCCCTGTCTTCAGGCACACCACCTTCCTTCAGAAACATCCATACTAATTCATCAGGTACTCTGATGCTTATGCCCACCAGACCAGGAAGTCCATCAGTTACCTGAGCTCTCACTTCAGCTTTCCCAACTGAGCTGAATCCTTCCTCTCTCCCTGCTGGTGTTAGAAAAAAACCAAAATATCTTGCTTTCTCTTGTATTTCCTTCTCCCTTCCCTCTGCTGACACATGCATGGACAGTTCCTTCCCTCCACTCCCAACAGCAGTGTGGACACCATCCTCTCTCAGACACACTCCCCCTGTGCTGCTGTGCAGGCACAGCTGCACCCTCCCCATGCTGCCTGTGACTGCCCTGTGCTAGCATAACACAGGACAACTGGCTTGTCACCACCACGAGGAAAGACTTAAGACATTGCAAAGCCATTTCTCTTCTAACTTCATTTAAGTTGTGGTTTGAAATCTGTTTTCATCCCTCCAGGGTTTCACACTCATTCCCATTCCCATGTCACATCATCAGCTGCAGGTTTCCAGCCTGACCTGCATGATGTGATACCAAACACAACCAGAATCCCACAATGTCTTATACCACTCACCATCCCTCCCTGAGAGTAATTTGAACAGCTGTTTTTCAGAAGAAAGTAAGTGTGTTTGCAGAGGTGTCTGGCCCTAAGCAATCAGTGCTTCCAAGGGGCATGGCACATCCTGCCCTGGGGGCTGACTTGCTGGGAGGGCAGATGAGGAGCACATATGTTCTGAGACATCTTGTGGCAGTAAAACTTGCATCCAGCAACTGAAATCCAGCAGCTCTGACCTGACTGGGAAGGGCTTTCATGAAGACATGCACAGTGCCCACTGAGCATTCAGTCCCCTGACTCCCATTTAAACACGTACTCAAGCTCCTGGAGGACTGGCTTGACTTACAGCAGCCATTAAGAGTGAAGAAAAGGAACTCAGTGCCCTGGCACAGCAATCATCACACTGAAAACACAATAATATATTACTGCACACATCTAACGTGAAAATTTGACTTGCTAATATTGCTGTTTAAGGTTTAGACTTCCTAGGTTTTCAATACTGCTGCTGCTCCATCACAGAAGAGCTTTTATTTTCTGTTTCATTGCATTTTCTCTTGGCTTTGCTTCTTTGTAAAGACAGCAATCTTGCTTCTGCATACATTGAGCTTTGGGCACCAGGGCAACTCACAAGATATCAGTCATTACTTCTAGTCTGGAAAATTTCAAGTAGAAGAGAGTAGGGTCTTAGGCTGGGCAGTTCTTCAGCACTGCAGCACGGGAAAAAGCATTCAACTCATTTTTAAAACAGGGCCAGTGGAGCTCGGGAAAGGTGAGATGTCACTCTGGAAGTCTGTGTTAGACCTTTGAATGAAACCAGGCCTTGTGATCCCCAGCCCACATCCCCAGTAACACAATCTTAGACGACTGTCAAGGTTGTGTTACTTTTAATACCTATATTAAAAATACATGCAATCTGAAATCAGCCTAAAGTCTCAGACCAGCAAAGTCAAATGGAGCATTTCCACAGCTGCCATTTGGTTTTAAATTGTTTACAGCACCTCTTCTTTGGGAGACCAGAAACCTCAAATGAAGGGCACAGGTGGGGCAGAGGCTGGCACGAAGCTCAGCTGATGCAGACAGCAAGGCTGCAAGCCCATAACCCAGAGCAGCCAGTCCTGCAGAGCACAGGGAGCCCCTGGCTGCACCCTGCTGCAGCCTCCTGGCTCCTGAGCTGAGGGCCATCTGCAGTGCATCCCATGCTAAAGACCACACAGTCATGTCACCAAACTCAGCATGGCTTCAAAAGGGGATGAAAGGGAAGGACATGCAGATGACATGGAAGTGCAGCTTAGTTGCTCATGCAGGCCCAGGTTCTGATGCCATTAGGTATTGCCATGGGGCTGCCACATGGAGCAAGACACCATCCAGCAGGACTTACAGCATCTAAGTCCAGCTCTCCATCTATCTGGCTACAGCCAGTGTCCTGCAGTGCTCTCAGAGCTGCCCCAAGATCTCAGCAGCAAAGGCAAAATTAAACACTGTCTTCCTGAAGCTGAAAACATGAAGCCTGGGTACTTCTCAGGCTGCAGGGTGGGTGCTAGGGGTGGGCATGGGGTGCTGCTCCCACACTCCCCTCCCTCAGCAGCAGGAGCATCCAGGGGATCTGGGAGGGCTGGCCAGGCAGGTGGCAGGGCTTGGGCTGGTCTCTGGGTATCACAAGCTTCCAGCCATGGCAGTCTGTTTTGCCAGTTACATGCACTTCTTTCCACTTTGGGAATTTTAAGGTAAACTCAGTAGTTTTTCCTTTATACCAGCTAAACCCTTCTGCACACCCTTCAAGGATGCCACTCTGAAAGAAGGGATTAAGCTCTTCATAACAGAATAGTAAAACAAATTACATTGACTATTCAATTTCTCTTATTTCTGTCTTCTTTTTAGACACAAGGAAACACTAACATTGCAGCTCCAGCCATCCTGCACTTTTTCCCAAAAAGAAGTTTCAGTCAATAATATTTCATTCAACTGCACAGTAAACATGACAACCATTTAAAGAGTGGCCTCTTATTTTACAGCAAATGTATATATTAAGAACAACCAACTCCTGCAATGGAAAAATAATCAGTTTAGCGCAGGAAGAATACAACACTTGGAAAGATTTGCTGGAACCAGGAGCACTGCAAGATGCCCAAAAGGACTTAATAACTGTGTAATAGTGAAATAGCTGCACTGGAACTGTGAAATATGAACACACTCCACAGTCCTAAAAGAGTAATTTACTCTGTTTAATGAAGAGCTGATTTGATGACTGAGTTGCTCACTGAAGAGGGTTGATTTAAAATACACACTTCTCCAGACCACTTTTTAATATGTACATAGTTAAATTTGGATGTACATTTTAAGTGTTCTTCCAGGATGAGGAGAAGCTTGGACTGCCTTCCTTACCACAGGATTTCAGTATTACATTCGATGTAACTAACAATTTCTCTTTGTTTAGGAAAAACTCTCTGTTTAGAGCACACCATTTCTACATGTCTTGGGTCTTTCTTCCACTTTTCCTTACTTCTCCACTCCTTGAAGCTATTTGCTTTAAATACAGAGCTGCCAAATGCAAGCATCTACACCAAAATGGAGACACATGCAGGCTGATTCCAGAGGCACTGATGAGTGCTCAGCTCTCACTACAGCACAGCAATGTGACACAGCCAGGGTACAAGAACCAGGCCTGGCATGTGGGACAAGCTGCTGTCTCCCACTGCACAGATGTCCTTCATGAAAAGCTAACAGTGGGCCAGAGCTTACAAGTTCGGTGAGAGTGAGGTACAGTCACTCCTGCTTGAGAAAGGTACAGTTTAACCCAGAGAGATTTTAACCATCCTGAAAGTGCTGTGAACAGAACAAAACACACTTAAGTTTAAACACACATTTGCAGAAACCCTGAGTAGGAGAGAAGACCTTAAATGACATCCCAGACAGCACTTCCAGGGAATCGGGGAGGAGGAATTGCCAATTCCAGAGACGCATGAACCAGAAGCCACGTGCCTTAGGAGGGCAGGACACAGGACAAGAGGTCTGGAGAGCAGTACCAGGTCCCATCCAGTAGAGAGGAGGCAGAGGGAGCTCAGCAGCCTGCACAGGTCTTGCTGGGGACCAGAAGCACATGAGCTGTCAGCACAACCTCTAATCTCCCCGTGCAAATTAAGACCAGGCAATGAAGGAGACGCTGTGCAAACACTGTTTGATGTTGCTCTTGTTGACTCTGCCACCAGTACAGTAGTTAAGCACTCAACCGTGTGGTACATTGTGGAAAAAGTTATTACAAGCTTGTCTAAAGAGGAACCAGGGAAAGCAGACACTTTCCAGGTGCTTATACATCCCCCAAAGGAAATTAATCCAACTACAGAGGCGCTGCAGGCAAAAGCTGCCTGTGCCTCAAATAAGAATAAATGTGGGAGCTGGGATTAGAGTGTGAATTGTCAATCTAGCCAGGTACAAGGGCAGTGCAGAATCCCCCTGGTCTAAATGCCTCTTTGGTAAGAGGCAAGCAGTGGAGATGCAGGACTAAACCACATCACCCCTCTAAATCCCTAGGCATCCAGGGTGTGGAGGAAAGTTAAGGAACGTGTGTCCCAAGACTCAGAGAACAGACAGCAAAGCAGATCTCAGCAGTTCTTGGTTGTTTTTTTTTTTTTTTTTTTTTTAAATCTTGTGCTATTTAAGCCAATGTCTTGATCTTGGCAGCGCTTATTTTGGCACTTCAGTTTGTGAACATTCAACACAGACTGTAGGTTTTGCAGCCAACAGTGCAACAGAATAGCAGCAGTATAGCAAACACATATAAGAAAATGAAAACATGATTTCAAAGGCTTTCTATTGGGTCATGCACAGCAAAGGATCTTTCAGACAACCTCACATTTCTTCTAGACACCTATCACTCCTCGACTGACCTGAAAATGTAAGCCAAACCACTCCTCAGGGGCTATGGTGTTAGTGCAAACATAGCCAAAATGCAAGTACTCAACCCACGTGGAAGCAAAATACTCGGGCTTCTCACAGGACAGAGGGAAAGGACCTCCCCAGCTTCAGTATCTGCTGCTCTCCTCTGGATTTCACTGCCTCACAGCCCAGCAGTTCATCCCTTTCTCTTGTGCTGGGCAAGGGCACTGGCTGCAGAGGTGAAGCCATCTTTCTTATTTTGGGGAATAATGAAAACACTCATAGATCCAAGTGAATTAAATTTCAACTGCATTCTAAGGAATAAAAACAATCCCATGGTGCAGCACACCAGCGAAAGTGTGGCTGCTTTGGGGAGCTGTAAAAGAGAAATGACACGTGGCAATATCAAGGTTTGGAAAAAGACATCAAGGCATCTCCCTGAGGGATCAGTGCAGACTCTGCAGGGCTGGGAGAACCCTTTCAGGGCTGCACAAATGCATGGTACACCTGCAGCTTGGGGGAGAAAATAGCAGCATGGAACTTCCCGTGAGGAAGGCACATCAATGTCCACACCACTGGCTCTGGAGAAGTGCTCACTTCTCCAGCTTAGTGCATTAGCAGTCTGTGAGAGACATAACCGAGCATCAGTGCTCCCTCCTCTTTCCCAGCAGAAAGCACAACAAAAGGTAAATGTTCCCACGAGACATGCATGCACCTAGCTGTGGTTCACTTGGGCAGGCAAAGAGGGGAGTAAAGGAATATTGATTTATGAAGACAGGTAACTCAAGTTAAGCAAGGCAAGCAGATCCTGACACTTCAAAACTAAGGGGAGAAAAAAAAGAGTTGATTTGGCTGCATTTTTTTTGTATACAAAAAAATATACACCTAGGCTACTGAACACGGGTTCACTCTAAATGTCTTTGGTTGGGAAAAAGATTCCAGTCCTGATTATACTTGACCTGCAACAGCATAAATTTAAGAGACTTAATGCCTGGTGCCAGCACATCCCAATGCCAACTTAGCCACACTCCTGAGCACTTCCTCAGTGACAGAGGGAGGTATGTGATGTAACTCCTAGAGAAACCATGGATCCTAGACATGCACCAAAAACTGAGTCTGGTGGAAATACTGCTGTGCTTCCTTGATGTGAAGACAACAAGCCCACATGCAGACAGCTGCATACAATTTGAAGCAGATATAAAGTCCAGCCCAAGTTATCTCGAGAACTTAGAAGTCACATTTAAGTGTCCTGCATAGGAAATATGAGCACTGAATGTGTCTGAGATATATTTTGGGGCAATTGAATGCTCACTCAACACAGGTGATCCTAGAGACAAGATCCCATTCCCTCTGCTGGCATGACTGTCTTGCCACATTATCTACTCAGCCCTCCCTCTAATTTCTTTCTGTATAGATCAGCTTCTGCAAGCATCTTAACCACATGTCCAGCCAAAATCAGTCTGCGTGCTGTCTGAAGAGCTGGAATCACAGACTTGGACAGCCCAGGAGCTTTCATACATCTGACACACCCAGAGGCTGGTACAGAGCTATACAGTTAAGACCATTACAGCACTGTCCTAAATAACTGAGAAGATACATTCCTTAAAACTAAACGAAGTGGAAAGTTCCCTTGGAGACCCTTCTGCTTTCTCTGTTTATGTCAGACAGTCTAGACAAGGAAGGAAAATGAGAGTTAGTACTGCTGTCAGAAAGGCTCTTGCTCTGAGCATAGCCTCTTCTTAATGTTTCTCCCAAATTTCTCTCAGTGGCCACAGGTGGTGCTTGTTTGTCTAAGCTAATAAGGTGGGTTTCTACAGCAGGACTGTTTTCTGTAGTCAGTATCCATTCTTGCCTACATGGGATCTGGCAGCAAGCAATGAATCACTCCTGACAGTACACGAATGGATCTGCCCCCTAGGCTGGCTCCAGCACAACACCCTTCTCTTACGCTTTCTTGGCCCAAGGATTCCCACAACAATCCTGGGCACAGGCCCCACACTGACTTTCCATTTTGATAAACAGAACACAGTCAATGACAGCATCAGCCCAATGCCAGACCCTTACTGGAGAAAACTCTTTCCACAGACAAAAATTGAAGGGCTCTTTCACTTCATTGGAGCCCATCCACTGAGCCAAGGCAGCCTCCCTGTCTCCCAGACACAGCACCTGGACAAAGACTCCAAAGAGCAGAGTCAGTTCGGGACAGGTCCCCTAGATAGAGCACATGCAGTAAAGGTGGTCAGCAGAGACCCTTTCAAACACAGCTAGAAGGTGAGAAAGCAGGACCAAGGGCAGCAAAAATGCTCAGTAATGGCTTTAAACCTCTGAGGAAGAGCTCCAGAACCCACCAGCCCTCCTGCCTGAGACTGCACTTGCTCAGGACACAATCTGTGTTTAGTAGCTTATAAACCACTCTCTAGACTGGAGAAGGAAAGTGGTGCCCACTCAATGTGGCCAGCACACCTCCAACAACAGGGAGCACACATGCAGCCCACATCCAGTCCTGTACAGCCACTCTGGGGTTAACAGCACAGTATTCCCACTCCAGCAGGTTTTGGTGTGCTCCAGAGTTCCATAGCTGGGAAGCACGCAGAGCTCTGTGCAACACTACGCCAACACATTTGGGTTCGTTCAGAAATTGGCCTAATTTTTACAGCACATTGGTGTGGGACTGCAAACAAGGAAAGACTATATGGATATTACATGCAAAATTTTTAGTGAAGTATCAGAATCTCCAAGAATCACTTTAGACGTTACAAAGTCAGGGGAGCAATAGCCTGCATGCACTCAACAGCTATCACTTTTCCTCAGAAACTGACATTTCCCATGGATGTTTCCCTCAATAGCAGAACATAAAGTCCCAGGCTCCTTTCCCTCCTCACTTGCCAGCAGGCAGCCCCAGAGATCCAATTCCCCCTCCATTTACCACTGCCACAAGGGAGCACTATTATAAAACTGCTTCCAGGAGTGTGATCCCAAGCTTAACCTGGATGGGCACAGCAAGTTGCAGAAAGAGACACTACAGCTCCAGGTTAAGCAGATCACTCCTTTTCGGTTGTTTAGCTGCACACTAAAACTCACCAGGAGCCACGGGTGACATGAAGTCCCATGCTCTGCTGCACAGCCCAGAGCCGCGGGGAGGGTTGGGGAGGATGTTGTTGTTCTCTGCTGGCTCCTCTGCAACTACAGCACGGGGCTGGAGATGGGACAGCCACCACATCCGGAGCCTGGGGGCAAGTGTCCCTGTGCCGCTGTGGCCACCGTAACCCAAACAGATACAACCCGGCGCTGACATGCCTCCGTATGTGTGTCTGTTCCTGTCTTTAGCCGTGCTCTGGTGCAAGACCTCGTGGGTACAAGCCGAGGAGATTCGGTTCAGTATTGCCTGAGGTGCAAACGGTGCCGCGGAGGCTGCAGTGAACGTACACGGCTTCCACAAGGGAAAGGACAGGGCAGATCTGCCCCTGCTTCCCACAACCCCACCTCCAGAGCAGCTTAAACCAGGGGCTGCGAGCCCGGGAAACTCTGACAGCAGCGCCAGCCTCGCCCAGCCTGATACAGGGTTCGATCCGCAGGACTCCGGCGGCGGGAACGAAGAGAAGAGGGATCTCTCCCGGCTTCCCGGGGAGATGCAGCGCTGGGCTGTCAGTGCTGCTAACCCCGCGAGCGGCGCTCCTCAGCAGAGCCCAGTCGGGACGATAGAACCAGCACTCGGTTCCAGCGGGAAAAAGGCATCCACGGGCTGAAGGCAAGCGGGAGGCTGTCACCCTCCGGTGCCCTCTGCTCACGCCTGGCCGCGAGCGTCCCTGTGGGCTGCAGCCCTGCGCCCCGGAGCTCCCCGAAGCGCAGCCGAGCCGCAGCCGGCTAACCCGCGGAAGGTCCCGGCCGCTCTCCGACAGCCGGGTGACCCTCGGTGCCGAGGCTTACCCGGCTTTGCAGCTCCCCTGCCCGCTCGGGTCTCCCTCCGCGCCCGCATGGGGCACCGGCCGAGGGTCCCGCACAAACAGGGCAGCAGCAGGTGCCTCTGCCGGGGCAGGGAGGCAGCCGGCTCGGCCGGGGTGTCCCCCGACATGCCGCCGCGGCCCCCGTCCCCGAGCCGGGCGGGGGCAGAGAGCGGCGCCGCTGGGCATCCCCAAGCACCGTGTCGCCCGTGAGCCCCCCGCCCCGCGGCACCTCCCGCCGCACGCCTCCCGTGGGACGGCAGCCGCTCACCCCTGGCGGGGCAGCTCCCGCGTACCTGGCAGGGCGGCGGGCAGCAGGGCGGCCAGGANGCCCGCCCGCCCCGGCGGCCGGTCCCCGCAGCATCCCCTGCCTTGGCGTGCGCGCACCTGGCTCTTTCGGGAAACATCTGGGCAAGGAGGCGACGAACTCCGAGGCTGTCCCTCGACACCCGGGGGAATTTCAGCTGTCTTCTGCGTGTTACACACACGCTCCGTGCTGCCTTCTGTCTTTGCCCCTGTGGCGCTGCGCCTTCCCAGCTGGGGTGCACATTCAGTCCTGCGTGGGTCCAGGGTTCACTGTACAGAACTTTCTATACCCGGTTGTCTTTCCTTCTTCACATCATCTTTTTTTATTTCTGAACATCCACCCCATACATGGCCGGGATTTTTGCTTCAGTAGCCTTGCTTTGGAGACATCCACTGTTAGGTCTGTAAGGCACTTTGCAGTCCGACTTGTCTGGCTCTTCCCACAACACTCCAACCCATATCCCCCATCTGCTTTTTGCTGCATGGCTGAAGGATATTTCTGCAACAATTAATAATGGGTCCTCTGCTGTGGAAACTAAGCAAAAACCACACCAAACCAAAACTAAATGGGGCATAAAAGTTCTTGCTACAAAGGGAGAGGAAAGATACTGTGCAAAATAAACACTGTATTTTCTGGGAAAAAACAAACAAACAAAAGTACAAATCAAAGGAAGGCAAATAACAGGGGCAGGCTTTGCACAGGAATCTGGCTCTACACCTGCTTCTGCCCAGACAGCGGCTTTGGCATGCTGCCATACAGCTCCATGGCCAGGCACATGGAGGACTGGCACAGAATGGCTCCAAAGTCTCAGGCTACATCTCTGCTGATGGATGTACCTGCTTCTGGGACTCTGGCCCTACTCCCCACTCTGGCTCTCCTGGCCAAGTTGCTCAGACTGCCCTACCCAGAGGAGCACATTGGTCGTGTGCTCACTTTTATCACTGGGCACACAGTATCTATCCTTCATGCCCTGCATGTTACGTGCACTTTCATTGTGTTCAGCATCCAAAATTAGGTGCAGGCAGTGTTAACTGATGAGCTGAATGTGTGTTCATAGCAGAACACTGTAGGCTGCATACCCTGGTGATGTTACAGTGGTGTGATGTTGGAGAGCTCTGTGGGACATAGGGAGCCAAATCTGGCAGCTGCTCATCCATATTGAGTATGGGGCAGCCTCCTGCAAAACTACACCTGGGTTTTGTTTCATTGCAAGGTGATCACTGCACTCTATGAGGAAGCCTGGGAGCAGGTTGAGACTGGAGCAGCCATGCCCAAGGTAGGGCCTGTAGTCCAGAACTAAAGCAGGAAGCCATACTGGGACAAGCAAAGGGAGTCTTGAGTTGTGGGCATCTCCGGAAGGCTGTCTTTCACCACCTCTGGAATATTTCCTTCTAGAACTTCACTGCTACAGCCTGGGAGAGACTTTTAAAAACAAACCAGCATGCCAAACAGAAGGAGTCTCTAGATGACTGGGCTTCAGAGAGCTTGAGTTAAGACACATCTGCAGTACCACGAGTTCAGTATATTGCTGTCTGTTGCAGCCTCCTGGCTTTGCATCACACTGAGCAACACTGGTCACTGCACCCCTCATCGCTCTGAATGGTGCCCCTGCTGCTTGAGCATCACTGCTTCATTATCCTCTTTCAGCTTTGGTTCTCCCCTTCCTAAGTGACATTCTCGAGGATGTGGTTCGCAGTGCAGTAGCATCAGTTATATAGTGAGGATTGGAATGCCAAAGTACAACTTTGGAAGGCCTTTTCTGGATTATGAACCAAGGACTCACTTGAACACTGACTGGTTAAACACATGCAATTCTCACATGGGACACCAGCTGTTTCTGACAGAAAGTACACTTCACTAGCAAAGCATGACAGCTACAGAAAAAAACCCAGGAACAACCACACTGAGATATCTGGGTATTTGGGTCAAAAGTTTTAGCAAATAAACCTAGGTAAAGAGTATCTGTTGGAGCCAGGGATCTCAGCATCACAGAAATCCAAACCCTGCCTGTTATCTGCAGCAAGAGCTGTTCTGTGTAAGGAAGGTACTGTTGTACATGGTGGGCACTTGGGAATGACAGTGGATGTAGTTAGTGGAACAAAGTGCCAGTGATGCCTTTTCCTGGTCTTAAAATCAAGAGGTGAACACAGTTAGAAGGGGAAAAGGGGTTTTACCTTGGTGTTTATTTTAAGGATCCTTAGGTGTACCACGACCAGGTCGAATGCATGTCCACGTACGCCGCAATGGCCACCGCAATCCCCCTCCTCAAGATCTAGTCTGATATTCTAGGTCTTACTAATTAGCATATCTATCCATAATTCCCCAATGAGAAGCTCAAATGAGCCCCCCTTCCCCAAGGAACCTTCCCCTGGATGGTTCTATTTCAGTTTACAAAATGTGTTCTGGAGAGGACCTTGAGGTCTGGGGCACACTGACCCCTAACTACAAAGCTTCTAACATGTTTAGTCTCTCAGCTTAACAAGCAAGTCCAAGAATGTAGGCAAAAAGCACTGAGAATACAGAAGCTGTAAAAAGATATAAAGGGGTAGAAAAGAAAAGACAAAAATCATCATGGCATCACCAGGACTCCCTGACAGGGATGTCTGAGCTTGCCTGAAGAGAAAATGATAACTGGCAAGGCAGGAGGAACAGCCTCAGCGTGTCCCTCCAGCATTCACACAGCCCCCTCTCCCACCAGCTGGTCATGGGTGGCAGGGGCAACACCGGGGACCCCCCCATGGGAGCTGACATTGCTCAGCAGGCTCAAGCACACTTGCTGCTTTTTCAAGCACAGTTCTGAAAGGGGAAAAGCCACAACACCTACCAACTGGAGCCAAAATGGTATATAGGTGTACTGGAAAGGGTGACTCTTTGCAGACAACACAAATCTGGAAGGGGTATTATTTTCCTCAGTTGTTTCTTCATTGCTTGCCCTATGCAGGTTCATCCAGGGATGACAGAGGGTTGAACATGCAGGGGTGAAGCCATCTCTGGATGAAACTATCCACTATGCTCCCCTGCATGGACTGTGCAGTCTTGGAGGTTTTTCATTTAAAAGACAGAATTACATTGAGAATGTG
The DNA here is from genome assembly GCA_013399225.1 of Rhipidura dahli. NCBI lineage: Eukaryota > Metazoa > Chordata > Aves > Passeriformes > Rhipiduridae > Rhipidura > Rhipidura dahli. The sequence goes on along the minus strand of VXAC01004740.1, from coordinate 3,075,004 downwards.
GGTAACTCGGGAAACAACCAAGATGCCATGCTGCAATAAGTATGGACTTATTCCTACGGCAATGTGAAATTTGTTTCTTTGCAGGAAAGGAATTTTCTGTGTTAGCCCAGCTGATATTAGTATGACATTTAAGATTAAATTACAGCTTAAAGGGCTGTTTGGGATTGCTGATTCTTTCTCTCTTGTTTACATAAATGCTTCTCATGAAGCCATATGAGGCCAGACAAATAATCACTATATGCTTCAGAATCCTGAGCAGATGCAAGGCACCAGCAGTTTGTTTTCAGGACTTCTAGAAAAGTCATTGAAGCAGGTTGTCAGCTGGCAGAATCCAGCAGAGCTTCTTGCCTCATGTCTTTTCATCACCTTTGGAGCTTTTTTATTTATACCAGCTCACGCAGCAGCTTTTTGCATTTGGCAAATGAACTTACCAACTTTTCACTTCGAGAACATTTGTCATTGATGCAAAGGAAAGACAGGTGCACGCTGTGAGATAGAAATGTACTCCCAACAGTTTGTAGGGGCAGATTTACAAATGGAAGAGACAGGCAGACAGAGACATATAAAGGAAGAATTTTAGTGAGCCAACTTATCCAGATAATTATAAGCAATTTCAAGGGCTCCGTACAGGGAGTTTCTCTCCTCTGTAATTCCCTACAGCACTGGCTGCAGCTCACTTGGATACAAGCAAGCAGGATTCAGCCCCAGCATCAGCCCAGGTATGGATGTGGCAGCACGGGCTACCATACAGGCATGGTTCAGCACCCAATGGCCAAAGCCACTTCTGCTGTGGAGTCTTCTACATAAGCTGCAATCACAGCTTCAGATGCAAGTGAAAAAACAGCAGCCTTTCACTGAATTCCAGTGACATTTGCTTTATTTATGAACAAGAAAGGAGAAGGCACATTAAACACTGCCAAGAAGGTTTCTGATCACTTACTCTAATGGCAAGCACTGTTCCAAACAATTTTGTTTAAATTATATAAGACCCTTGTCTTGTAAACGTTTTGCATCTGTTTAACACTAAACCTGCACAAAATGCAAGGAATATTTACGTGCATAAGCCTAAGTGCCTATTTTATTCCAAGATATATTCCAAGATGAACAGAAACAGTTTTAAGCATGTTAATTATGTAATTCTTTTGAGTTGAAGTATACAGTTCTGTCAAAGGCCACTAACAGAGAGAAAAGAGGTTGAAAGAGAGACAGAAAATATCTTCCAGCGATGTAAAACTACATGCACCTCGTAACTACTCCTTCTTCTTGCAGGTTGCCCTATTTCAGTGTGAGCTGCAGGTTGGTAGAAGCACAAATAGCTGCATCATGTAAAATAAATGCTCATTTTTAAAAAAGAAGACAGCATAGAAGATAAACTTCTTATGGGCAAATCACAAGCAGCCAATAATTTATCTGCTGAATTTTGCCTTTTCTTCTGGTTTACTTGCCTGAAAACAAATTTTTAAAGGTATTTGTTAGTTATTTACATTTATAGGTTTTGGTAACCCTCCCACTTAAACTAAAAGAAAGATTTCTATTGCTTAATAACAAAATTATTCAGGCATGTGTTCTTGAAGATATCTGGGGTATTCAACCAATTCAGCTTCTAGGTAGAGATTAAAAAAAAAAAAAAAAAAAAAAACCTGCCAGAAGAAAATGAAATGCTGCTTAAGTTAAATGAAATTCCCAGATGAATGTCAGTGGAATCTGAATTCTTGTATGCCCATCTGGTAGACTCATTTAAACAAAAACTAAAGAAGAGAAAATTATGTCATTAAAGAATGACTGCAAACAAACAAGGAGTAGCTAAAGATTTTTAGGCAGCTGTAGAGCTGGCATGCCTTGTTTCTTGTGTTATGTCTGAAAACCATGCCATTCTTCTATAGCAATGTCAGTGTTCTGGCTTTGGTTGAACTCAATGATCTTAATGGTCTTTTCTAAACTAAATTATTCTATGATTCTATGACTTTTATGGACAAAGTGCCCAGCATTATTTCTGTTGAGCTCTATTTTAGTGGCTCCTCCTGGATGCCAGGTGCCCACCAGAGCCACTCTATTACTCCCCTCCTCAGCTGGACAGGGGGGAGAAAATATTGCAAAAGGTTCATGGGTTGAGATGAGAGTAGGAAGAGATCACTCAACAATTACAGCCATGGGCAGACAGGCTTGATTTGGGAAAATTAGTTTATTTTATTACAAATCAAATCAGAGTAGGGTAATGAGAAATAAAACCAAAACACCTTCCCCTACCCCTCTCTTCTTCACCAGCCTACTTTACTCAGATTTTCTCTACCTCCTCCCCCACTGCAGCACAAGGGCACAGGGAATGGGGTTGTGGTCAGTTCAGCATGTTATCCTGCTGCTCCTTCCTCTATAGAGGATACCTCACACTCTTCCTCTGCTCCAATGTGAGGTCTCTACCCCAGGAGCCAGTCTTCCATGAACTTCTCCAATGTGAGTTCTTCCCACAGGCTGCATGAATTGCTCCAGCGTGGGTCCCTTCCACAGGGTACAGCCCTTCAGGAACAGACTGCTCCAGTGTTCTGGGACTGGGTCACAAGTCCTGCCAGCAAACCTGTTTCAGTGTGAGTTTCTCTCTCTCTCCATGGGTCCACAGTTTCTTCCAGGAGCCTGCTCCAGTGAAGGCTTCCCAAGGGGTCACAGCTTCCTTCAGAGTATTCTGCTCTGGCATGGGGTCCTTCATGGTCTGCAACTGGATCTCTGCTCCACCATGGGCCTCCATGGACTGCAGGGGGACAGCAGCCTCACCATGGTCTTCACCAGGGGCTTCAAGAGAATCTCTGCTTGGGTACCTGGAGCATCTCCTTCTGCTCCTTCACTGAACCCAGGTGTCTGCAGAGCTGTTTCTCATATATTCTCATTTCTCCAGCTGAATTTGTTTTTGTGCAATTTTTTCCTCATTCTTAAACATGTTATCCCAGAGGTGCTGCTACTGTCACTCACAGGTTCAGCCTTGGTCACTGGCAGATCTGTTCTGGAGCTGGCTGGCATTGGCTCTATCAGACATGGGGAAGCTTCTGGCAGCTTCTCACAGAAGCCACACCTGTAATTCTCCCACTCCTTGTCACGTACCACAATACAGGGTGGTGGTAATGCTGCTTTAACTCCATTAAACTGCTTCAGCTTCTGGACTGAAGTAATATTTTCCTTTGAGTGTTTATGCATATGGAGATAGCTGTGTAACTCTACCATGCAGTTTTGTCAGAGCAGTGAATGTAATAATGCCATGTCATGACCCCCTGTTCCTCATCTCTTGGTGACACTGAGTTGATACAACTCAGCCATTGCTGCCTTGCCAAACACCTTTCAACACTGCAACTACTCAGCATTAAAATAGCAGAATATAAGTGCTACTTATGAAAGTGTTTGCAAAATTTATATTTAAAGCCTCAAGAACGAGTTCCCTGTGTTCCTGCCTGGTGTCACAAAACCCAAGTCTACCTTTGGAAAGGACAACCTAATGAGAAGCAAAGTGAAGAAATTCCTGAAGCGTGTCAAACCTGGGTGCTGTTGACTGCCTGAAGCACACAGTCCCCATTGGTATGGGATCTCTGCCAGTGAGATGCCTGGACATCAGTGTTCACACCCTCGGGACTGTCAGGAGAGAGACTCATTGACACAAGCTTTGATGATGGGCGCCATCAGAGATGCAACACTGTCTGTCCAGGTTCAAGACCATTTCAGCTGCTAAATCTCAGTCAGCACAATGAAGTGTCGAGTCCTTAAAGCTTCATCATGGCAAGCAGCAATCTAATAAAAGGTGTGTCACCTTGGCCGCTCTTACCATGGGTTCTTCCAAGTTAAACATGATTGTGGCTGCTTCTAAAACAGGAAAAAATGCCTCATATCTCTGTACTGAGCCCTCCACAGGAAGAGCAGTGAACTGGAAAGGCAAGTGGAATGATTCTAAGCTGCCATTCCTGCATGGTGCTTGTGCCTCCACATTGCAGATGGTGGTAACTTTGAGACATGGGGAAAAAAGGCTTCCGGTAGAGACTTGGTGAGTTTGAGGCTCTACACAAAACCTTGACCTTTTCCATTTTTCCAAAATAAACAGATTTTTATGACAACTCAAGAGGGTAGAGGCCACCTGAGTTGCATGGACAGGCCTGGCAGCACAGCCTGTCTACGTGATGAAGAGTTTAGGACTTCCTTTTCACCCTCCTCTCCTTAACTCCTACAGCAGTCAGCTACTCTGACAGCAATTAGGAGCGTTAAGGACATAGCCCAGGAGGGGCTACCCTTTCTCACTGCTTCTCTTTGCCTGATGAGACCATGGCCAGTAGCTCAGAGAAGTGATTGCAGGGACACTCGCGAGCTGCTGGCCCAGGGGAGTGACTGGGATGGGGATGGGGACAGGGATGGGGATGGGAAGCTCTGGTCCTGTGAGGAAAGAGCTCTCACCAAGCTCAGCAGTCACGGGATTGTGAGACGATGTGCTTTGTGAATTTGAGAGCCTTAAAGGATTAATCTCCCAACTAATAAATGTCTGCTGGACCCATATAAACTCCACTGATTTACAAAGTTGTCCAAGCTTGTTTGCCCTAACACTCCCCCTACCCCACTGGGAGCAAGTGACAGCCATTCCCGATAGGCACCTCCATGAAACTCGTTTCTGGAATCTTAGTAAGTGAGAAGACAACTCTAATTTTACAGCAGTAGAGGGTATTTGCTCTTTGAGATCTTTCTGTTAAAAGAGAGGGTTATTGTTATGGCTCTGTTTGGCAAGAGGAGAACTAGGATTGATCAATGGCTTGGGCTTACTGTTTCCTTAATGACTACAACTGCTTTGCTCTCACAGTGTTTTTTTAAGGATATTGTTTACTCCAGCTTCAGCCCTACTCAGGATCCTTGGAATTCAAATAAACTGCATTGCACTGCATTTTCTGGCAGGCACCCAGTGCAATGAATTTCAAACTAGTGTTTGATTTTGACAGCTACAAGGCAGAGCGGCATCTCACTAGTCAAGACTAATTTTTCCAGTTGCTACACAGCATGACCCTATGAATTTACTGTCAGTCACATCGCTGAGGCCACATTATCCCTCAGTAACAATACCCTGAAAACATAGTAAAGTGCAGATGGTGATCTGCAGAGTTAGGTGACTTTGAATCTTTGGTATTTAAGACCTGAAAATAACTATGAGTGTATCTACTGATACTTGGAAGCCAGATAAAGGATTTTCAATCTTTAGGGTGACTCACATAGACTTCAAATATTTGGACTTATTTGTGGTTGAAGACCTTAAACAGATAATTGAAAAAGTGTGGGACAGACATGACTTTTCATTAATTAAATAGAAAAGATGAATAAATGAACTTTGCTTGAGGTGAAGAAATCTTCCCNCTTTACAAAATGCTGCCTGATGAGCATAAAATGTCACTCAAACTTTTTAAATACTCGGGCCCACACTATCTTTAAAGGGAACTTCTGGCCAAGGCATCCTCCCCTCCTGCTCGTTTTGCATATAGGAATTAGCCAGAGCCCCACAGGTTCCTCACATGCTCCAAGCAAGTCTCCAGCAGCACTGAGATGTTTGTGCTTCCTCTTCTTCTTCAGAAAGGGCCCTTCTGCTGAGCAGCTCCATTGCCTAAATCTTCGTGTCAGCCTGGTGACTGGAAACAATGCTGCCATTGCACAAGCCAATCCTCAAAACATTGAAGGGTTGTGCCTAAATTTCTTCATGAATGGTCTTCCTGTCACCAGGGCCATGAGGAAGGCCAGATCCATGTGCAGCCCTGGCTGCCACCCTACAAGAGCCAGCTGCTCCTGAGCTCAGCAGCAGGCACTGTTGGTATGTGGCTCTTAGGACTTGTCGCCTGAAGGTTTCCCTGAGATGGATGCCCCCAGAGTGGCCTGGTGTTGCCTGGCTGATCTCATGGGGGCAGCTCAGAGGGCAGCATTGCCCCTGGGCATAGCTGGGGCTGCTCAATGGGGCTGGAAGACGCTGCCGACATGAGCCAGCTGTGCCCGTGACCCAGGCACAAGGAGGATGCTGCGCTGAACATGACACCATCATGCTGTGAGGGGCACAGCTCTCTTCCTGCTGCCTCAATAGAAAGTTTTTTCAATGCATGGTGGCTCTGCATAGTTGAAGCACTGGTTTGGAAACACAGCACAGGGTAAAGCTCTTCTGTGGTATTTGTGCCGTTCAGGATGTTCTGTAATTAAGCTTTGCATTGATAAAGTTCTTTCTCTTCTTCAGGGACAATGTACATTTATTTGAGACACCTGGCATGGGAGAGTGGATTATGGACTGTTGGGATTCAGGTGCCACAAAGGGAGAGGGAACTCAGCCTGTCAGAGGAAGAACCACTAGTGGTTTGAACACACTGCCGGAGTCAACTCTTAGTCACAGGGACCTGCATTGTCCTCCCCTTCTGTTCAGAATTGCAAGAACCCTAGAGGTCTTTTCCAACTGCACCTGCCTCCCTATCTTCTCCAGCACTATTGTTTTGTCTTCCCTCAGTTTTCCTTTGCCTAATCATATTTCCTCCCTTTTAATTAACTTTTCACACCCCCATCCGCAAATAGCATCTCACCATTTCTTCATTCTTGTGGTCATCTTACTCCTTGCTTTTCTTTCCCATATCTTTCTTAGCAATTAATTATTCCAGGAATAAAAAGTGGAGAGAGGTTGCTGGGCTTTTCTTCTCATTATTAATAATTCAAGCACCTCCCCTGCTCTTTCTTCCCTCTTCCCATCATCACCACTTCATCCAACTTCTCTCCATGTCCCATCCTGACACTGCTGTGCCATGATAACTCTTGGATGACCTCCCCTGGAGTTCACCTTTCCCTCACATCACCACCTTTCAACCCCACTGTCTTACTCTCACCTCCACTCTGGTGCCCATCTGATGACATGGCGTATTTCCTTTCTTCCATTAATTTGCTCCTCAGCTGTGGTCTGTATTTCTGTATTCCATTTCCACTGAAATGGATCTCACCTTTGCTATGGACTATTCCCTCTCTGGTCTGTTTGGCTGTGATGCTGGTATCTTCTTTAGCCCCGCCCTTTGTGTTTGGTCAATACCTCTAATTCCTCTAAGCCCCCTCCACCTTTTTCCTGGATATCATCTTTCACTTACTCCTTCCTCTGGGTATGACTGTGTCTCAGCTTTCTTATCTTCCTCAGTCTCTCTAAAATCTGTCATTTCTTCTCACATCACTTCACAGCCCTTCTTTCCAGTTTTGTCCTCTCTTGCACCCACTCCCTTCAGATCATTACTTCCAATAATTTTCTTAACGATTTATTTTTTTCCTCTTGTTTCCCAGCACCCACGGGCTCCACCTCATCAAAGGCCTCTCTTTTTACCTTTCAGACCTTGCTTAGGTTACCATTCTCAGACTGTCATCCTTCAGCCTTTGATGTTGCCTTGTTTTCTCCCATGTAGATTTTCTGCAAGTGACAAATTGCTCTGAAGGGCTGATCTCTGCTCAAGCCTTATCTCTTTAACAAGGTAATCAATTCTCTCATTTCTGACCCTAAGAAGAATGGTTTCTCTTCTTTCTGTCCTTCCTTCCTCCAGCCCCAGCTTGGAAAAGAGAATGGTACCATGATCTGTCTACCATGGAAAACTCAAAAAAAAAAAAAAAATCCAGTGTAACTCATAAAAACTGTGAAGTCAAACTGGTTTAATAGCATGAACCAGGTCATCTTTACTTTGAACGAGAACACCCATGCAGACAGATAGAGATGAAACTTAACTAATTCCCTTTGCATTTATACTTCCAGGTAATCTAGATTACCTCCACAGACACTCACCTTTGAAAAACCCTCACCACATTGTGGTCATTTCTCAGCAGTCTCTGGTGCCTTGCCTTTCCTTCTTCTGACTTCCTGGCACTTCCTGGCAGGGTTAATCTCTTTTCTCCTGCTGTACAAAACCCAGAAGAATCAGACCTCCCCTTCTGTTGGACTCTAGCAGCACCAGAATGAACAAGGTCTGTGGCTGGTGTGCCTCAGAGTCAGGGCTAAGATGGGTGGCAGCCACAGATGGCATCCAAGTCACACTGCAAGGGGAACAGCCATCAATTTTCTGGGAGACGAGGCTGTCTGGAGCAAATCTGCTGCTGCAGATCAGATGCAGAATTCAGTATTTCCTCATACTTGGAATACTTGGCACAGTGATTATGAAAATAAATGACAAACAACTCTTTTTCTAAAGAAGTGGGTACAAAGATAATTCTGATGCAAATTCTTTTCAGAAACCAATTTTCCCCATGAGAGTGCTGGCATTTAAATGCATTTTAAGAGCTAAGAAAAACACTTAATTTATTCTTTGCTGCCAGAGAGGAACACTGTGTTTCAGATTTGTCTCAAAAACTTCCTGAGCAAGTAGGTTTGCCTTGTTAACCTCACTCTTAGTTGTGGTTAGCTTCTGCTAGGTGCCAATAGTGCTTTGAGCCTATTGATTGTTTTTCAAGCTATGAAAGAGATGAATGTTTTGAATACACATCAGAACTTATCTTCACTGCTCAAAAAGGACACATAATTGAAATAGAGATAAGGCTATTGTTTTGACATAAAATAGGCAGAAAATTATTTTTCATTTCTTTTTCATGAGGACACTGAACCACTCATTCTGATTCAATAGGTCAAAATTTTTGCCACCTCTCTTGGGTCTTTCTATCTTCAGCAAATGATTCTGCATCATTCACTGGAATGGTGTAAAACTGAAAGAACTGGATCTTCACTAATCAGATGGCTAAACAAGGGAATCTGTTACATTCAACACTGAAGTGATTTCCAGTGGGTCATTACAGCTTCTCCATTGAGGTGGTGGGAATTCAGCCTTAGGACAAACAGGGCCTGGGAAAACTGCCCATTAGAATTGTTCCAAGTCTCTAAAAGGGCAATTGAACATAAAGGCATCATCTCTAGTTCAGTGAATCCCTCCGTTGGAAATCACTGCTGATCAGAGGAGTACTGTGGGGAACAATTGTTATGTATTTGCTCTATTCTTACCATCTTCCCTAGGAATCAGCCTTTGGCCATTCCCAAAGACAGGACACTGACAAAGACAGGATCCAGGTGAAACTTTGGTTTCACTCAAAAAGACATTTCTGGCACTGTGATCTGAATTGCCACTACAGAGAGCAGCTACTCTGGTCAGTTTCAGTGGAAAGCTCACATAAGGGCAAGGGGTCAAAATCTCATCCCATCCACATCCTCCAGGAAAGGGATCTACACGAACTTCCACCAAAGATAACTGTACCCAAACGGCATCTTTCTGACCCATGAAAGAGCATGAACAAGGGCTGCTCTGAGTCAAACATTCCCTGCATCACGCAGAGAAGGCAGCTATCCTTCATCCCAAACTAGAGCTGAGGAAAGCTGGGGGAGATGCTATGTTTTTAGTCCAGTACTGTTCAGTATGAAGTCTTGCTCCTGAGTACATCCATAAAGCAGACAGGTATAGATAAATCTATAGACAAGTATAGACAAATCTATACAGCTTCCAGTTATCTACTTAATTAAACATGACGTAGCATGATCCAGACTGGAGTTAAGCAACTTGTGTATATAAGCAGAAAGCCATGAGAATGCTCCTTTGCCTGCAGCCCATCAGTGTGCAGCATCCTAGAAACACAGGTCACTGCAGACACCCTTATGCACCCCTGCTGCCCTGTCACAGCCTCACAGAGAATTGATGTAGGTTCAACACCTGAGACACTTGTCCCTGAGGCACTGTGGGGTGTGGGTCCCTGCTCTACAAAAGGCTTCCTGCTACTGCAGTGTAATGATTGCAGCTGACAAGGTAACTCCACATCAGGGCAGCAGTGGTTTGGGTGCCAGAGAGTCATCCTTGAGAGTTCACACAAGCCTAAGGTTGCCAAGAGGTGCGTGGAGCCCAGCACCTGCAAAACCCCCCAGAGGAATCAAGCTGACCAGTTTCTGGCCCATGGGAACACAAGTCAAGGCCAGGCTGGATGGGGCTTTGAGCAACCTGGTCTATGGAAGGTGTCCCTGCCTATGGCATGGGGGCTGGAACTGGGTGATCTTTAAGGACCCTTCCAACCCAAACTGTTTTATCATTCTGTGACAGTGGTGCCTGCTGGGACTGGGCCAGGAACACGAGGCAAACGCTCCTCTCTCTCCCATTCATTTGTTTCCCAGTAATCCCAAAGAACATCACTAGCATCTCCAGGGGCACAATGATTCTCACTTTTGGTACAATGATTCTGTTCTTTGATGTGTCTTAGGTGATGATATTTTGGCTTAATTAGATTGTGCTGGTACCAGACAGTCTGGGACCACTAAGATTCTCGAGTGCGAGGTGCTATGGCCTGGGGAGGTGTAGTGCTGATCCAGGATTTCCTCTGCAAAACAGGGAGGAGAGGATACACATTTGAAACTCCCCCATCCAAAGGACTTTGTAAAATTCCTTTAGTTCTAGCTCACTGACAATGCTTTAAGCCCCACCTTCAGGTGAATGGCTGAAGTGCAGGAGAGACAATGCTCCGAGCCAAGTTAAAACAAGCGTTTTCAAGACAATACTATTAAAATTGAAAAATGCCTGACTCTTCAGGAGAAGGCACTGATCTTCAACCAAGTGTCGACAAAATAGTTTTAAAAAGCATCACAGTGGTTTTTAAAAGGCATCAAGTAGTTTTATCATGCTGGATTCCATTTTCTTCACTTGATATAAACTTTCATGCTATAGAATAAACATTATGTTTTCAGCAGTTTTCTCTCTCTTCTCAGTAGTGGCAGTGAGCACACACAAATCAAAACTAGTCCCATCGTGACCACAGGCTGAGTCACTGGATGGCACTAGGAAGTTGTGAAAGAGCATGAAGAATCAGGGAGAGGGCCCAAGAGACTGCAAAAAGACTTCTCACTAACTTGTGCTAACCAAGAGGACAAAGCATCAATTTCTGAAATCTCTTAAATTTCTGAGGAACCTCAGGCACAGATTTTAAAACCTGATCTAGAGATACCACATCAAGCCAAAATCACATCAATATCTTTTTTCCCATCTGAACTACAGCAACTACTGTTACCACAGTAAAAAGTAAGGCAGGCTACAGAAACACAATCTGTAATTTATGAATGGCCATTAATAAAGATGGAAGAGAGTTCTAGCTCTTTTTGGCACAATTTTTTTAAAGTCTTTTAATACGAAGCAGCTCAAACTTTACAAGACACTGTCCTAGTCCTGATAGAACTAGAGATGAGACATGTTCCCAAATAAACCCCAGTGAAAGAGGTTGCACAGGAAGAGCCAGATGGAAACACAGCAAGATCCTGTTCTCTTATTGTAAAGTCATCTAACAGTGTTGTTTCAGCAATTTTAAAGTCACTCACCAATATCAATAAGGATTATAAGAATATGGTAATGCTTTCATCTATTAATGCTAATGGAGAGCAACTGAAAATTCCTCTCTTTAAGGGAAATCTCTAATGATCTAAAATGGTCAAGTCTACCTTCCATGTGGAATGAGGCATAGCTGGCCACCATCTTGCTTAGGAAGACCATGGTTTGGATGATTACATGTTACACAGAACATAAAATGTCTTACAACCTGTGCTACCCTCACACACCAAAAGAAAACATCAAATAAAACACATTTCTCTTCACACAGGATGACTACCATCTCTCAGCCCAAGAACTGCTTCCCTTTTGCTGTGAGAAGGCAGAAGGTAGTGATGATCAGGTGAGTGTCTGTGTATGTACAGTAAATTACTTTTCTTTTAGACACAGCTGAACACAAAAAGCGCTATTTAGAATATTTATAACAGGGCAAGGGCTGTGATAGATGCATGACCTGGTTTTGTTTGCACTTTTGTGGGGAAGCTAAACACAAATCCAGTAGATACAATCACTGCAGAGGAAATCAAATTAAGGCTTGCAGGTCTGTAAGACTTTACTGTTTAAAATTAAAATGTAATTAAATAATGATGTGGCACACATCCTCCTTCACTCACACTTCCCCAGTCTGTCACCTCACCTCTACTCAAAAGAACTTAAAGCTAGACCCAGCTACACAAGCAAACACCTGGGCTTACCTGCCCTAATGCAGAGGTCTACTCATGAGAATGAGCTGTATCTAAATCATTCCAGCATAGGCTCAAGTACTTTCTCAAAGTTCATTGCTTATGAATCCCTCAAAGCAAAGTGTGTTCTCTGCACAATAAAATTTGTGGTGCCACAGGGGGGAGCTTGTGCTGTAGCTAAAGCTCATCACTTCCAAGTCAAGAGAAAAGGACAGCTCAGCAGCATTAACGACTGCAGCCACTGGAAACAATTGTTCTGGAAAGGCTGGTTGAAAATCCCAGTACACACATACATAGTGCACAATCACTTTAATAAAGATGTTCCTTTTCAACACGATCTTAGGTGACACTAATTGACTTTGCCTTCACAAAGCAGCCAACCCCCATAACTTAGAGCAGAACAGAAGTCTTATACCGTCTTTATTCACTACAGTTTGGGAGAAGACTATGGATGCAAAAAAAGACCACATTTTTCCCCACATGCACCTGTGAAAGTATCTGTTGATTTTCTTTGAACACCTGCAAGACAGGGAAGCCATTACATTACTAAGACCTTTATCCTCCTCCCCACCAAAGGAAGCAAGATGTCCCAGCACAGCGCTAGAAAATACCTACCCTTTTTTTACACATTATTTTCTAAATAATGCTACATTTTACTGCAAGTTTATTCATTTTTTTGTGTTGGTACAAAGTGTGAGCAGGAAGACACATGATTTTAATAACTTGTACAGCAGCTATTCAAATCCATTGTAAAAACATATTCTTATGTAAAGACTTTTAGTTAGGCAAGAAATATGCCTCCTTTGGCCAATGGGCTTGATTCACAGCAATACCTGTGAAATTGATGTTTATTTATTAAAAAAGCATCCCTGAATCAGTAAATGGGGCTATTGACTCTGCTGCAAACCACTATTTCAGTCTGCTTTGGTACTTCTGGAAATGTAAATCATCTACATTTACTAAGAAAACAGATGACCTGTCCTGATTCAAGCTGAAAAAGAGAACTGTAATTCAAAAAGCCCAATCCTGAGCTGCCATTGTGTTTGGTGCTGCAGGATGACAATGTAGCAATCTTCTTTTTTTTTTTTAAACAATACTTTCTCATGACCTTAATACAATGAGTTCATGCTACTTGATTGTGACCTGGCCCACTGTCTACAGTCTTAATATACATAGCCAAAAGTCAGTGTAATTAACAAAATGGATCAAATTCATTCTTTTGGAAGAAGAAAGAAAGAGACTGACTGATTTTTTGGAGGTTTTGGAGAGCTGGCTTGGTACAGAGTGTTACTTCTGTACCAATGCATTTTGAACAAAAATAAATCACTGGCTAGAAGACTGATGGCTAAGACAGCATTTTCAGTGATAGTATCTTATACTGGTGGAAACTAAGTTACCAGTGATATAACATAAATCAAGGTAGCAGTGCATTAGTCTAAAGATATGTAAATATTTATTTGAATGCTGCAGCATAATAGCTATAATTTTTCAGTGCTTTGATATCCAAGGATTCCAAGTACTACACAAATGTATTTTATCTGCTTTATTGTTTAGTTTCAGTACTTACATTCAAAGCAAAGCAACTCCAATTTCTTTGTACTGCACTGAAATAAAGAATCTTGTTTCAGCACATAATGCTTTTCTTATTCTTTCTGGTCTGTCGCTGTCAGTGTTTGTTCCTCTGAGCACCAAATCCCAGATCCTAGGCCCTAGTGTCCAGCTCCCAGTACCCTGGCTCCCAGTCCTCTGGACATACATACCTCAAGGGCACACCAGGCAACACTGACAGACCACCTGGTGCCTCCATCCAGGGCTCTGCAGAACCTGAGCAGCACTGGCACTGGTGCCAGACCACTGGGACTTCTGCAACATGATCCTCTTTTCTAGTAGACTCACATTAAGATTCTAGTTGGAATCTGGGGAAGCAGGCCCTACCCTGCATCTCCCATTTTTCAGGAGACTGCCCAAGTCATTGTGATTTTTTGTTGCTGGAACTGCTGTCACATTCTGCTAAGACTACAGGAGTCTAAATAAATGAACACAAATCCCCCCCTGATTTCCATCTAAAAAGCTTCTAACCAGGTCTATTGCTATGTATTTTGCTCTGTGGAGACTCATGTTCCTAGCAGTTTGGAAATGAGAACACTCAGGTGCAGATAATATTCATACAAAAAGGTAAAGACTGACAGGAGGTAGGAGAAAGCTGAATTTCCCAGCATAAGCACTGGCCTCAGTAGCACATGCTTCTGTAAGAGCTGTTTCCTACTGCACCAGGCAGGCAGCTTCTGACTGCACAGGTCACAGTGAGGTGAGCAGTAACTGGCTGCACTGTGACCCTGAACAGATTTCAGGTGCAGCAGGAGTGATGAGGTCAGAACAAGGAGGAACAATCAATTCCCATGCAGAGAAGCTTTACCTTAATTCCCAAACTACTTACATCCCCCATTTCTTTCAACAGCATCAGAGCATCTCACTTTCACATTTCATATGCTTCTTGCGAGACAATCATTCTACTTGATTTTTATTATTTAGTTCTGATTGCCACAGAAAATCAAGTATACACTTAACAAAAATCTGCATTCAGAAACTCAATCTTCTTTTCACATATGCAGCTTCACAACAATCATATGAAGTTGGAAACAAAATATTAGTCCTATTTACAGACAATGAGCTTTAATTGCTTACTGTGCTCTGCAATCACAACAGTTACTTTGCAAAATACAAAAAAAATAAATTTAGCTGCTGACATCTATTTTCATGTTAAATTTCCTTTCCAAATATGCATTTTATCTAGATAGATATGCATGGAAATGTTCAGGTGCATTCCATGAGAATACAAAAAAAAATTTCAATCCCACTAGCTGAAAAGAAATCAGCTGCAGTGTCACAGCTGCAGTGCAGCCCATTGCCACTGGAATGATTCACAGGGAAGGAGAGGATTTTATCCTATTCCCTGCTTTTGATCACATCCAACAGGATTTGCTCTCCTGTGGAATGAGATGATGGTGATGGTGATATGGATGGGTCCCCTCTCTACTCAGAATCATATGCACTAGAATACAATGAATAACTGCTTTTTATGAGACTGCCTAGTGCTAAAGTGGCCCCCTTTCAAAGAAAACAGACAATGCTTACTTACAATACTGTGATGTTTTTAATAGGATACACCCTTTCTGGCGTTGATCTCCACCTCCAAGGCAGGACATACCTTTTATCAATTAAAGTAGGATACCTCTTTTGAGGCTGTAATTATTGACTTGCGGCACATCAGGTAATGAATCCAATTTTGTGGACGATGCTGGCGGTAGGCTTGCAGGGAGCCCATCCTGGAGGGGATGTGGAAAACAAAAGACACACACCCACACTGCCCCAGAAGCAACCTCCTATGGCAGAGTACTCTATACTACTCTATACTCAGAGTACTCTCAGAGTATTTTGATGTGGGTCAGTCAGCTTTTGAGTGTGGTGCATGCTGAGGGGCTGTGTGCTTATTTTACCCAGTCTACCTCACAGATATTAATTAGCTAGGGTTTCAAAACAATTAACAGTGCCAGTATTTACTGTGAATATGTGGTCACAACATGACCTGTGCTACTGTGGGCACCCCTGAAAGGACAGACAAGCAAACAGATTTATTCCCTTCCTGTAGTGCAGATGCTGTAGTGTGTTCTTGGGCTTATGTATTACAGCTGAAATCATCTAAATAGGCTTGTTGCCTTCAAAACAAAGGATCCCGCTCCCCAGCACAGAGAACTTCTGCTTCAGGCCACTGTCTTCACCTCTTTCCAGATCATGCTCTGGTACTCATCACATAATGAGTTGGTCTAAGTCACTAATCTGCTGTAAAACTATTTCTTTTTTTTTTTTCTTTTTTAATACCTGAAATTTTTTTCTGCCAGATTAGTGACCTGAATTGACTCACTGTACAGTAAAATGGAATCAGCAAAGGGGAAAGGGGGTAGCAGGAGCTGGGAGTGCAGAGGTGTGTGCAAGTTGGTAAGAGCAGGATCTCCTCTTGAGGTAGCAGTAAAAGTAACAGCAGATCTAATAGCACCTTTATAAACAGCCAAGCAGAGAGTTCACTTTTCAACACTATACTGCTGCATGATGCTGCTACAGACAGTGGGCTGGTCCTGGGGCCAATATCTGCACTGCAGGGCATTGTGTTCTGCCTCCATATTGTGCTAGTTCTCAGAGCTGATTGTGCTGTCATCGAGTGGCTGGTAGTGTTGTATGGTTTTTGGGAGGTTATTCCCAGCCTGAATGTCAATCCAGAATTGATTCAAGGCTGCTTTTAAGCCATCCATATGGCAGTTATTGACAGAAGAAAGCACTATAGCACACATTACATTTATTATTCTGAAACTTTAGGAGGGATGTAAAGGCATCAGTCTCATGCAAACCTGTGCCATTTGAAATTTAACTATTTACTTGTTACTTTAAGTACTCTTACTTTGCACTTCAGTCAGACAGCATAATAACTGAAGGCAGGTTTTTAATCACTCTATTTAGTCATAAAAATCCTAACTTCCCTCTTCTTTACTCTAGCTCCTGCCTCCCAATAACCTGTGCCTGTAATGAAGGTTCAAAGAAAAACTGGCTTTTCAAAATTAATTTTAAAAGTCAAAAACAACACTTCCAACTTAAATAAAAACCCAATGAAATATAGGAATTCTGGCACACAGCAGCTCAAGCAGTAGTCAGTCTCAATACCATATACTTAAAATTGTCACATGTTCTATTAAAAATGTCAGGACATGTCCACTGGCAGACTGGAGGAGCCTAAGAGCCTTGCAGCTCTGCCCAAAGGGAAAGCCATGTTATGCTCCCAGCTTTTCCTAGCACTGAGTAGCTCCTCTTTCACTCAAGAACAGTTCACCTGTGAAACTGATCATGAGTTATTTAGTCATCACAAGGAATTTTACCATTTACATTAATTAAAATTGTAATGACATCGGTTATGCTGTAAGACTAATGAAAGCTTTGAAATTTGAAGAAAACAGAAGTACTTGAAAGCACTTTTAGCCTATAATTTTTGAAGTTTTAACTAAGTTCCAGGAGAATAAAATGAAAGTAAGAAAGAGGATTGAAGAAAACGGGGTACAAAAGACTGGAAGAAAAAGGAAAGAACAATGGAAACAGAGACAGAAGGAAAGCATTTCTTGATAGGTAAGTTTACTGGGAAACTTGCAAATGGAGACAGTCAAAAAAGCATAGGGATTCATCTACTACTCCATTTCAGTGAGATGCTAAATTCCTCAAGGTCAACTCAGAACCCAGCCTGAATGCTGCTGAATCTATGAATTCTGCAGATCAGGGATCTTTGCTTCCCCACATTTTTACGTACCCCGATAACATTAATTGTCATGCCTCTGGCACATTTTGTAAACATTTGAGGTAATGAATCTATTACACAAAAACACTGTACTATTCTCCTGCTGGGAGGCAACGCCCACTCTGAATTGTAGAGAATGCAACTAAGAGTTAGGAATTTCGGTAATTTAAACTTCCTCCCACCAGCACATGCAAATGACTGCAAGTACTGACAAGAGTTGCATTCTGACAGCCCTCATATCCCTGAGCATGCTCCTCTCCTGCAGTTGTCATGCTAGGCAGTAAAACACCGCGTCGGGGAGCTCACTTAGCTCGTAGTTCTCTGCCTCGTGAGACTTTACAGTGAACAGATACTTTACCTGTTGCTTTCATTTTACCAAATGCAACAGATTAAAAAAAAAAAAAAAAATCTTAAGGACGGGCATGAGAGAAATCAGGTAAACTAGATGATGGTAAAGAGACGTGGTGGAAATGAAGATGTCAGTTTTTATCCCTTCTTCTGTCATTGACTTCTGTGGATATTAAAAAGGCAATTAGTCAGCTTCATTTTTACTGATCTCTAAAACAGTAGGAACTGCTGATGATAAATGTGTTTAGGGATTAAATATTTGAGGGTTTCATGGAAGTGTGTGAAACATACTTCACAATATATGAGTCTCTTAGGCCTCATTTTCCAATGCCTTGCACTTTATCCCAGATGTTTGTATCAGTGTCTCATGAATGCAAACTGCATATAATATATGGTTTCTGTGGGTTTTATGATTTATCTTCATTATGAACCAACTGGGAGTCAGAGTAATATAAAATCAGGCTAAATAGGACAGCTAATTTATGGCAGTATTAAAACCTCCCTAGACAAGGTGTTAATATATTTGCCACGCTTACCATTGGGAGGTTTTTTGCAAATACATAATGGCAATCTTTCTTGATGCATATAAAACACTTGTTATCTTCAAATCCACTGAGGACTTGGAGGTCCAGCTTCGGAGGTCCTCCAGCTTGGAGGTCCTGTTTTCTTCGTCTCTGCCTGAGACTTTCGTGGTTTTGACTGCCACTACTAACTTTCCCTCTGCTTTCTCTTCTTTAGGATCGTGACCTCTAGCTCTTGAAATCTTTATTTTGTATTGTCTTCCTTTCCGACGACTCTTCCTTGCTCCCTCCTGGAGTACTCTGCCTACTGTTGCTTTCCAGAACCCTTTCGTACAGCGTGGTGCCGAGGGCTCAGCCCGGTACTACCCCGGCCCTACGACCCTCTCCGCGCAGAGCAGGTGGCAACAGCAGGCGATTTACGGAGAGCCTCACGACACACGCTGGCCATTTCACAGATAGCTGCAATTATTAACACTATCTATACTGCAGTTATTAACACTATCTAAACGGGTACTTCTCTTAGTGCTTTCAAAGGCTGCAGTCGCCTATGAAGCGCGACGGGCTCCTGTGGGCGCAGCTCCGTGCCCGCGCCTTATTCCGCAACGCCGAGCTCGGGACCTCCCGGCGACGGTGGCAGTGCCCGGCCAGGGGCAGGCACAGTGACAGGGACAGGGGCAGGGCCGGGCCAGGGCCGGCCCCCTCCCGCCGCCTTCCCCGCTTCCTCCCGGCCCCGCCTGTTGATGTTTCACTTGGTTTTAATTCCCGGGTCGCAAGATGGAGGCGGCGTTGGGACGTCGGGAGCTGCTGCTGCTGCTGCCGCTGTCGCTGCTGCTGCCGCCTCTGGCCGCCGCGCTGCTGGGCCCGGCCGCTCCGCTGGGACAGGTATGGCCGGGGCCAGCCCACCCCCTGCCCTGCCACCGCCACTTTCCCTGCCCCTCTCCCTGCCCCTGTCCCTCTCCCTGCCCCTCNCCCTCTCCCTGCCCCTGTCACTGTCCCTGTCCCTGCCCCTGTCCCTGCCCCCGTCACTGCCCCTCTCCCTGCCCCTGTCACTGTCCCTCTCCCTCTCCCTGCCCCTGTCACTGCCCCTCTCCCTGCCCCTGTCACTGTCCCTCTCCCTGCCCTGCCCCTGCCCTGCTCCCTCACGGGGGTGAGCCGGACCCTGCCGCGGGGGCACAAGGTTTCCCCTCTCCCTTTGCTGGTTCGTCTCTATGGGATTCGGTGTGCCGTATCTGACAGGTCTGAGGGGGGAGATGGTTAGTTTTATGCAATGTAGATGTGTTTGTATTGGATTTTCAGGCTTGTCCGCCCACATCTCAATGGTTCAGTGCAGTAGAAGTATGCACTGCGTAAGATCCGCGTTTGCCCTAGCCTGTTCTTGATTCGAACCAAGAAAAGGGTTCTGATGTATTGATGTATATCTATAAATACACAAGGCATTGTGTTGTCTGTTTTTCTATTCCTCTATCCATGCTGTATCTTGGTGAAATCAAGTGGCTTTTTAAAAGAGTGGGAGGAATGTTTTGGGTGCTACGTAGTAGGAGATCTTTCCAGTGGGAATGAAAAGATTTGCCACAGAACCAGGTGAGCTCTGACTTCTAGAATTACAGAAGAGCTGAGTACTTCTGCCTGCACTTGAATCATGACCAGATACATCCTCTAAAAGGGTTATGATTGTGAACCCCAAGTGTGAGATCACAGAGAGAAGAGTTGTGAGGGGTTTATAGTCCACTTGTGTAGCCAATGTGAAGCTACTGTTACCTGAGCAAATTTATTATGTCCTTTTTTTCCCCTCCAGAGTTATTTATTAATGTAATTTAAGTAAAACATTTCCAAGAAAGCCTGACGGAGGCCCTGAGCTGGCACATCCTGTGTTGCGAAGCAGGATTCATTCCTGGCCTTACTTCCTGGTTTCTGCTTCTCTATATGAGCTTTTGAAGAGAGAGTTCCTTATCTCTGATTTCAAAACAGGGATTTAGATATTCAGACACCTATAAAAGTGCCTGAATGCTTGAAATCAGGTGTGCTAAAGAGAGCAGAGTGAGTTCAATCCTTGGCTACTGTGCTTATTCCTCTGAGAAAGGGACTGCTGGCTTGAATTTGCTGAAAGGCACATGAAGTGACAATGTCATACAGACTTATGCTCTTGCTCACCTTCTACCCAGAAACTGTCACACTTCCACACTGAAACTTCAACTTGGTAGCATTAATGTTATTTGTCACTACAGTTCTGTAGGACACGGAGGCACATTTGTGTCTGCTGTCTTTGCATGTGAAAGCATAAGCTGGGCACAGGGTGCTGGGGCAGTCCCATGTAAAGCATTTTGGGGTCAGAGATAGAACAGGTATGTTTTAGAGTGATAGTATTATGGGCTTGACGTAGGAACTGTTTGTGGGGTTGAGTTTGTCCATTTGTGCCATACTGCTCAGGTGGTCTTGTCAGCTCATGTTTTGCTGGTTAGGAAGTGTCTGCACTCTTTTAGCTTTATACAGGTCTGGTGGCCTAAGTATATGCAGAAAATTTCTTTTAAGAGTCAGAAAGGGGACATAATTTTTTTTACTTTAGGTTTGTTTTTTTTTTAAATCTTAAACTTAGCAAAATAAAAATTTGTGTTTTCTCCTGCACTATTTAGTTTTGTACATACAGGACTGGTTTGGATGAGAAAAGAACAATGTGTCTTGAGAAATTTTTGAGTAGAAGAATCAATGTTTTTTGACACTGAGCGGTATTTTGGTGGCTGGTTAGGAACAGAAGTGCCTAGGCAGTGGGAATAGGCAGAGTGGGAATGCCATGCTGTCAAGTTGCCTTCAGAAACCATGAGCTCAGCAACAGTGGATGATGGGATCAGAATAACGGTGTTGTTTCCTCAGGATGGCTTGGGACTACAGACTGGTTGGGAGCAGGCAGCATCAACATGTTCAGCTTTGTTTTGGCTGGACACCACCACTGTGCTTTCTGTGAGCCCACTGGCTGCAGTCTACTGACAGCTTCACGTTTTGTTAACTGTTCCATGTGGGAATTAAAGCTGGTGTTAAAGTTTACCTCCTTGTTGATGGCAATAGTGTAACAGAAACCATAGTGGAAGGACTGAGGAAAAACCTTAAGACACCGAAATAACATTTTGTAAGGCTGAAAACTTTTGTTCAGTTCTGGAATGTGAACGCCTCAATTGTTGTGCAATACTTGTAAATTCTTAAAAAAGCCGTTTTGAAATCTGGACTTTTTTTTTTTTAACATTAGCATGTCTGGTTAGATTTTTATTTCTCCTCATAAAATTTGGATATGCAAAACTGGACTACAAATTTATTGATTTCAGACAGAATCGGGGGTTTGTTGTTGTTGGTTTGGGTTCTTTTCTTTAAAAAAAAAAATACAGGGACTGATGCAATAAGACAACTGACCTTCACGTTAAAGTAATGTTTCTGGTGCAAGGTCAGGAATAAGGTTTTGTGCTTTAGAGTATTTTTTTAATGTGCTGATAGGAACTGGCTAAAAGCAATGCTAACGCTATGTTATTTGCTTACTCTGTTTACCTCTCGATAATTTAGGCTAGCAGAGTTGTTTCTTAATAACATACTTGCCTACCAGACTTCTTTTTTCTTTTTAGTTCAGTTCAGTTGTCTGAAGAAAAAATGTTTTCACATTATTTGTTGCCTGCAAGAAACCTGTAAAACGACCTGTTTTACAAATGCAGGAAATAATCTTCACTACATCAACCATTTGATGCAGAGTACAATGTATTTTAATCAAAGAAGAAACTTGTTAACAGCAACATGCTGAAATGTTTCTTCCATTGCTTTATGCCAGTTTGTCTATTAACAGCCCAGCACATATCAATTTTAGGTCTAAAAGAGCTGACATCATCTTCCTATGTATATTTGGTTAAATTAAAGCAGTATGATGCAACCATGTCTCTGTGATGGGATATTGAGTATTCACCTTTAAAACTCATGATAAAATATCATTGTACGAGTTGGTTTAATCAGGAGGATACAAAGGCAGTTCATTCTAATAACATACACAGAGCAAAGGGAAGAATAAGCCACATTCTAATAAGAGTCATTGTAAAACAAGGAAGGAATGAAAGTGTGCTTGTTCAGCAGAGCAAAGTAAAGCAAAAGCATCGTGTTAGCTTATTATATTAACAAAGAGTTCAGCTTTAGCTAGTTAAGCAAATACTCGATGTGGTTATCTTACCCTAAATACTGTCAAACAGTTTAAAAATGCCAAACCTTAATGGAGAAAATTTTGTACAAAAATTCTGTGAAATGTGATGGACTAATTATTGTCCTGCAAACTGGTGAATTCTAACTTGTCATGTCAAACTTGTACCGTGATTACTTCTCAGTTCAGTTATGCCTGATTGCAGTTAAGATTCATCCTACAACATAGCTCTGTTTGGATTCTTAGGAAAGAATTATATGAAGCATGGATCACAGAACCCTGGATTGCAATATATAGTTACACTGTTTGTCCATGTGAGTGCCAGGACTCAAGTGGTATGAGTTTGTGTGGTGGTTTTGTTTGTCTATTCAGACACTTCTTTTCCCATAATCTCTTCTCAGATTTAAAAACAAGTTATTAATTTTGTCTATTTTTTACCTCTTTAGCAACCTGCATCAGACTTTACATTTTTCAGTCTCAAACAGGATATCAGCAGTGCCTGTGTAATGGCTGTGAGGGGACTGTCTGCCTTTCAAGTCTCTGTACAGCTGGCCATCTTGCAAGGCACTGTGCCATCTGTTCCTAGGGCTGCCCACTTGGCTTCCCACAGGCCTTATGGTGCAGAAAGAACCTTGTTCGGAGAGCCTCAATAGGGAACAGCTGTGCTTCAAGTGGGCTGGCTGCTAGAGGCTGAATCTAGATGGGGTTCATGTGACTGATGCAGCTGTGTAGGACTGAACAGTTACCCTGTACTGGGAGAAACTGCACAGTGAACCCCATCAGGTACTTACTGCCTGTGGAAGGAGTTTTTCCATGATTCTTTAATCAGATAATCAGATCTGTTTGAAGTTCCTGCACGATTAGACCCATCAGCTTTGTGTTGTGTGGCATTTTTCATTAGAAAGCAGTATTAGGTGAAGTGTTCTCTGTGGATTTGTGTGGTGTGGTTAGTCTTTGAGAATTAATGAATATTCTCTTTTAACTTATGCCAGATGCTTTATATTCTTTGCTGACATCTTTTCCCCTTCTTGTTCTTCTGCTGCTACTGTGATTATACTGCCCCAGTTAACAGTCCTGGGTTCTGTTGCAGCACACAGTGAAAGAGAAAAGGATTAGAAAATGATCACTACATGTTTACCTCTGCTGATCCAAGCTCACAGAAATTCACTAGTTCCCTGTAATGTATTTCATCAAACTGTTAGTGCTGCTGCCTAGCTGTCCTAGAACAGAATGACTTATATTTGTGGTAGGGGTGCTGTCCTCTTTGCAGGTTCTGTGGCCATTACCACTGTAAATATCACTGCTGGAGCACTAAAACAGGGGTGAGAAATCATAGAACTCAGGAGAGACATTTACATCCTATAAGAGCATTAAGAATGATAGAGCCATTTTTAGTGCAGATTGGAGTTTTGTGTGAAGGCACTGACTAGCACAGGAGGGGCTAAGGGGCTTTGAAGTATGGAACTGGGGTCAATACTTCAATAAGCTGAAAGCACACCCTGATTCTTAGGGGCCTGAATTGCTTCTTGGGGCTGTCCTTTCGTTGTAGCTCTGTTAAAGCACTGCTTTTTCACATTTCCAATGAAGTCAGAACCTTTTTAATTACAGGACTGTCTGAAATTTGTGCAAACTTTCATGATATTGTTAATACTGAAAAGTGTATTGTAAGTTATACAACCAGGCTTTACACTCATAGTTGAGGCTTCTCCAGGAATGGATGGTGCAGTAGTATGGATTACTCCAGAGTTCCTATGTTCCACTCTAAGTGGCTTTGTTACTGCAGGATTGGCTTGCCATGCTTTTACAAAATAAGGGATGTGGGGTTATTTACCTTTCTTAGTACTGAAGTACATAACCACAAGACAAATCTACAAAGCACTATAAAACACCCCCTTCCCCTCCATCCTCAGGTTGTGAATTTTATAATGGTAACATAAAAAAAAATTTCCTCTGTTGAAATTAAAGGATGTTCTGTAAATCTGTGAGTCTTCAACCCTAGGAAAGATGGGGATTTGGGTTATCACCACAGCACTTTCTAGCAAGTGTGGCTTGTCAGACCAGGCATTTCATCCTGAAAGCCTGGTACAAGAGCTCTTGGCCTGCCACATCTGTTTCCCTCCCCATTAGGAGGCATAAACACTGTAAAGCTCTTCAGCACTTATCAACATGCAGATACTGAAAGGGGACCAGTCAGGCTTGTGATAACAGAAGCAGTGCCATGCATCACGTGTTCCCTGCTGGGGGTGAAAGTGGATCAGCTGGGATGGTGCTCTGCTGTCCTGTGAGCTGCTGCTTCCTTTCAGCCAGCACTCCTGCCCAGCTTTTCATTGCGTTTGGCATGCACCTTGTGGTTTTTACCCTCCTGTAGATTTTGGTATGAGTTGTGTAGGGTCAGGAAGATGGCCATAGCAAGAGCCTTAGAGTTTTGAGTGTCACTGGCGGAGACACCAGTGGGAAGCCATGGGAAGACAGCAGTGTGAAACTAGCCTTCAAGGAAGGGTTGAGACTGAGCTGGAACACTGTTATTTTCCATGGGGAGATATGAAGACTAATGAACAACCTGTTGGTAAATTGCAAAAGAACAACATATGGCAAGTGAGTAGAATGAATGTATGGAACACGGGAAGATATCAGTAGAATTTGTTGGATGTGGATGTGAACAGACCAGTCACAGGAATGGCAGCAGCATGAGTTCTCTGTTGTGTGTGAACCAAAAATTGCAAGGCTCATGATACAGCTGCTGTAGGGCAATATTAATCATTGCTCTGAGTTACTGAGGAGTTTTATGAACCTGTACTATTAAGGAGATGCATCACCATCACCTGAGATGATGGTGAGGACAGACATCTCCCACAGAGATGCTGCAAGGACAGAGACATCACGCAGCAGAGGCAATCCAACAGTCTCTGTCCATCAGAACAAGGAGCCCGGCTCATTCCTTCCAGCTGTGTTCTTGGACCTCTTGTGCTTGTCCAGCTCCTCCTTGCCTGTTCAACTGACAGAAAAATGGTCTGGCAAAAAAGGGAAAGTTTTTGTACCATTAATGAGCTAAATTACCTCTCTGACTTGGCATGGAAGAGAAGGAAGGATGATGTGCAGGAGAGGATCTGCACTCTCAGTGTCAGAGGCAGCAAGTGGTTGAACTGACTTATTTGTCTGCACCTTACCATCTGATTTTTGAACCTTGGACAACACAGAAGTGATCCACTGCCATTTAATTTCTTAAACTTTTAACATGCTCTTCAAGTGCAAGTTCTAAGTATATTCTGGAATTCATGACAATGCTTGTGGATACTGTGTCAACAGAACTGACAACTGTTTTGAAGGAAGTTAATCATTGTATGTATAGCTCACTCTGTATATTTAACAGTCAATTGTTGAGCATATCTATCTTCCTTCATGCCTTTCACTTTCAAATAAAGCATTTGATAAAAAAAAAAAAAAGTAGGAGGGGATTTTCCTATTTTTCATCAGTCATTTCCTTTTTCTTGTAATCTCAATGAGTCCCTTTGTAGATGCTGGAAAAAGATTGCACAATACTTTCTGTGTAAAAAAACCTGAAATGTAATTTGTGGCTTAAAAAATGAAGGACTACTAAGACTTCCTGGAAAATTCATCTTTTGTGCCCTTTGAATTCCCAGAAAACAGAAAAACCTAGGAAATAATGATACAAAGTTTTGGTAATCTGGTAAACAGTTTGAGAGTATAAAATACTTAGAGTTCTGAAAGCTAAGAGCTAAAAGATCTAAGAATTTAGCGGATTTTTATTTTGTTATTAATATACATTATTCTTAAAATATGAGAAGGAAATAAGTGGTTTGAGGAAATTACAGGAAGGCAGGAGAGAGTACATCCTATGTTTATACAGTTAATCCAGTTTGTATTTTGAGTTACAGACTTCAGTTGTCTGACTAACTTGGTAATTTTCATTTACTATGAATAGCTAGGATTTAAGTTTTGAAGAAAAGTCAATATAAAAACCTGTTTCATGGAAGGGGCATTGAGGAAGAGATTTCTCTTTGGTCTCGGTGGCCAGAGAGTTTTCCTACTGATATGGCAAATGGGTCTGGAAAAACGGGAAATACAAAAAATTATTTCCAAGTAACTTCCAACCCAAAGATTATCTGTGTGAGGTTTTAAACCATTCTTCTCATGATGCCAGATTGCAGCTGAATTAGACTTGGATGTTGTTTTCAGTTTTTGACAGTTCTGGCTACTTGAGTATGCTCATTAACACCCATTGTTTCAATGCTTTTTTGACATTATAGTCACGCTTCAGAAGCTTTCTGTTCGTGAACTGGGGTGGTATTATGCCAGGTTCTGTATATTTCAAGTATTTTCTGGCTGAAAATTCAGTGTTGCATAAAAATGCTAAATGAAAAGACTTTTTGTGTGTTTACATTTTTATTTATTTTAAATTCTGTGCATGTTCAACTTTTTATTGAAACATGACTCACTGTTTAACTGTTGGTTGTGAAACCATGACCCAGCTACAGAGCTAAAGAAGATGCTGAAAGTATGGAGACATTTTCCAGATGAAAATGGATCACAGAATCACTGAATCATTTAGGTTGGAAAAGACATCTAAGATAAAGTCCAGCCTTTGAGTGACCACCAGCCAGTTAACTAGACCATAGCACGAAGTGCCATGTCCAGGTGTTAATGACGTTATAATGATTTAAGGCTCCCCATAGGACAAATACTGAGCTTAACATTATTTTTGAAGAGGTGTCTGAGGAAACCAGTGTGGCAGTCATTAGTTTTGGCTATGTGCAAGCAAGATTTGATTTCTCTATGTAGTATTTTTCAGAGGCAGACCTGGGAGATTTAAGGTTCCATTTTCAAAACAGCCCCTGAAATTACAAGGGAGATATGAGAGGACAGAATGAGTGTTTCAATAAATTACAGCAATTAGGGTTTGAAAGAAAGAAGCAAATCCCCATTTATCTGCAAGTTTGAGGTGTCCCATGTGGCATAATTTGGGAATCATATCCAAAGAAACAGGATCACTGTTGACAAAACTGAATGTTCTTTACTATAGACTAATGTGTATTAAACTTCACTTTGAAGATTAAGTGGAGTGCTTAAAAAAACATTTACAGGCTATCTGATTTTTACCTTTTGTGGTCTATTATTTTTCAGCTAATATGAGAGACTTCCATTATATCCTTGTGAAACAAATGATTGTTATTATTATTTTATCTTTATTACAAAAAACCACAAACCATGCATAGGGGGATGCAGATGTCGTTCTTTCTCATCAGTCCTCTTTATTAAAAAGAGGGGTGAAAAAACCAGACTAATCTTTACACGAAACAAGAAAGCATATTCCTTTTTATTCTGTCTGTTGGATAGAAAGCCTGGGAATGTGCCAGGACAGTACACGAAAGTTGCCTGCAGTGGTTTATGTGTTTTCTCAAACTTAGATCTCTTCTCACTGTTTTTTTTCCAGGAGGCAATCAGAGTTGGTGTTATGATGCTGAACACCAGTGGAGAATTTCACAAAGGACAGGTTTGTCCAGTTTTTCTGTTTATTCAGTGAATTAATGTACAGCGAAACAAAGTCTGCAGCAGCTGCAAATATATCCTTATTCTGACGTCAGTCAGTATGAAGTGTGTTCCTCTGAGAGTAGAATTGCAGCACAGGGGCAATTCATACACTCATTCTGGCTGTCTTTCTTTCAGGTTCTGTTTAATATCACCTATGTTAATGGACAGGTATATCTAAATGACTTCCCAATGAAAAGCGGGGTTGCCCATATAACATGTCAGACAATAATATGTGAGTATTCCCTTTTCCTTTTTTTTTAAAAATTTTCTGCTTTCTCCAGGGCATTTGGCTTTCCTGTTGTCTATTAACCAAAGCTTACAAGGGCTATGTGTTCTGTGTTTTGCAAACCTGAGCATTGTAGAAGCAAAACATTTCCCAAGGTAGGACAATTTTGGTGTTAAAATGGATCAAAAAAATCTTACTGCCTTCATCTCAAGTCACATTAACAGGCTTGTGTGTAAATGGTCTAATCTAAAATCCAGACTCTGCCCATCTTGTCAAAAGACTGTTTTGCACTACAAGCTAGACAATGTAAACAGAAGGATGCAACTCCACCCTGCTAATGGCTGTGTCCCTAGGTTGGTTGGCACATATCCAGAAGGAGATTCAGTAACAAAAGTATGAATTGTTGTTAGGAAGATGTTTTAATGATCTCACTTCTGTGTCTGTTAGACAAACAAGTTTCTGCTGGATAGGATATTACAGCACAAATACTGCACTTTTGCTAGGGTCCTGCAGTGGTTAATGACTTCAGATTGTCTTGAAACTGCTATTTTTCTGTTGATTCAATGCTACATTTTTTGTGAAAAACCAGAAAGTACTGTGATTTTTCTGGAGATCCACAGAGCATACGGTATAATTAATTAAACAAGGACCATTATACTTATTTGATTAAGCTTCTTTGTATTGAGAATTATTTGCTGCATCAGGTTCAGTCAATCTCTAGGTTGATTTCTGAGGTCATCCTCATCAGGCACTTAGAGAATACTAACACTTTTTCAAATTGCTTCTCTGAGCTGTGACCGTCTTGTTTGAACCCTTCTTTCCCAAGCATGATCAATTATTGATTTGACTTGTTTTCTGGAGAGGGAGAGCAGTAACCAGTTTTTCTTTTTCTGGTAAAAAACCATGACAAAATGTCATTTACGTGCAAAATAACTCAATCTAGAAAAAGAGATATGATTTTATTGACTGATTCTTAGAGCTCCTGAGCACTCTTCTGTAGTTCATATTAATTTCCCAAATCCAAGTCTTATAGCTTTCACTGACTAGTTTTGAATCTGAAACAGTGAGGAAAATACTGATTTGACCTGGAAGCTAGAAACCTGGAACTCTCTTGTTTGGGTCTGAGTCCCCAGCACAGCACTTCTCTCTGTTACCTATTAATGTAGTGTTTATACTGTTCACTTACTAAATTATCGACAACAGATTCAGGTAGTGTTTGTAAAATGCTAAAGAAATATCAAGATACTTTCTAATAGAGGGGGGAAATACTCCTGAATGGATATAAAAATGAAACGTGACCTTAATAATCATGCTTTGGAATATTAGAGACCACATACTCTGACATCATGGTCAGATCATTCTTGGCATCTACATCCCCACTTGAAGTTCCTCCAAATGTCAGTTTTGGAAGTGTATCTGTCACTCCTGTGCATGTAGTGGTGGTTAAGCAGCCTGACATATGGTAAAAGGAGCTTCTGCTGCTTGGCCTCTTAGAGACTTTGGGCCTTTAACTCATGCTAGCTGCTCTAAATCAGAAAACATTCAGCAACCAGGTTAGTGCCCTGGCTCACACCTGTAGGGAACTTTCTCTCCTTCTGCCACTTACTTTGGCAATGGAAGATATTACTTAAATTATGCTAAAAAGTGTTCTATATTTTAAATAAGCAAAATAGCTTTATGAGGACTGGGATCACAGCATAAAAGTAATGGACACTCTGAGTAGTTACTGTGTGACTGAGAGACCCAAGTCGAGCCTTAACCCACATTACCTGACAGGCTCAGCACTGCAAGTGGCACACACAGAGCATCAGTGGCTTAGCAGCAGGGATGGTTTGGTCTCAGTTCATATCCCTTGCTGCCTGCTTGCTGGAGAAGTCCCTCACCTATCCTCTTGTGCTTCTCCAGGACTTCAGTTCTAGCACGCCCTCACGTGAAGCAGAGGTGTGGTAATTGGGAGAAGGATACTAAGATTATGCAGAAACAGCCAGGGTAGAAAGGCAGTTCTGTGTGTACTTGGAGAATATTAAGTTGTTGAAATAGCTGAAAGCTTTTAGGTAGGAAGAGAGGTTGAGGTGTCACCAATCACATATGAAAACAGAGAGGGGGACAAAAAAATATGTAGGAGGGAACTGGCACTCATCTTGAGTAGTAGATGCAGTGTGCCTGGAAAAGAGCATATTTGCTTCTGTATTCAGAGGAAGGGGAATGTTGTGCAAACCAAGATGTTTACACAGGTGGCTGGCTAGGCTGTGGCATTACTCTTATGAACTTCTTTGAACAACTAAAATCCAAATGCAGAAATAACCAAGCCAAAGAGCTCTGCTTAGAGTGTTAAAATGCAAACCTCAAAGGGAGAGATGCGACATTGTTTACAGGCTGCCTGAGTCAGGGGATTGTACAGCTCTGCTGCATTATGAAACCTGCTCTGAGCTTGATTTGGTGAAAAAATGCTGGCCTCTGTTTTACTTGTTGCCTAGATTAGTACTGGTTGTAAAAGCAGTTACTGGAAGTGTTAAGGACATCAGTATAGCACAGACTTGGCTCCTGCTGATCTGGCATCTCTGGTCTGATGCTAGTGGTCCTCTGACTTCTCTGTTCAGGTGCTACATGTGCAATGGCATCTGTGTCAGAGTTGCACGTGTTTTCTCGATAGCTGGGTCCTGCTTTCTGGTTGAAGTGGTTTCTCTTTGAAAATCATGCCATTGTGTGTTAGCAGTGGAGAACAGAAGCTTGGATAACTTGGATCAGCAGCGCCTGGGAACCGTCAGTGTTCGCATCATGGTTCACGAGTGGCCTTTGGCATCCACTTCTGATTTGCGGCTGATTGTCATTCAGGAAGAAGTGACAGAAATTGATGGAAAACAGGTAAAAAAAAAAGCCCTGCTGCAACATTCTGCTTGTTTTTAATTTAGGAGAGGCAAGTAGTTCCCAAGAATTTAAATGTTTACATGTATCTAGCTGGTGATTAGATAAGAAAGTATATAAGTAATGTTAACTAACACAGAACTGAGGGAGATAACAGCAAAGTTGCCAGTATAATAGTGGAGGTGTTTCATGAGGAAACTTCAAGTTTTAATGCTTCTATTTATATTTTAATAATTGTCATTAACTGTATCACATGATCTTTGAATATGTGAACTTGTGCAAGTAAAGCCAGACTCACAAGTGAGAATTGATTTATAAAATAATGTACAAAACAAACAAAAAGGGCATGGGCTCATTCTGAGTCCTGAGGTTTTCCCCACTGTTTATTCCAAGCTAACAAAAGGTTTCAAGCAGGTAGCATGGGCAACAGCTTGCAGCAGGAAACTCTTATGGCAGGTGGGCTTATTGTGAAAGCCCATTACACCTGAGAGCATAGCCTTAGAAGATTTTGCATATAAAATAATTTGAATCTTGATAATGAACATGGTTTTCGAGATGAATAAACACCTCCACCCCCTCAATTCTAACTGTATTTGCACAAATACCAGTGAATGTAAGGGGTTGCAGTTCTAGCTGAGATTGAAATGGGCAGAACTGAGTTCTCAAAATCACCTGGATGGTGTAGTTGATTTACTAACCAAAGAGGGTCTGTAGAGAAGATCCAGCTGCTGAAGCCAGCAACAGTGTCATATTTCTGTTTCTTTACATGTGCCCAGGCTTTTTTGAAGCTGGCTTATGTTCTGCTGCCTTTTTCTTTTTTTAAAGGATAATGATAATACCATTGCATGATCAGCATGTAGCATTTTTTACAGGGAACCGTATCATGTCAGAATCTTACTCTGTTAATGAAAAGCCCCAGTGAGAGGTCTGTAGCTTTCCCAATGACGTCTTTATCCCACTGGTAATAGCCTAAAATATTGTGCTTTGATTCAGTTATTACACAACAGTGGCATTGTATTTCAGGCCTCAAACTAGACATCACAGTACATTTCAGATTTTCATAGGAACCTGGTAAAAACAACCAGAAGGCTAATGCTGTTTCCTTGATTGTTCCTTTAATTCAAAAGCTGTCTCACATAAGCACAGCAGAGGAGCAGAATCACCTCTCTCACCCTGCTGGCCCCACTGCTTTTGATGCAGCCCCAGGACACAGTTTGCTTTCTGGAATATGAGTGCACATTGCCAGGCTGTGTTGAGCTTTTCATCCCCCAGCACGCCCAACTCCTTCTCTCTAAGGCTGCTCTTTATCCATTCTTTGCCCAGCCTGTGCTTGTGCTTGGAATTGCCCCAACCCAGGTACAGCACCTTGCCCTTGTTGAAGTTCAGGAGGGGTTCACCTCTCAAGCCTATTTAGATGCTTCTGGATGGCATCTCTTCCCTTCAGCAGGCTGGCCACAACATGTCATCAGCAAACTTGCTAAGGGTGCACTCAATCCCACTGTCCATGGTGCCAGCAAAGTTGTTAAATAGCACCAGTGCAAATAGCCATCCCTGAGTGACACCACTTGTCACTCATCTCCATTTGGATACTGAGCCACTGACAGCAACTCTCTGGAGTGCAACCATCCAGCCACTGCCTTATCCAGTGCCTGATGCACCTGTCCAGTGCATGGCTCTTGTTTGGAGACAAGGATCTCAGGCAGGACACTGTCAAATGCTGTGACACTTGGCTTTCAGTTGGTGAAAAAAAGCAATGTTCCTGCAAAAGCAGAAGTGTCAGTCTTGCCTCAACAACACCTTCAACATTTGCAAATGCTTTCATTACATGAGTTTTCCATGCCCTAAAATGCCTCCCTGCAACAGGATAGTGATGTACTATGTAAGACTCAGTTAAAAGCCTGTGGATTGACTACCACATGCTTTTGCAGGGAGAGAGACCCAGTCTGTTTAGCATATTTTCTGATGTGGTATGGTCTACAGAAGTGTGGTATGTAAAAACAAAGAGTACTAATTCATGATATAACAGCCCTATGTCTGCATCTTAGTGGCTTGGAGTTTTCTGGGATGTACTGGTGTGCTCTGCCAGCCTGCTTCAGTCTTGCTTTAAACTCAGTAATATCATGCTTGCATCTCTTGTAGGTTCAGCAGGAAGATGTAACAGAAATAGATATTTTAGTAAAGGACCTGAGAGTACTTAGACATTCCAACTACACCGTCCCTTTGAAAGAGAGCACGCTGTATTCCATGCCAAGGGACAACGACGTGTTATTTACTCTGCCCAACCTCTCAGGAAAAGGTATCTCTCATCTGTTAAGTAGTATTTTCATCCACATTTGATGTATTGCTTTGCAGGGTAAAAGAGCATCATTATTTCCTTGTTTTACGTAGTGAAATAGTTTCTGCATTAACAGGGAAGAGTTTTATTTTATATGGTTTGGTTTTCATTTTTTCTAACACCTAAATCCAGCTCTTCATATTAGGTGTTTTATTTGTTTGTTTTCAAATCTGTTCTCCTTTGAAGTACTTGATACTTGACAGTCTGCAGTCCAGACATCTGACAAGAATAAATTTCTCTCTCAGATCTATGATGGAAGTTTCCCTAAAGCTCCCCTTTTTTCCTGAGAATGAAAGAGAAAACTGTAGAGGAAAGACCTGTCTGCATCAATTCCAAACCACAGAACAGTTCTCTGTTATTAAACTTGAATAACTTAAAAGAAAGAGAAGTTATTTGGTGCCTTAATGTTAATTCAGTTTTGTTTAATCAAAAACTGTCAAGGATTTAATTGGAATAGAATACTTTGATCTAGTCTATCACCTTTAAATCTGATGACAGCTGAAATTTACAGCTAAGGGCATGGCTAAAGGCTGCACTGTAACACTGTTTCTGCTCCTTATCAAGTTCACCACTCAAGTAAAAAAAAAAAAAAAAAGAGAAGCCTTCTGTGTTCTTTCTGTACTTGTGTGAGAAATGTACAGTAGAGAAATGCAGCATCTTTATTTTCCTGCAGAGTGAGTCAAATAAAAAGCAAGCTCTCCACTAAATCTAGTTTTCTTCTTCAGATATTCAAGATCCATTGCAAACTACCAGCCAGTACCTCATCCAGCAAGTAGAAACTACAGTGGATGAAGAGCCATTACCTGGCAAGTTACCAGAGACCCCTCTTAGGATAGAACCTCCATCTTCTTACAAGGTGCTTTTGTTGTTTTTTGTTTAATTATTAGTATATAAACACAATTATTTAAAGACAGACAACCACTAAGACCAGTGGACTTCTGCAGATAAACAAACCCCAAATAAACCAAAAAATGCCCCCTCCTAAATTACCCTTCACCAGTGACAACTCCAGTAGGAATCCAGTGGGCTTCTAAGTCCTGCAGTGTTCTGGCTCTACTTCATGATGGTCAGTTGCGATATTTACATTATACAGAGCTAAGCATTTATGACAGTTTCAAATATTGCTTTAAATTATACCATTTTCTCCTGACTCTGCTCAAGTGCTTACCCCTCTGGGAAATGAACCACTGGTCTCACCTGCTGTAGGAAACACAGTACGAGCTGGAGAAGTTTCAGTTCCATCTTAGGCAAGGATGGGTTTCTTGGCCTCCTCTGTGGCCAAATCACTCACCATTATAACCTACTGCCTGCTCTGTTCAAGTGTCCTTTATTTTCCAGAGGGGCCCTTAATGAACACAGAACTAAACCTTCACCTGTTTCAAACTTTGAAGGATAAAGATACCTGAGCCACCAGTCAATTCCATCATGCTTTTACGTATGTTTAAGCATATATGAGTTAAAATTATCACCATGTAATGTGGTTCATCAGTAGCTAAATAAAAACCCCAAAAACCCGGCAGTTAATTTGTTCTGCAATCTTTGTATTTTTACCTGTTTTGTAGGTGATGTGCCAGTGGGTGGAAGACTTGAGAAAAGGATTGTGCAGATTCTGGTTTCAATCTTTACCTATCTTGTTTAGTTTCATGGAAGTTGTTGTTGTTGGAGTTGTTGGAGCAGCTCTTATTATCAAAGTCTTAAAGGTGATTCTCCCTTCCTGTGAAAATAAGTAAGTAATTTTTGTAATTGGTGGGTTTTTTGCTATAATGAAGGAAAAACATTGACTTAAAAAATCTTTGAAAAAGCAGCCCCACTCTGTAGGAAAATGGTAGCAACACTTCAATGAGAAAGCTGATGGTAACTTTCCATTCCAGGAACACAGGCATTTCAGAGAAACATGGGAAAGTATTTCATTGGAAATACTGCCAAGTTTTTATCAAGTCTTCTAGGGGCTACATTGTGAGACATAGTTCCAAGAGAGGAGGGTAGAAACTAGAGCTGAGCAATTCCATCTTCTCCAAATCTTATCCTCCTATGGTGTTAGAGTTTTAAAGTAGTTCTGAAAGGCCTCAAATTTGGCTTTGCAAATTTGCATGGGAATTCTCCAAGGGGGACCTACCTCTGTAGGCAGCTTCCAAGCCACAGTGACTGGTGCTGGCATAGGTGGCAAGGGGCCACAAATAAAGCTAATTGCCCACAATGGCTGATTCTACATGGTGCGCTACCAGCAACACCAAGATTTTTCAGGAAAGCAAGGTCTTGGAACAAGGGGTGGAAAGATGAATTAGTAACTGCAGGTAATAAATCAGTGTAGTCAGATTTAGTGCTGGAATGGGCAAGCATGTGCACTTTAAAGCAACCTAAGTCAGCTCTGGAAGACTTGATCAGCTGTGCCTCTTAATGGCCCTGCATGCAGTTAATTTATGTATCCACTTGGGTACAAGTGGCCTTGATCCTTCTGACAAGCCAGAAAAAAAGAAAGATCAGGAAGGTTGGAAACTGTAGTGACCAGAGAGGCAGTGCTTCCCCTGACATTTCACACAGTCTGCTGTCTGATGAGAGGGCTTCCCTGGTTAGAGCAGAAACAGTGGAGAAACACTTTGTACTTCCCCCAGCAATAAGTAGCTTACCACTGGCAGTAAGCAGCTTAACACTGCCACATGTGAAACTGAACTAAGTAGAACTGGGAAGAAAATTCTAATCCCAACAAACTGTTCAGCAAAGTGGCTGATGGCCTGTTCATAGCAGAGGTCAGTACAGAGCAGAGGAACCAGCTTGCAGTAATTTCTCTTCCAGTTGGAGACTACAGGGCTTGTTCATGCCATGTTAAAGAAATTGAACCATCCCCTCTACTTCAAAAAAAACCAAACCAACCCAAAAAGCCCCCAAAAAACAACCCCTAAACCACAGTTATTTTCTCGCTTCCTGTGTAAATGGTCCTCTAAAAAATGGTAAAGGTTTAACTCATGATTGTAAACTAGTAAGAATGAGCAGAACATCTCATCTGGTGAATGACACAGTTGCAGGTGTGAGCCAGGACCTCGTCCCAAGTCTTTAATGCCTGTGTGACACTGATTAAAACTAAAGGCTGTTGCTGAGTCTTGGAGAATCTGCTGTAGGTCCTGACAGCAGACAGTTTTCAGCTACTATGAAACTGAGCAGGTAGAGCCTACACTGCTGACATTTCAGAAAATGCAGCCAGTACATTTTGGAAGCATTTTTCATTGCAGCTTCATGTAAGAGATATTATGATGCTACTACTTAGTTGATGCATTGATTTAAACTGAGTTTGGGGAGTTTAAGAATAAGTCTAATTTTTAGAGCACAGAATCATTTTATGTATTATTTTCTAATGCCAGGTAACCTTATCTTTCAGAGGCCTCCTTCTCCTGGATCAAGTCAGCTTTGTACCTGTGACTACCATCAGCCTGCCTTCAGAACTTTCAGACAGGAAAAATAATTTAGATGAGAAAGCATGTACTTAAAAGTGTTATTTACTTTGGAGCTACTGGTTTTTAAAAACACACTTTTAGTTGATCTGATATTTGGTACCTGATCTTAATACCTTGTTTGTTTCCTACTAAGAAAACTAAGTCAGTTGATTAATTGATAAGGGCCACTCAGGCCGAGGCCCAAAGCTGACTTCCTTGTGCCTCTCCATAAACAAGCAGCCTTTCCAGAAGCTTCAAAATAGAACAGCTGCCTTTTCAGAAGCTTCAAAATAGAGCAGCTTTCCACCCTGAGGGCTACTTTTGGTTTTAACTTCTGTGAAGTCACTTTCCCACACCTCGGACAGGATGCTGGCTGCCTTCATGCCCATAAACCAAGTCAGCTGTCCTAACTAGCAAGATGATGAAATTCAGGGTGTCCTTAAGCTCACAAGTAGCATTCTTCAGAGAAAGATGAGGAATATTACAAACATCAGCTGTGCCTGCAAACGTAAGCAAAGCTGCCCCAGCTGGTTCCAGGTCTCATAGGATCAAGCGTGTCTTGCAAGGAAGATACCACTACCAAACATTTGTGTTACTCAAAAGATCTGGTATTTTAAATATGCAAAACAAAAATCTAAAAGGCAGATCTGTATTTCAAGCATTTTACATTTTTATGGTCCCTTCCACTCATAAAATTATTAGCAGTTGTAACCAGCTTGCTTTTTCTATCTGTGACAGCAGTACTCCATGAAGTCCCAGAAGAAAAACAAAAATTCCATTAAATTCTACAGAAACACTGGCTTACTATTGCTGAGTAGGCCCAGTCTGCTCATGCCAGTTTGTAACTGTTAACACATTTTTCAAATAAACATTTAAATTGTTTATTAGACCGTGTTCATGTGTGCATTTATGGTTAGGTAAAACAGCACTTTGCCAAACATTTCAGATGTAGGGCACTGTTTGTGTCTTAGCTTTTCATTGTTCTTACTTACAAAAATTGTTTGTCAACAGGATGAATAGGGAAAAAACCTCAGAACTGTAACTACCTGGCACTAGACTGAGCACAGTTATCATCGGAGTTATCAGAATTACCCATGTTCAGCTGGAGTTGTTACAGTGAGGGAGAAAAGCTGGGATTCCCCCCTCCTCCTGCCCTAAGGAAACATTATAGTGAGTTTAATGAGACCCAAGTCACTCAGATGCTGGTCCTTAGAGCTGGTCTGTGACAGGAGCAACTCTCATTGTCTCACTGAACCAATAGCACTGCAGTGGTAAAAGGAACATTTATAGCACTGATGAAGCCTTGTAAAAAAACCAAAGCAAACTTCACCACCCAGAAGTGCAGTGTGGTGTACACATCAGCCCATGGTACTGGGGATACAGCTCAAACTTCCTCATGTTTTTCTGGTTTTTGTTCTGGTACCTCGTGAGGGTCAGAGGGGTTATCACTCATGGTGGAACAGGAAACTACCAGGACTAGCACTGGAATGGTGACTGCACAGAGAAGAGCAAGTCTTCCAACAGGTGCAGACAAATTTCTCTGTATGTGGCTATTCCCTGGCCCCTTCATTAGCGCAGTTCAAGTAGAAGTGACGTGCAAGGCTGAAGGTACCTTCTGGGAAAAAAAATAGGATGGACAGGAAACACAATAGTTCTTCCTTAGTGCACAAGCACAGTAGGAATTACACTGCAGATGGAAACTCAGCAGCTGTTTGCATGTGCTGTTTGCATCCCTCTTCATGAAACTGGAAACCAAGCACCTGCAAAAGCCACGAGGAGATTTAGCTGTTCTAAACAGCTGCAACAAATGCATGTTTAAGCCTGAAAAAGTGTTGGTACTGCTTCAAAACTTGGCTGATTGCTGTGAAGTTACAAAGCACCAGGAAAGAAGTATCACCATCAGAAATTCTAAAAATAGTGCAAATCTTGAATACAGTAACTGCCAGACAGTTTCTGCTGCTTTATGAATCTGGAGTTACCAAGTCTTTAAAAACTTTGGGCATTTGTGTTTCTGCTTTAGCATGCACATGGTTTTCCCAAATCACAAGTCTCACGCCTTTCAGAGGAGTGCTACTCTGAGATAGCACCACTCTGAATTACTTTGTAAATCAATTTAAAAACCACCAACACAGTAAGGAAAGGGCAACTGTCCTGCATGCCAGTCACAGTAGGTCTCATTTTTCCAGGACATGAACTGATCAGGATACATGTGCCCTCTAGGGGAAGGAATCGGGGCAGGGGGATGACAGACTGAGAACTGAAAAAAAAAAGCCCCAACAAAACCCAGCTACCCCAAAAAATCCCTGGAAGGATAGCAGGTTTTTAGAAACAGCAACATCTCTCAAACTATGGCTCTCACCGCAGCCCTTCTTGCCATCAGAACCACATATCACCACACTGTGTGTTCCAAACCAAAATGAACCTCTCAGCTACAAATTTTCAGCCTCTACCACCTTTTCTTCCCTGTACCACACATTACAGAGATGGTAATTTTGTTCATTCAGAGTGAACAGGGCTGGTTGAAAACTAAACTACTGCTTTTAAAGTGAGGTTTACTTTAGGAGTTCTCAAAATATATCACACTTAGTTTAAGTGGCCCCTTACTGGACTGCTGCCAAGGACCACAGCTTGCCTACTTTCCCTTCTTACACTGGGGACAGATTGAGTATTTTGGGTTGTTTGCAGGGAATTATGAGAAAAAAATCTCCTGCAACAACAGCTGACAGCTACACTCTCTAACATACAAACGAAAATAAATATTGAGAACCCACATCTTCAAAATCTTGCATATTTTTATTAACTCTGACACATATGGCTATCTAAAAGTAGTAAATTTGTTTTCCATTCTGGAAATGGAAGTACATGAATGTACACACTTGTATACTCACCTCAACTTTTCCCTTTCATTTCTGGGTTCATCATATCAGGTCTACCCAAGGATTCAGGAGCTCTACAAGGTATCCAGTGTCTTACTTGAGCCTCTCATCGCTGACACTGCTGGAAGTCCCTTTTCAGCATGTCCAGCTGTCACTCAGAACACAGTGATGAATTTTAGGCACAATAACAAGATGCTCACAATAATGGCACTTACACAGCTGTGTCTTTGAGATGCACTTGCCTCCTACTCAGACTGCAACTTTGCGTTACCATTTGTCCTTCCCACCTACCTTGCAGCATCTGAAGAGACATGAGCAGGAATTCCCCACCCAGCTTTATACAGCACATATCTACCAGCTGGAAAAAGTCCAGACCTATTTGATTCAAGAAAAATCACGAAGTTTACCCATAAGCAGAACTACAGCTGGCTGCACTGGGAGGAGCTGGCAGGAAGAAGCGTTTCCAAAACAGTAGAAGATGGATAGAAATTAAAGGTGTTTTAGTTACAATTAACTAATGTTCAGCAAAATTTAAATTACCTGGAGAACCATTCTCAGATAACTGCTTCTACATGTCACTTCTTAAGTAATGAAAAAAGAGAATTTAGATGTTACATCAGTTGTAAAGTCAGGGTTATCAATTAAACACAAACACAACACAAGCTGCCTTTTCAGAACAGCCTTATCAGAATAACCATGCAAACCAGGACCCAACTCACTAGTCTGGAGTTTTGCTGCCTGCAGTAGCAGACAGTCAAGGAAGGAAAACATATTTCAGAATTAATGCCAGAAAACTTTTGATTTCTCAGACTAACAGGAAACTACACTTGTGACAGCATCACTGCTGGCTGCGTGGAATTAGTTTATACCAGCTGGATGTACTTTAATATTACTTAACAGCTACTGTAAACCTGTGATATTCTTACTGCTTGCTCAAACTTCATTGACTTCATTGACTGTTCCAGCGCAAGGGCTGCTGTTCCACACCTCAGCCTCTGCACAGGTTCTTTAACAACAGTTTAAGGGTAGAATTCTCCAATATCAGCTAGGAAAACCATTGGTGTAACTGCATCTTGTTTGTCCCGTTTTCTCAGCATCCCTGACTCATTTAGCAGGGCCAGTTTGCAGAGTTTTATTGACACAACAGCAATTTTTCAAGTGTAAATACTCTGATGAAAGAAGGTCTAGAATTGAAGTAATTTTAAAATCTTGAAAATCAAAGCAGATACCCATCAGCATGTGAGAAAAATGGGTGACTTTTGAGCTAGTCCAAAGAGAGCTAGGCAGAGTTTGCATTTTAGAAAAAAATTTATTTAGACATCTGTTGCTCTTAAATTACAAAAATTAAAAAGAGCATGAAGTGCACAGACACATCACTGATTACTTCTAAAGCTGTTTTAAGACATAAGGTGGTCTTTCTTCAAGAGAAGACAACTCAACATGACCCAAACTCAACTATCCATTTCTCATACTTTTCAATGTCCGCAGCAGATACAGATTTAGAAACTTTCTTCAAAGCTATTTCAAAGTCTTCCATAGTTGTTGGCATGTGCATTTCATCTCGGGGAAGATTTCTTATTTCTTCTGGTGTCAAGCCTTCAATACGCCTCCTCATAGCCATCAACGATGCATCTCTAGTCAGGAGGATAAGAAAATAAAATCATTACTCAATGCGGGATGGCGAGTTCAATTGTTTGAAAGGCTCAACATAAGCATTCCAGTTAAGCTGCTGCATTCAGAGAGATACAATAAAGGATTGTAAACGCTGATGGGAACATCTCAAAGTGCTTGTACAAGCTACAATACCATGCTATCCATATTTTTCAAACATGGCATTATCCTCACGAGATGTCGGAACAGCTGCTATTCACAGGCTAGGCAAAAGAGGTGAAGACAAACTGGTTTAGCTGATGTCACCGCATGCCTATGATGTAGCTGCTGTTTATGGCATTTTTAAAAAGCAACAAGGCAATAACAATTTCACTCCTCCTAGACAGAGTACCTGGAGTGTTTTGAATATTTCCTGGTTTGAACAGGAATCCCACTTCAAAGACAGAGGAGTCTACAGTATCTACCCTCCAACCTGTATGCTCACAGCTAAATGTTAAATGACAAAAACTGTTGTCTGTAGCTCCTCAAACTTCTGGCCTTAATGAGCATTGAGTGCTTTTACAAGTGTGTCATTTTCTTTTGTGTTAGGTTTGACTATATTTAGATTTCCAGTAGCAAATCTCATAGCAGCAGGTGATGAGCTGGTGAGGTGACAATCAGATAACACTGGAAGGCTAAAGTTCCTGCTAATTCATTGTTATATACCTTATAATAACCAGAAAATGCTGCTTATTTGTCTAGCAGTAAAAAAAGATGGAAGTGCAATCTCAGTGATGTCAGAATAGTATATTGTGTCATATCAGGAAGTGAGAATCCAAAGAGAGAAAAACTTACACGTTGTCTTCCAGAAGGATTTAAAAAGATGGTTTGAGCATATTCTTTTGCAGTACCACCCCCTCCCCACCTACAGGAAACCATAACTGACAGACTTCAGGAATTTACTAAATAATTCACAGAATATTCCAAGCTGGAAGGGACTCATGAGGACCATCAAGTCCAACTCTTAATTGAATGGCCTGTACAGGGATTGAACTCACAACCTTCATGTTATCAGCACCCATGCTCTGACCAACCAAACTAATCTCAGTGTCAATTAATAAATTAAAATCTGTAATACAGGAGCTAAAGTTTCAGAA
Organism: Rhipidura dahli; assembly: GCA_013399225.1. Classification (NCBI taxonomy): domain Eukaryota; kingdom Metazoa; phylum Chordata; class Aves; order Passeriformes; family Rhipiduridae; genus Rhipidura; species Rhipidura dahli. The sequence continues at coordinate 3,032,589 of VXAC01004740.1, read as the reverse complement.
CAACCAAAAGGCTGCCTTGTTGAACTCCATCTCAACCAAGTATCACCATGCTTCCCTGTTACAACATCATTTGTAAACCACAAGCTACTGTGGGGTGGGGTGAACATTCCATGCATCTAATTTGCTTCCAGAGAGCAGTTAAAAAAACCAGCAAGTCCAGCAAAAACAATCCAACCAACAAGCCCATCATACCTTAACACACAGGCAGAACTGAAGTACAGCTGCCACCACGTCCTTTTGTAAAGTCGTTTTATGGACAGTCATTCCAAACTGAACTCCTAGTGCTTTCTCAAACACACTCTTGGTGCCTGGAGAAGCACCAAAGCTCTTTTCAAAAAATAAGCAACCACCCACTGGAAGACACAGCAGGGGCCCGTTCTGTTCCAAAGGCTTTTCCATATTCACAGCGCACTCAAAACAACGATTCAAAGTCAGTTCATACTCACATCTAATCTGCAATTTAGATGCATTTTGTATTTCCTGAAAGTCATTTTAAAATGAAGGTTCACCTTCATTTCCCATGGTATATGCTGACTGCTATGAACTGTAGTGTTACCTCTGACTGGTTTTCACTCTGGGTCAGCAAACTTTGGACTTCACCTCAAATTCTTTAAGACAGGAGGGTCATTTCAGTGAACCAGAGTTCTTGGTCCACTTACTCTTAGGTTTTGCTTGTGTCACTAGCAAGGACTGTCACAGTACACAGGCTTGGTCTTTACTATGCTTACATACTGAAAGCCTAAACCATAAAAAAAGCACTTTAAAATCATCCATGTCTTTTTGTCTCAATGTAAATGAAACAATCATGTCCAAGAGGTACTTCTCCTGACACCATCAACAAAGTGTAAATACACAGCTAACATGAGCACTTCCTTAGTGATTTCAAATCAGGTACATCCAATCCCAGTTCATCTGGATTTCTGCTTGCTGCCACCTCAGTCATCACTTCAGAGACTGCCACAAGTGGAAGATTCAGATATTTCTTTGTAGGTTTTTTACCTGTTTGCCTTTTTTTAACAGTTTTTGTACACATGGACTTGGGTTTAAAAAAAAATCAGAAGTAACTGTGCACAAATACATACACACACAAAATTCACTGAAAAACATCACAAGTATTTTCACTTCTAAAACAAGTACATTGATATTCTGTATAAAATTAATTACAAACAACAAACACTAAACAGACTGGAGGAGACAAACTGCAACTAAAATGCACAAAGCACCAGACCAAATAAACTCTCTTTCATATAACATGAACCTATTAGCACAAACTGCTTTGAAAGCAGAAGCAACACCAAGACTGATCAAAAAGAACACCACAAATCCACCTCATGAACCCACAAATAAAACAAACCTGCACAACACAAATTCCGAGCAACTAACATACCATTCTTTTCCCAGACACTGCACAAGGTCTGTTCAGGAAACCATATTGAGGCTCCAAACTTTTAGCTCAGCCTGCAGCAGCCCTGCTAACAGAGCCTTTGGTGGCAGCTTTGTGTACAGGCTACTTGCTTTCATCCCTGTGGCACAGCACATTGTCCTCTCAGCTGTGCTGACGCGTGTCTGCAGAGCCACGTTAGGAATCTAGGCAAGAAATGGATCTGTGTCTGAGGATGTAGCCAGGAGGAACCTTTACTCCAGTTCTCTCATCCTGCTCAAAGCACAGCCCCACAAAAGCTGGGCTGGAACAAGGAGTTAAAGCTTTGCCCTGCCACACTTCCATGCTACCTCCAAAGCCTGAAAGCAGCGTTACACAGGTGCTTATCAGATGACAACAGCATCTCAAGCAGCTTCAGTTCTCTGCCCTGTGCTGAAGACCCCAGAGTCTGCCACTGCTGCAATGTGCCAGTGCAAGTCTTTTCATGTAAATGGCTCAACTGACACTTATCTCTTAATAGAACAGTCCTTTCCTTCCCTTTCCCATTTTTCAAAGAAAATATAACAGAAGGATTATAAGGTATTTTTAGTCAATTGTTTCAGGAATCTAGGCTAGAGAATAGGCTCACAACTGTATGCCAATAGAACAGAGAAGACAGGGAAATGGAGCAGGTTGCAGAAAACTTTAGTCAGTCTCATCACAAAAACCAATGTGCTGAGTACACAGGTCCTGTACCATCACACAAGACTCTACACCTTTTCCATGTCATGAAGGAAAAAACCTGTGTTTTTACTTTAGTTATTCCAGCCTGTCACTGTTGCCTCTTACACATGGATTTCTGCAGAGGTTGTACAACCCCCACAGAATGACTGCAACTCTACAAGCTTAAGTTTACCATCCTCTGGATAGTCCTCATGCATGGCATTTAGTCTACGTAAAAGAAGGTGGAATTTTTCCTAAACCACAGCTGACTAGATTACTAGGTTTCAACTACTCTTCAAATGGAAATCTAGGTAAATATTAATGCAGTATTTCACCTTTTAGCCATACATAAAAGACAAGTTACAGTCCATTTTTATCCAGCAACTTTAATCATGTAAACTGGTTACCTTACAGTTTTCCCAGAGTCTGCAGCAGTAGTAACACAAATGATGCAACATCAGCTTACCTGCATACGTTGGTAATGTCTGCACCTGAATAACCCTCCATTTTCTCAGCTATGTTTGCAAGGTCAACATCGTCAGCCAGCTCCAGCTCTCGCAGATTTATTTTAAGGAGTTCCTCTCTACCTTTGGCTAATGAGAGAAAATAAAATTGAGTCTATACAATTTGCTTTCTGAAGACAAATAATAAATTGAAGGAGGATAAGAGGGAAGAATGAGAAAAAGGACACTGTACTTGCTACAAGAGTAAATGTTCGTGTTTAAGTTCAACCTGGTCCTGAATCCATAAGTGAATTTGCATACACTTATCAATTAGATTCTTAAATCAAGTGATCAAAACTAAAGCAATGTTGCTAAAGTTTAGATTTTAGAATTTTTAACCACTCCTCAGCCCAGTTCTTCATACCTGATGGTAAAGGAATGTAAATTCTCTTCTCTAGTCTCCGCCTCAGGGCTTCATCAATATCCCAAGGAAAATTAGTAGCAGCAAGTACCATGACCATCTTAGAAGGATCATCATTTTCAGTAGCCCCCCCAACACCTGCAGTGGAGAAAAAAGGAGGTAAAATACACGTATGTCTTCTGAAATTTAATGTATGGAGAAAACAGTTCTGTAGTATTAAAGCAGCTACTCCACTGCACTTCAGTGAGCCCAAGCATAACAGAATCACCAAGCACAACAGAGTTTGCTTTTTCATCTCTATGACAGCCTGCAAGCATAAATGGAAACTGGGTTTAAACAGGAGCAGGGGCACAGGCCACTGCTCAGACCAGGAAGCTCCTCTCTATCATGGCTAGAATGGTTTTACAGGAGGGTTGTTTGTACTTCTGCCAAAACAGGGGTTCAGTTTTCATGTCAACATCTTGTTGACATGAAAGGAAATAAAACAACCCCCAACACGACCAGCACACCAAAAAACAAACATCCCTCACAGTATTCACCAACAGCCACACAAAAGCAGCATGACTTCCCTACAAGGTGTCTTCACTTCTGAATTCAGGCCAAAGGTTTCATGTGTACAGGTGGACTGTACAATCTGCGGAAGTGAATGTTTAAATTTGGTGGACTAAATCACAGCTTCTCAGAGACAGACAGATCACCTCTGTTTCTAAACAGTATGAACCTGCTACAATAGGAAGAAGGTAATTTTGTTGAAGTTGCTACTCTCTTTATCTACTGTTTTTGCTTAGAACAACAGAGTTGGGCTGTGGGATAGCCATTGCACCTAGACTGCCTGAGAACCTGCCTATAAAACACCATTTATGAAAGCCTAAGTAAAAGGATTCAAATAGTTTTTACTAATTAAATCAGATTATGTACATATCTGACATGAGAAGAGTATTACAGCTCTGCTGCTCTTTAAAGACAGAAATAAAAGGGTACCAGCATCAGAGAAGGAGAAATAAATATGCAAATCTTCTGGCTCACAGAATTCTATCACAAATCAGTCCATAGGTCAGCACTTTTCAGTAATTCCTTCCCTTCTCTGTACTCCCCAGAATATAAAAAGGATGCCTCTATAGCAACTCTGCGCTGTTACCCGCTTTTGAACCTTGGTGATTTGTGAAATATTAGCCAACATATCTGTAGTGAACTCAGTGTATTAAAATGAAAACTCTCCCAACCACTTCCATGAAACAGAAGATCTTCACTTTTATTAATATGTTTGGGAGAAAAAGCGATCCCAAAGAAGTTAAGTGTAATGCTCCCTTTGAAGTTTACATTGGTGAAAGTAACAGTTCTTTTGAACCACTTGCTACTTAATTTTGAAGAAGTGAGTGATATGGCAGGCAAAGACAGAGAAACGGGGTTTTCTTCTGCTGCCCTTTTGAAATCACATATTTTCTACTCAATCCTCCTTATTCTGGGTCACTAATACAAGGTCATAGCACAGAGGCCAAAAGACTTTAACGTCACTTGTAGCTTTTAACCCAAATTTCATGCAAGGCTTTCAAAAATCTGCTTCTGAAGAATGAAGTTTTGAATGATTTTTTTTTTTTTTGTCCCTCAAGTTTCCTCCAGTCCAGGAGTTCCCAGTGATCAGGTTATTTACCATCCATTTGAACCAGCAGTTCTGCCTTCACACGTCGGCTGGCTTCATGCTCCTCCGAAGTTCCCCTGCGGCTACAGATGGAGTCTATCTCATCAATAAATATGGTTGTCGGGGCATAAAATCGAGCCTGAAGAAAGCAAAACATAAAGCAGAAGCTGAAACAGCAGTCTATTCTCATTTAAGAAGTAGCAGCATATTCAGAGCTGATTAATGATGTATTTACCCCATTCCATCAGCTCATAAGTACCCAATGATGCCCACCCTCCCCTCTCTCAGATCCCAGCACTCAGGTACAGAGCAGCTGTGCATTCATTCACAGCATTTGAGCAGGAGGTCTTTTGGAAAAGTCCTGTACTTGCTAGGGCTGTAAACAAACATTAGGGCTATAAACAAAGCTATAGGCAGTTTTCCACATCAGGAGTTAACATTTTTAGCTGTGAAAGTTGTCACAGAATGCTTGAATGAGATTTCAGTTAAAGCCATGATGAATGTTAAGCTGGGACACCATGACATGGAACCTGTTCAAGAGACAGGTCAACTGCAAAGTAACTCTGACCTTTTTGAAAACAAGAGCATTTAAAGACAAGGATCCAGGATAAAAAAAAACTTAAGAGCAGTTGAGATACTGTTCATTGTGTATCTGCATTTTTGACCAATCACATTAAATGAGCTAGTATCAGGCCTACCAAACTATAATGTAAAAGATTTTTTACTTCCTGACTTTTCTCACTACTGTAATTGCTACTCTGCTTTCCCCTTCAGTATTGGGCACCCTAGCAAACACTGCATGCAAATCTGGTACACATAGGAAAAAAAGGCAACTATTTTCTGAGCCCTTTTCAAGTATTATGTGCTCTGAAGCCAAATACAGTTTGGAAGGCCACCTTTTTTAAGCACAAACAAAAAAACACCCACGAAACCAACAAAACACACACAGCCCAAAAATAGGGTTCTCACCCAGAAAGCATTAATTCCATCCCTAGATTTATGTTCAAGTATGTTCTGCAGCACTCACCAGCTTATAGGGAGCTACCTCTAATGTAGCAAGCTAATCCTGAAAATAAAAGACAACCTAATTTTTCAGCTTTTATAAATCTATTTAGGAATAATCTTGAAATGCAAATGGGCAAATCAGAAATGCCCCAAGAATCTGAAGCCTGGAGAGCTGTTTATGTATGCTATCAGTTTGAAACCTTGGGGAGGTTTCATTGTTCCAGGTGATTCTACTTCATTATCTCACTGTTCATGTTCAGAAACTTAAATCACCATTTCAAACAGCAGACGAACAAGTTTCTCAGATTCTCCTCTATATTTTGAGGTAAGTGTGGAAGAAGAAACATTGAAAAAAGTTGTCTTGCATTCAGTGGCTACAGCTTTTGCTAAGAGGGTCTTTCCAGTACCAGGAGGACCAACCATCAGCACACCCTATTAAAATGAAAAAGAACCACTTTTAGGACAAGAATCAAAGCAGAGATTTTTACAGTTTTTTAGTATAATAGCAAAATTCTGGACGCACACTCTCCCTTGAGAAGTTAATCAAAGGTAAGTAATAAATACTATTGCTTACTTGCAAACACGTAGCTGAAGACACTGCAGGTATCTGGCTGACATCTTTGTTTTGTTGTTATTATCTACCAAAAATTTTGTTACTAAAACATGGAAAGAATTTATTTAAACTGTAAAACATTTCACATTGCTTACTCTGCCAAAATGCAATCTCAAGAATCCTACTTATGATCATAGAAGCAGGTTTTTTCATACCTTCCAGGGTCTTCTAATCCCCTTAAAAAACTCTGGCATCCACATTGGTAAAACTACAGCTTCCTTAAGCAGCTTTTTGGCTTCTACTAAATCAGCAATGTCATCCCTGACAAGAAAGAGAAAGTTGTTTGACAGATTCAGACAGCATGCAAAAGAGTCGCTCCACACCTCTAAAACCTGCACAATTAAACCTACTGTTACACACTGTCTCTCCCATAAATCCTGTGCATTTTCCTGAATTATTTACATTCTGATGGCAAAAGCCTGTAACAACTGCAATTGACATCTGGCTGGTAGACTCCAGCTGGATGCAAAAGTTAAAAAGACATGAACTATTTCACTAGAGCACCACTGTCAGTATTCACAGAAGGACAAGCAGAATAAAGCAAATGGTGCAATTTAGGCTTACTACAGATTATGCTTTCTTCTTTTGCTGAGATGGCCCTGAAACTTAAACACCATCTTTCATTGTTACAAGAACAACTTGCTGAAAACCAGTAAATGGAGCAGAATTAAAGAGAATTTTTAGAATTCTTTTTCAGAGTTACAAATGTATTAATTCTTAGGTACCTTAAGGCTTAGACCTTATTTCCTTGAGGGTAACTCTCAGGGCATTCCTCTTATCTGCATGTGCCCAAATACCATTTTGGTTTCAAAACACGTCTATATGAAGAATTAGTTTCAAATCTGAAGTCGTAATTTAAGATTCAATATAAAAACTAAAACATATATTTAAATATTAAACTGAAATATATGACGGTTGCATGCACACAAAGTATTTTGTGGGACTGTCCAGGTTTTTTTAAAGCCTACTTTATTTGCCAGAAGATTTTGCTCATTTAATCCTCACAAAACCAGCTAAGCTTGGAAACATTTGCAACACAAAACAACCTTTGTATGAAGTTTAATGTTTAACACATTTATGTAAAGGTACTGGCACAGGATTATATTTTAGACTAGTGGCCACATCACATTCAGCAACATTTCAAAGGGTTCCTATATTGATATAACTCCTTTGTTAATCAGTTTTCTGTCTTGATATGCCCCAGAGTAGCAAAACAGTTTTTCAAATGAAGAGACACTGACAGACATTAGAAACTTTTACATTGCAAAAGAGTATCTCAAAAATTGATTCTAGGACTCTCAGAAAATTTTGATAAGCTTTATATGGCTAGATTGGAGAGGACTTTGAGCAATCTGATCTAGGGAAAGACATCCCTGCCCATGGCAGGGGACTACTTAAGCTGATATTTAAAGGTCCCATCCAGCTCCAACTATTCTATGAATCTATGTGTGGAAAAAAAATTGAGCTCTAGAAATATTCAACTATATAAGAAGTTTAGTTGCTTCTTTAAAGGCAGTAAGGAAAATCTGTATGTACTTTCTTTATGTAACTATTTATTAAAATACTTAATTCTTGTCATATGTAAGAGAAAATATAAACAACAACTCAAGAGACTAGCAGCAGTACTCAAACTTACCATCGAATGTTGGGATTCTGAGAAATTATATCTCTTTCCAAAGCTTCTACTAAATCTTTGTCATATCCAGTACTATCAAATTTCTTTGGTTCAGATTCTGAAATCTCCGATGTGGATTTGTTCTACATATAAATGATATAACAAGGTAAATAAATAACAATGGTTATGCTACTAATTAGTTTTTATCATAATTCCACAACAGCATCATGTTTTTACAAGGTGGCAACATAAACCAGCATGAAAATTATGAAGCATCTATATTACAGCTGCACTGCAGGATGGATCGGTGTGTTTCACCCAGATGTCTGTACTGCCCTGGTTCCTTCCATTTTCTTCTTCCCAAAGCCAGTATATTGTACTGATGTGGTTTCTTTGCTTTGTTACCTAAACAAAACTGCATACACCTACCCCAGTGTAAGAGTTTCTGCCTCTTCTCCCAGTGAAATCTAAAACTATCTGAGAGAGGGTAGGGGGAAATTATGCATAAGACTGGACCACAAACTGTCACACTGAGAGTATCTCAAATTCTCTAAGTGTCATAAATATGCCATGTATGTAGGATCCAAAAAACAAAATTAAGCATGATTTCCGTATGTAGAATGAGCAGAGGTGATCTGCAGGGAGACCACAGGGTAAAACCAGAGCTAATTAACTGATACAGAAGCTTGGACATGAACAGCAGAGAAGCAACTCTGCAGCAGAATCAAAGCAAAGAAGCTACAGTTAAAAGGGCTCAAACAGCAGAAACCATGCAACTGAAGGGAAATAAAATGCACTAGACATACCCTGGTTTTATACATTTAACAGCAAGCACTGGTGATGACAGAACAACTGTAAAAGAGAAAAAGAGACCTATCCTGTCTCTCTGTGGGTATATTCTGATGGAGAGAGTATTATCACTCAAAGACAATCTAATTTAGCTCTAAATAAAAGTAGTAGCTTACACAGCTAAACAACTCCACACTAACAGATTATGCTGCCTCCATAGGCCATGACACCTTGCCACAACTTAAGGTTGCTGAAGCTAACATAACTATTGCATGGATATTTGTTTAAACCCTAGAAAACAATGAATCAACTGTTTCCTGTATGGTCTCTTAACTCGGGCATCAGCTAAATTTATGGAGACCAGAACACAAGGCAAAAATTAAAGCACTCTAATTGCCCAGAACAGATAAGAGTTCAAGTATGCTGAGGTTTCGTTCATTTAAAACTGAAGAGTATGGAGCTAGCAACAGATCTTGAAAAAAAGAAACAAACCCAAAACCCACAAAGATTAAACAAATCTTGAAATGCTTTGAAGAGGCAAGTCAATCTTGGTTTAAATTATACTCAAAGCAATTAAGCCACAAAGATGTCCCACTTGAATAAACATCACCAGGCACTATTTCAGAAATCCAGTGGTGTCATTTTAAACAACTGCCTTCGAGTTGCAGTAAACACGCCCCAGAATCAGAGAATGGGTCAGGTCAGAAGGGACACAGGGGGTCATCTGGCCCAACCTCCCTTCTCAAGCAGGGTCGATCCCGAGCACATGGCACAGGATTGTGTCCAGATGATTCCTGAGTATCTCCAGTGAGAGAGGCCCCACAGCCTCTCTGGACAACCTGTTCCAGTGCCTGGTCACTGCACAGTAAAGAAGTCCTTCCTCATATTCAGCTGGAGCTTCCTGTGCATCAGTTGCTGCCCACTGCCTCTTGTCCTACTGCTTGGGACCACCAAGAAGAGCTTGGAAACATCCTCTTGGCGCCCAGCTTCACATACATTTACCAGATCCAAACTTCCCAGAGTGACTGTTCGTTTTTAATTAATCCATAATCAACACTGTATACAAAGCAAAGACACCTTACAAGGTGAGATTCAAATCAGCATGCTGACATGAACAGAAGAGACATTTTATAGGTATGTCATTTTCGAATATACTCAGTAGTAAGAAAGCAAGACTGAGCCTCACAACTAGGTGAAGTTATTTGCAAGTTTACCTTTTCCTCTTTTCCTTTATTTTGCTGATCCTTTTTTTCCCGGCTGCGGACTGCCTTCCCTTTATCACTGGGATTTCGAGAGGACGGACGGTGAGAGCCTCTGACAGCTGCACTTACACGATTATTGTGAGCTCTGCAATCACTGCACGGAGCAGACTGACGCTTCCTGGGTCCTGGCGAAGGTCTAATTAGTTGTAACATATGCAAAAAGCCTCAGTGTAAAGCCACTGGTGAGCACTACATAGCCAAATCAACTGGTTACAAAGCAAAAAACCATTTTGCTAAAGATAAAAATCTGTATGTCAGAAACAGCTGAATGTCAAAGACAGGTATTTTTAGACAGTCACTAAAAAATCCATTTTCCCTTTGCCACAAGCTCAGGGTCCACTTGTTTAAAGCAAGTGCCTTGCTTTGTATATTTCATCAGTAAAAGTAATATGGAGCCTAGAAAAAATTAACAAAAATTCTGTTTATCACCATAGTCCTCACTTCTCTACACGAAGAAATGTAAAGGCTTTGTGGAAATGACAGTTTTACTTTCATTTCCTTTTATTCCCACTTCCTTTGGAGAAAAACATGTACGTGAAGCTTCCAGTGTCTGGAAATGAAACTGCTTCCAGAAGTGCTTATGAATAAACCAGTAATGTGACTGGTATTATGGACTTCTTTTTTAAAATTCAGTTTCTTTCCCATACAAGTCCATTACTCTCACAGATACACTTTTTCCAGGGGCCTCCCTAAAACTCCAGCATTACTAAGCTACTAGCCAAGTTTAAGTTCAGGGACATTTCCAGAGAATGGAAACTCTAAATCTTTGATTTGGAGACCATTTACTGAAACTAAACAATGTGTTTTGATGCATCATTTAAGATGTGTCAGGATCCTTCACACAATACCTTCACAGGAATTGTTTTTAATTGATTCACAGCAGTGAGTTTGTCAGAACACTACAGATATCTTCAGGATGAAATGCATATTATACTACATGAATATGCTGATGGTAAGACCATACGTGTTAGGAGTATTTTCCTTCTCCAAATGGAGTTTCTACCAGCCTGTTTGTACTTATGAACACCTATGGATTGCACCCCAAAGCTCAAAATACACAAACAGTGTGATTCCCCATCTAATTTCCACCTCAGTTTGTGAGTTCTGCTATCTCAGGATGGGAATTCATGCAACAAATTGTGCAAGTTTTCACACTGGCATTTTTGTATTGCCACAATTCATATTGCCACAATTCAGTACTTCAGCAGCTGGTAAGAGAAATGGAACAGGAACAGTTCTCCCAAGACCTTTCCTTTTTATAAACATGAGTTTGTGTATCTTTTTTCTAGAAACCCTTAAAACATTAGGAAAATTCTACCTCTCAGACTTTATCCTTTCGTAACATTTGACTGAATTTGGCTACGAGTATTCCGAAGTTATTAAATCAGATATACAAAAATAATGTGATCACACGGGACCCATTTCTTTCAGAAGACAGGCTTAAAATAACTCAATTTAAAAATAAACATGAAAATGTACCCATAAAGACTGAAGGTATCCCTCTGCAAGAGAACACTTGTAAGTTCAAAGCCCCAAACAGTAATTTGACAATACAGCTAAAGTAATCTGACAGTCACTTTCTGTAAAAATGCACAGCTCTGTGTCTGCTCTGCATGTTTCCTGTTCCCTCCTTCTTGCTACCACTGGCATGTGTTAGAACCTCCAGTGAACCAGCTCAGATAGCTACTCACAAAAAAAAAGAAAAAAAAGCCAAACAAAAACCCACTAGACACACATAACAATGCCTTTAGCATCCTGAACCAGCTAATTAACGCCAACAAAGACAAAAGTGAAATAAAAACTCAAAACCAAGAACCAAACAACTCTGGCAACAGTGTGTAGGGGAAGAAGCTTGAGCAGGCCAATGTAAAATAAAACCCTCAGGATATTCTGGATTAGGCTTCCCCAAAGTGACACCTCCTTCACCACAAATGGTGTCAAGCTGCTGGTGTGAGTGTTACACATCCAAGTTCAAGAACAAAAATTACACCACAACAGGCTGAAGTCAAAGAATACCTTGTCCTGCTAAGTATTAATTTAGGTCTTCAGGTTTCCTCTTACCTACGTTCAGCAGGTACTGGCAAAGACCAGACTTCTGCATCATGAGCTGGTAATTCTTGCTGTGAGGCTTTCAATGGAGTATTGTCTAGTTTAAAACTCTCCAGTGTTTTCATTATATCTTTCACATGCTTAGCTTCCACACTTATCTCCTGCCAAACCTGATTTAAAAAAAAAAAAAAAAAAAAAAAAAAAAAAAAAGTAGATTAAGCACACTGGAAATAAGTTTGTAACAGTCCTCTGTTCAAGCCCATGTAATGCCTGGATGGATTCCACAGGGTTTAACGAGCTACCTAATTCTACTTCAATAAACAAGAATTATGCACATTAGATATTTAGGAGGTTTTTCTGCCTTCCTCAGCACATTTAAAGAACAAACTCAGAGATTCTGGATTTAACAAAGAGACTTTTGACAAATTTTGCAGATCAAACAGGTATAACAGAACCTAACAGACTAAATATCAACCAGAAGTATCAACCTAATAGACAGAATATCAATGAAAAGAAATTATGGTTTTTGTTGAGGACAAATTAACAACTCAGTTGCTACTAAGGACCTTAGTCCCACTAGAACATTGGGGGAAATAAAACCCAAATGACACCAGACTAAAAAATTTCAGCATAACAGGGACTAATCAGCAAGTAGCCGACAAGGCAGAGAGTGCACTGGCTCCTGAGGAGCATGTTGCATTGACTGTTCTGCCACAGATAGACAAGTCATAAAGATGACTTAAACAAGTCTGTGTAACAAAAAAGAAGCCTATATATAACAACACTTGTTTATTAGAGAATAGGAGTAGGTCTTTTTATACTTTCGTTTACAGTAAGACAGGCCATTCTTGCTACTTCATTGCTTTCCCCCCCAAAAAAGTGCCATTTACCTGCTGCCATTTCTGTTGCAGATAGGTATCTCTCACAGAGTACAGATATTTATTCATTTGGTCAAGAACTCCCTGGTAGTAGACCATTGCAGAGTCGTAATTTCCCAGTAAGGCATATTCACGGGCCAACTTCACATTCTCAATGATCATAACAAGGCTCATGTTCAACATGAAGCTGAAAAAAAACCAGGAAATATCAAGGAAGTTAAAAAAAAACCCCAGTACTGGAACAATATTTTGGAAGTATTTTCATATGCTTATTACCTCATTTGGTATACCAAAATACAGAAGCAGAAAAAATACTGGATATAAAAAGAAGGCCTAAAATGAATGCCATCCATATAAAAAGATAACTGATGTTCTGTTACTAGAAATTAAACTTTTCTTCACGTCACAGCTTTGTTTTTTGTCATGGAGATTCTGTCAAAAAACCCATGTAAAATATGCAGATTTAAATGCACTGTTTCAAGTCACAATTGCATACTCTCACTGCCTCTTTATTCTACTGTAAGATAAATTAGCATTTTACTGTGCTGATCTGTGGATTAAAACAAAAAACACCCAACAAGTAATAAATCAAAGCTCTTCTTCCTAGTGCATTATGTTTCATTAACTCTTTTTTTGTCTTAACATTCCGTGCATGTAAGTTTTAACAGTCTCATTTTTGCCTTGCAGAAAACACTATTTTTCCATTAGTTTGATTTTACAATTCTTCAATTTTATTTCATGTTTCTTTGAAACAAATATCTACCTCCCATGCCGAGCTTGCACCTTCGTATCACCTTCATTATTACACTTAAAAAGAAATCCGTGAAAAACATTGAGGCTGTTTAAGTTATCACTGAAAGGTAAGCAAAAGCCACAATTAAACATTTAGTGTGTAACTACCCATTTTATTTAACATACAGTTCCACGCCATTTTTCCCTGCCAGTGGTGGTTGTTCACGGTTTTTTGGAGCAAACATCATAGATTGTGACTACTTACTCTTCGTAGCACTAGCAGAATCTGTGCTTTTAGATTAGAATAGCACAGAAGTATTTACACAAGTACAGTAGAAGTAGCAGACTCATTCTTTACAGTGCCACTGTTGACAGAGCAGTCTCCCATTTTACTGTCAGTGTCTTATACATGCCATCCCCTTCTCTAAGATACCTGCACTGTCTCCACTTTTCTTACCTCTTATGCACCAAGAATTTCCCCACTCACCTCCTAATTTCCTAACCAGGCACAGAAAACATTAAAGTCAGCAAATAAACATGCCTGCAAGAGAGTCGTCCTGCTCTCATTTTGGTACCTGTAGCCAGTGCCAGGAAGAAGCAACTGCAGACAAGCAATTCCAGCTAAGCCCTGGGATGAAGCATACTTGATACAGATCAACTATTTAAAGAATGTAAGAGGCACTAAATTCACATGCGCCATAAACAGACTTAAGATGGAATATATTTCAAGACCAGGTCAGGGTCCAGTTCAGACACATCAGAGCTTTCAGAAGCCACACTTTGCACACACCTGCCAACCTATTGCTAAAATGTGAGCTCTCCATTTTAAAAGGGGCTGCTAAGAACAAATCAAACATTTTAGGGTTTTCACTCCTTTTTCTGTACCCTTCCCAATTAGTTTCATGCACAGACACACAGCTCAGGCATTCCTGAGCCAACATCCTCTTCTTTTCTGCTTCCTTCCTCTTTCTTCCCAACCTTCCCTTGAAGCAGACAGCTGCTGTCAAAATTTTCAGCCTGAAACAGCAAAACTCTGGCAGCAGAGGAGTTGAAGACAGGCCTCTGAAAGCCCACACCCATCCCTGCAGAAGGGACCCGTGGGGGTGAGCTTGGAAACCTGCTATCACAGAACCTACAGCGTGTAATCTCACTCCGGCCAGAGACTCACCCAGCTGGCCATGATGTCTACAAGCTGATAGAGTTAATGTGACCACCAACTACAAAGACTAACATATCCCAGGCTAATTAGGCTCTGGAGACACAGTTTGGTTTGGGAGTTTTGTTGGTTTTAACCTCAGGAGAAAGAGGTTAATGAAGATGTTTGTCAGCTGCTGTATGGATCATCACACAGATGTTACCAAAGTTTTCCCTGCTATATTTAAGAGCAAGCTTTTCCACTCCTGCTCATCCTACCAGATACACCTGTTTGCCTGTCCTGAAAATTAAAACTGATGACTAATACTACTGAAATCACAAGTTGAGCAAGATGCTAATAGACATTTTAAAAATCAAGTAATAGTGAGTTACTAAAACCAAACTAGACTTTTAAATACAGAGGGAAGTCATCGGTAACTTTTTCTCACTGAATGCTGTACAGCAATCCAAGCAGAACAGCAACTCTATGTATCCAGAAAAAGAAAAAAAAAGTTTGTAAGAATAATTTTCATCTGGAAGTGTGAAAATAACTATTTTTTTTAAAAAAAACCCCAAAACTAAAGAGGCTAAGCCTGAAAGATATGAAAGCTTGGGACCAGAAGGATAACACTGCACATAACAAAAGAGTAAATGAAATTTTCAGGTTAGAAAAGGCAGAGCAAGTAAGGACAGAAAGTACAAACAGACATGTAGGCAGAATGAGCTAGTAACTCATGGGAAGAAAAAAAGAAAAAAGGTGCTCAGGCAAGTTTATAATGCCAGTGGAATCCACCTGTTTCATCAGTGGTATTGAAAATGCAAGATAATTTAGTGTAAACTAGAAAACAAATTTAATTTGTTACTTCATCTTGACTCATAAGAGCAAAAGAGCTTGAAGTGGCTTCCAAATGCAAGACTCTTGAGTACAAGTGAGGCAGAAAAAGCTGCTGGCTCTGCTTATGTCTGGACACACCACTGCTGCTGCCACTTGACTTCAGGCAGTGTCTGAGCTGATAAAATAATCAGAGTCCATGGGTCTGCTGCACCTGTAACTGAAGATGCTAAAGCAGTTCCAAGAGGGAAAAAGGAGAGTTAGAGCATTAATCTGAAAGTAGACTGAAGTTTGTCGCAGAAGGTCACAAACCCAGAGTTAAACCAGAACTGAAGGGATGAAAACTCTCACAAAACTTATCCCAAACTACTCAATAATTTTTAAAGTATTTACAAATACTTAGGAACATCACATGTGTTTACAAATACTTGGTGCTATCACGTAACAGGATGTCAAAGCAGCAGGTCTGCACTTATCAGCCACGACCTTTCCATGAATCATGGACCAGTGAACTTATCTATGTTCCAACAGCCGCTGAAACAGTAAAGAGCTCATAAAATTTACAGTGAACAGGATGTAAGGAAAATAACCTAAGCACTTTGTCTTGCCAGTTTAATTCTTCACTGTACAAACACACACTTCACAACAAGAATACTCACTCTTCACACTAGTATAGTATACTAGTGTATATACTAGTATATTGTGTATATACTCACACTGTGAGTATACATAGCATCTAGTGTATACTCAGTAGCTGTGAGTATACAAGGTTCCCTAAAATCAATCCATCTCTAGTAACAAAATACATTTTATCATTTGCTCCAAGGACCTAAAATATTTCTAGAGTAAAGAACAGCCAAGACCAGTGAGGGCTGAACCTAACAAAAGTTCAAGATCCCTACAGCTTGGGAGAATGAGGTTTTGGAACTTATTTTTGTATTTCATTTGAAAGATAACAGCCTGACCATTATTAAGAAAACACTGGGGATATTCCATGTTTTCCATAATTACTTCAAGAAATCAGCATAAGGAATGACTGTAAGTAATTTCTGCTCACAAGTCACATGTTAGAATCCTGGAACTGTAACTGAACACTGCATCAATCCTGTAACACAAAGAAGTCCCCCAACTTGAAAAAATAAAATAAGAGATGAGAGATGAGAAATGAAGATTAACACTGGAGTGTATCAATCACTGTGGTGGACCTGCTGACTCGAAGAACAGCACAAGCCATACATGGAAAATACTTCCAAGGAGTTCTTTGCTCCAACCTTAATGTCTGGACTAAGCCAGAGCCTGAGTTTTGGCAGAGCACACATGTTTCCATTATTTCAGCCTGCTATACAGGCTCTGACATCAAAGCAACCGTGTAATATTTGCAAAGTTCTCTTGGCAAGCCAGATGAGAAAAAAACACCCCAAAGTAACAGCTTTCAGGAATCAGTTTTTTACTGAAGACACAATAGCGTGCATCATCTCCGAGCTCCTTTCCAGCTTTAACACCTTTCCTCACAACATCCATGGCCAACATTTGGTATTGACAAGTGATTATGGTAATTGCCTGGGATGAAGAGCTGCCAGACTTACTGGATACTAAACAAAATGGTTCTCATTACGTTGCTGCATTTAACAGTAACGGTAGCAAAAGAACCACCAGCAGCCACAAACCTAACTATGCCTGGCTGTTTGTGCAAACAAACAAAAAAAATCAATCATTAAGTAGAGGTACACTGGTAGCAGATGATCTTATGTTTTCCAGGCTAAGCCTTTCAGAAGACTTTATTAAATATGCTGCTTACTCCCCACTTCATGGGGGCTGGCATTCTTTTTGATGATCAACGTTAAATTAGCAAATTTTTCTGGAAGTTTAGAGAAGTCCTCGGCAGAACAGATACCTAGAATTGCTACCCGCAGCTTCTCTCTGTTTGGAGAGAAAACCTGCATCATCGCAGATTACGGCATATTAACAAAAAAACCCCAAACCAACGAAGCAGGTGGAGGGTAAGGGACAACTAGAAAGCAGAGCTCCGTGCCCGGGCCAGTGCCGGCAGCGCCAGCAGCCCACCCAGGCGGACCGTGGGGGCCGGGAGCGCCGGCCGCACACCTGCGGGCAGCGGCAGCCCCCGGACGGCGATGCCGAGCACGTGTGAGCCACAGCCCTGGCATAACGAGACCACCCAGCTCTGTGGTCATGGTCACCGCTGTAGCGACAGCCACCGCCGCGGGAAAGAGCAGCAGAGCCCGCCCGTGCCCGGGAGCCCTCGGGGCGGCCCCGCCACGCGTGGCGCGGCCATCGCCCCCCGACGAGGGCCGCAGGGACAGGCGGGCCCGGGGCGGACACCGCGGGACCCTCTCGCTCACTTACTCCTCTCCAGAGCTCGCACTCGCGGCGGCAGCTTCCGACAGCCACGAGCCCCTCACTCCTTCCGCCCCCTTCCTTCTCCAGCGGCACTAGCTCCGCCCCAGCCCTGCCCGCCACCTCCTCCCGCCGCCGCCGCCGGCAATTTTTGAAGGCAAATCCGGCTGCGTCACTTCCAGCCTGGTGGGACGGAGGAGAAGGTCCGCCCAGCGGGGCCGACAGGGAGCCGGTGTCTGTTTGAGAGTTATTACTAAAAGCGAAGAGCTGGTTTGGTTTTGTATTTTAAGGAGTAGCGAAAAAAAAAAAAAAATTTAAAAACAGGCGGGGAGAAATTAAACGGAGAGAAAAGAGCAACTGCATTGGCCGGGAATCGAACCCGGGCCTCCCGCGTGGCAGGCGAGAATTCTACCACTGAACCACCAATGCTTGTGCGGAGGGGTCCGTCTGCCTTCGTCACTCGAAGGTGACAAACGCGAATCCGCCCCCCAGTGCACCCACCTGAGGTCCTGCCGCTGTTTTTTTTACGGCTATTTCCACTCACAAATGTGAGTTTTGCCGAGTGAATAGCACACACACACTTTTATCTACGTGTTCTTTGCTTGTGACTTGTCTGGACCTCTTCAAACTCTCACAGACGGTGTGTTCTGGGGAAGAAAACGCGTCTGAGGGCGCTGAGGAAAACCTGCTGCCGAGAGGAGTCAGACCAGGAAACTGCCCTTGAGTGTCCTGATGGAGCAGTACCTCATCACCTGGCTAAATAGACTCAGCTGCTTAGCAACAAATAGGATCTAAAGGTTGGGCACAATGCAGCAGGTTTATGATAGTCCTTCAGGGTGAACTCCAAACCCCCACAGCATTATGTCATCCTCTAATTAAATATATCACATCCATTCTTACTCATCTTGTTCTTGTATTTCTACCCATTCTTAAACTGGCACTTTCAGTCTATCCCTTAAACGAGTGTCTACATTTAAAATAATCATTCCTAAATTACTTCAGCTGTAAAGACACAGAAAGCTGCTGCTGAGTTTCTAAACTTTTAAGTGTATCACATCACCTGGTTGATGAGAGCTGGAGGAATTTCCCTTCTCCCCTTTGCAGGGGGGCTAATGAATGAAAAATTGTGTTGTACTTCTACAACCCCCTCCCTAAATGTAGAAGAATTAGGATATAATTCAGTCTCTCCAAGAACACACTAGCTTCTGCATTAGCACTTTGAGATGTGTACCTAAAGGGGATTTTCACAAATACAAATACAGATGAAAGCTGTGATACATTGTCCTCTTAACAAACAGTTTCATGATAGATAATGTATCATAAATAATAAAAATAGTAATAGTAATTTGTAAGATTTACTTGTTTTGATGAGAGAACCAGCAGAGGACATGGAAAGAACACCATCAAACGGAACACTTGAACACCAAAATACATACTTTTGATAACAGGTTATGAACATGAGGTGACAGCCAAGTACAATAGCATTTCTGCTGTTACATTTGTGCCATTTTATTGTTAAATGGTAGAGCTGTTGCAGCATAAGGGGATTTGTAGAAGAGGGAAGTGAAGGAGGACAGAAAAATAAATGCATTTGGGCAACTGGCATTTACATTTCATATTGTGATAGTGAAAATAAGAATGTGATTTTCACTTCTTATAAAGATTCAGTGTGGAGTTTATTACTCCATGAAGTGTTATGCTACAGAAACTGATTCTGATGAAACAGAAAGTTTCTATAACTCAGGATATGTCACTGACTACCAGTAGCAAATAATTCAGTTAGGCTGCTCACAAGAGATGGAATTATTTCTCTTATTCTGAAGTAACTTTTAAGAAGGTGTCAGTGCAACCACCCACACATCCCATCCCCAGGTCAAACACATGCTGTGTGTTCAGTCAGCAGGGACAAGGAAGCCTCCACTCCTCAACTGCTGGGCACTGACAAACTGGAAACCTGGCACTCTTGCACAAAGAGGACTGATGCTCCAGTGTACCTACTGGGAAAGTCAGCAAAGATGCACATTCTTTTCATATGAACATCAGGGAGATGTTGGAGATCATGGTCCAAGCCACCTCCCCATAACCCTCTAAGACCCAGATGTACCAAGGGGCATTCAGAGATCACATGCCACACATGTAGCTGGACTGCAGGGATGCGGAGACCTGGCAAAAGGGGATGCCCAGGTCATGACTGAGACATGTAAAGAATACTCAAAAGACCAATGAATAACTTACTATGGCCATGAGATAATTCAAGATTGTTAAATGACGCAGAATAAATGAATGATCTGCTTAAGCAGAATTGTGGGATGGTCTATGTATTTAATTGGAGAATCCAAAAGAACTGACAGTCTTATAATACAAAAAAGACATTATATATACATATACACACATGGAATAAGTCTATATATATCTATATAGATATATATAAATCAGTAAACTTGAATAGTGCCTTTATCATGAGCATCTTAAGGCATTCAAACATTTTACTATGACATTGACCCAATTCATTATCTTTTTGCTTTGGCTGAAATAAAGCAAACAGATTTAAAGGTCTGATCTGAAACAACCACAACATCTGAAACAAAAGCCTAATAGTATCTTCAGTGACAGCAGCATCATCTAAGAACCCACCCACTGCACTGCCTACAAGATGAATAATATTAAAAGGAGTCTAAATAAATCATTCCAACTCACAGCTTTGCAACAGCAGAAGATACATCAGTCTCAAAGAGACTTTCTAGCCATATATTCTATAGATTCTATTACAAATTGAAAATAGAAAAGACAGCAAGAGGGCCTGCCCAAGGATAGAATGCCACTGAATATCAAATAGTATTTACAGTACAGTTATAGGATTATAGAACATTTTATAAATACAATTAATATGTATACAAGGGCACATAAAAGAGAAACTTGTTTTCATGCTTTACAAAGTAAAAGAGACCTGAACTAAAACTTACTGCAGAATTCCACAGCTGCTGGCTAGGAGCCTCTCTTCTCCACTGCCTGTACAAACCAATCCCCATCACAGGTCACCAGTGAAACACCCATGTTTTAAGCAGCAACTATGAAGAATCTCAAAAGACTCTGAATCTATGTATGAAACATCAAGTTTCAAAACATGGGTAAGGCAGAGCGTGCTGGAGAGTTGTGACAACATTCATGTGTAACTGACTTTCTCAGAGGAGAACCTGGACTGTAACAAACTGCACTTTTTGCAAGGAAATGCATAATACTGCAGCATATAGGTGGCAAAATTCAAACAAGGTACTTTAGAGCTTCTAACACATTATATTAGAAAATGCCAGAATCATCTACCAAATGCTAAAGATGTGAGCACTTCCTGTATTTGTTTAAAAAGGCAAAAGAGTATTTAGTATTTCAGTACTTGCACATGTCCTTAAAGAAACCAATTATTTCCTTTAATAAAAGCAACTGGTTTCACTTTTTAGACCAATGCTGCTTTTACAGGACACTTTTCTATCCTTTTAAAAATTTAATTCTAAATTGCCTAAGATCAGTAATAGTATTAAACAGGAACACACCATTGTATAGTGCAGGCAGAGGAGAGATATACTCAGATGAAAAGGCAATTTTAAGAGTCACTTTAATGAACTGACATTATTTTCTCTGCACACTTCACAAATGGTGAGGCAGGCTTGATTAAATTACCTTTAACCAGTAATATATTATACTTTACTCCAAGACAAGTAGGCCAGTTTTACTGGGATACTTACTATGAGGGAGGATAATCTTTAAAGTTTATTTACATGAAAAGCAATCTTTTTTTACATAATATATAAAATGGAGTAGTTATGCACTGCAGCCATTTTATAATATTTAAGCTAAATGAAATTAATCTTAAAAGCTACTCTATTTCAACAGCTGTGGAAAAGGAAGAACAGGAATTGTTTTATTAAGCTGCAAATTCATTTTCATTACAGAAAGCAACTAACTACTTGTTTGAGAAAACAACTTCTCATAACCATCTTCTAGCCATTATAAACACTTCACAGTAGAGGGGTGAACTTCCATAAACATTTTCTTCAATGACAAAGTATGTTTAAGAAGTTTCCTCACTGCTAACCTGCTGCAGTTCCTCAGTTATGTCAATATAAATCATTTTTGGACCACACTGGAAACTGGATCACTCAAATGACCACACTTACAAGAAAGGAAACTCCAAATGCAAACCAACAAACACTTTCTCCACTGATCCAGGATTTAGGACAATAATACAGACAGTTGCACTGGCACAAAGAGAGACACTGGACTGGAGCACAGAAAGAGAACAAATGGCCATAAGCAAACCAGCTTGGAGAGAAAAGTAAACTAGTAACTGATGTTTGCTGCAAGAACAGCTATAAACACCAGTGTCATATTTAGACAGTTGCAATGCCAGTGCAATGGCACAAATAATAATTTAGGAAAGCAGTAATGCTTACACACGTTATTAGATGATCCACTGGAATTCAATTCCAAGGAAGAAGAAATGTTTCAAAAGACATGAACTTTACTAAAAATAGTGCATTTTTTTTAACCACTGTGTTAATTTTAGGAAAAAGAAGGATAGAGACAAAACCATAATTCTTTCTGCCTCTCAACTCTAACTCCTGGTCTTGTCTCAGTGAAGCTGCTTAGAGCCATGCTCCCATCCCTGCTCCATGTAACCTCAACAGTTGGCTCAGTACCTTCCCACCATAAGACCCTCGCAGATACCTGATCATCTGCTGCTGGAAATTATGGAAACAGTTATGCAGAAGGCAGCAAGCACAGCTCTAAGTTCCTAATTCTGTTCTGAACCAGGCTGTAAAGACAGAGCATTGAAACTATACTGCCAGCTCAGACAGATCCCATAGGCAGCCCTTGTCCACACTGCCTGTGTAAACCAGGTGGAAAACTGTTCCAGCCAAGGGAAATGGGTCTTCATAACAAGTCCCAAAAGTAATAATTTAATTAATCTTTTCCCATTACTATCTCAAATTTATCATAAAAACACTATTCTAAAATTTATTTTTCAAACTAAAAATTCCAACTAAAAGCAGCACTGTACACACTTTACAGTTTGGTTGTAGTCAGAAAATTAAACTAGATTTCAGAAAGTGTTGTTTCTAAAGCTTCTTTTCCTCTTATATCTACAGGAGAACTGATGACAGGAGACAATCAAGTTGTTTCTGAGTGAGCAGTCCTGCTTTGAGTGTACCAGTCATGTGCTACAGTGTTACTAATATCAAATCCAATCACGATTTAATAAAATACTAGTTCTAATACTTTATCAACTTATGATCATACTATAGCCAAGACTGACACTTTCTTGTTTCAAAGCTCAGAACTAGGCCACTCCCACAGCAGCTGGAAATGTTGCACCAGATAGGCGGCTGTTTTTCCAACACTCTGAATAATAAGGATAAATACAGTGAGAAGTGAGGGTACAGCAGCCTTTTTTGTCTTTTTTTCCTCTCCAGAAATGTATCAGAGAACTTTATTAGTGTGAAGTAGATTTTATATTTGGTCAATGCATGGAAAAACTGTGATTAAAAATTCTGAAGCAGAGATTTGTTCTCTAAAATTATTCAGTATATGTACAAATAGATACCAGGCATCATCTTAGGGAAAAAAAAAAATCACTATTTCCTATTTTGAGTACTTAGAGTACAGAGGACCAATAACAATATTCAAGTGATACTTTTTTTACCTAACATCAAATCTCTTCTAAATTAAACAATTAACATCACTGGAATAAATTAATTTTTGAGAAGGATTTCCCTGGATTCTGGGGAAACAAAATGTACAAAAAGGGAAAGTGAAGAAATAATTTTTTAGTGTTAAAAAAAAAGCGTGCATGTATTCACCCTAGCAATCTTCTTTTAATTCTCTTAAAGGAAGAGACTTTTCAAAAGCTATAGCTGCAAAATTGATGATTTCATTTTTGACCTTTATTCCTCTACTAAACATAAACCAGATCACGACTCTGAATTCCTCTACCTGCCTGTTCATCATCATCATCATCATCTGACTGCTGTTCTGTGTTTTGGGAACTACCATACTCATACTCAATGGGCTTTGGATTGTTGTATGGGTAGCCATTGTCATCAAAAAACCTTCGGAAGGTAAACTCATAAAAAGCATGTTCAGGATGCTTTCCATTTTTGTACCACCCATTAAGGGTATCATTTCTGTTCCCCTCCTTATCATCATCACTCCACAATTTATCTGGATCAACAGGATCAAAGTTTGATGTGTCCGTAGGATGAGCAATTTTGGGAATGTAGAAAGCAGACTGTCGCCGGAGATCGCTTGAAAAATCAATTGTTTTGAAAAATGGATGAGCTTTTATTTCATCTGCACCATTTTTGCCTAAACGATCTTCTGGCCCTCGGCAGAGTTTAATAATAAGGTCAGAGGCCTCTGGAGTCAATTTAGCCTGAGGTGGGATATGAAGTGCAGTTTGCCAGTTGATAACCTTAAAAGCAAAAAGATGTGTTATTTATTTATAATTTTATAAAAAGGAAACAACACATTAAAACAACAAAACAAAACAAATGATCACAAAGAAATAATTCAATAGGTCTAAGGTTTTTCACAGTAGAGGGGAAAACACGAAGCTGCTTTTTCAGAAACACAAGGAATATTTTTTCCGGAAATCTGGCAAAATCTAGGTAAAGTTATTCACATTCCAAATTTAAACTAGTCTGGTATGGAATACCCTTCCTGTAAAATAATAAAGATACCATAAAATGCAGCACCTGGAACCTGAGATTAGGCACATGATTTACAGTCCCAGAAAGGTGAGGCAGATGAATTATATGAGGTATTCTAACAGATTTCAAGTTTCAAAAAAAACCCAGTACTGCATTACATCTGAGCCAACTGAATGCAATTCTGCAAAAATGACATCTGCAGAAGACTGCTTTGATGGTTTCTCTGAAACAGCAGGGCTCAGGAAGGAAAGGGCCAAAGACTCTGAGCTGACAGTAGCCCTGAGCAGGCAGTCATCTGCTGCTTCTCCACATTCCCATGCTAAGCACCTGCAGGTACATCACCAAAGGAAATCCTCTGCAGGCAAGCAGGCATGGAAGCAAAATGGTGCTAAAAGAACACCCAGATACTGGAAGAGGAGAAGAGAAGACAGGGGAAATAATAACTGGAACTATACAAAAAGCGAAAGGCTGAGATGCGATGTGATTTTTAGTTGGCATGTTTACTGTATGACCAGTTAAAATTATGAATGTGATTCTAGAAATCCCTTTATAAATCAAGTTATGTTACCTCCACAGTAACATAAAGTTTAAAATCTCCACAGTTTATAACATGCTTAAATAGACAGCACTCTGAAACATCACCTTTGTTCCCATTACAAATTAGAAAGACAATGTAAATTTCAAGCCTTTTTCAGACTGTTAATACCAGACTTTTAAAGTTACCTTCATTTGTGTTTCTAGTGGTGTTTGTGCCAGGAACGGAGGCTGCCCTACTAGCATCTCAAAGAGAATTACTCCAACACTCCACCAGTCACACAACTGTGTGTAACCTGAAATAAAGTTCAAATAAGGTAGTCAAGTATAATTTTAATCTTGAATTTGTAAGAATAAAAAAGTTCACATGAGAATTCTCTTCAATACATATTTAAGATTTCCATATTAACAACTATTTATTTTTTTGTTAAAATATTGCATCCTTGGGGAAAGCAGCAGTGTAGGAAAGGTGAAGCAGGACACCTGAATACCAATTACTTTGCAGCGAGACTGCAGTACAAAACTGCATTCCTTACCTGTCCGTAACAACACTTCTGGTGCAATGTAGTTGGGTGTGCCCACCAGGGAATGGGCCAGGCAGCGCTGGTGCTGCCGTGCAGCCCTGCGCTCCAGCGGCTTCAGCCGATCCCCGCACCTGCAGTTCGCTGGGTCACCCCACTCACTGCTGAAATCCATACTGTCCTGACGGGCATGATCACCTGCCAGGGAGTGACAAGGATGCCAAAATTGAGGATGATTAGTTTAGCTCTTATCTTATATGAAATTTTCTTTATCTGTTAATATTTAGTCTTACAAGACAGAATCTGTTTCAGTTTCAACACTCAACCTGGGAGTTAAAACACAAATCAACATTGGGATGTTGATTTTTGTTTATGATATAAAATACCAACCTCTGAGGACACAATTTTTTTTAAGCTAATTTTTGACATAACTATGAGAAAATACCAATCTCAGTACTTCTCAGATTTTTCTTAACCATGCTGGGGGTACAGGGTGTGTATTATTTTACACTTACATAAACATAAAACCTTTAACATTTAAATCATCAAAAAATAAAATCAGATTTTAAATCTGTGTAACAGTCTGGCCTAAGATATGTAATATTTTGATAAAAACTAATCAAAAGTAATTTAAAACTTGTTTTTGAAGGTGTGCTTTTATTTTTGAAAACTAAAATCAAGTTATCAGATAATCTGTATTTTACCACTCTCAAAATTATGACTTCTCTTTTCCTCCGACTTTTTCTTCAGCTGTTGTTTTAATGAATGTTTTAATCCTAATTGAAGTAGGATTTTTAAAAGCCTACTTAAGCCTTTTCATAAAGGAAACAGCAGAGTTATCTTTCTATTCATTTATCACTTAATTCCTTGTAAAGAATGCTTGTATTTCTCTTACCGCTCTGGTAGTATTTTGAATCATGGGTCCATCGAAAACCAGTACAGAGCCCGAAGTCAGTCAATTTGATGTGACCATCACGGTCTATCAAGATATTGTCAGGTTTAATATCTCTGTGGATGAAGCCCATTTTATGAACGCTCTCAACCGCGCACGTCAGTTCTGCTGTGTAGAACCGTGCCAGGTTTTCTGGAAAGACACCCATTCTAATTAGGAGACTCATCATATCACCTCCTGGAATGTAGTCCATTACAAAGTACAAATTGTCCTTATCTTGGAATGAATAGTACAGGCGAACCACCCATTCATTATCAGCTTCAGCAAGGATATCCCGCTCAGCTTTAACATGAGCAACTTGATTTCTAAGCAAGACATCTTTTTTCCTCAGAGTCTTTGTTGCATATAGAGCATTAGTATCCACTTTTCTTGCTAGGCAAACTTCTCCAAATGCACCAACTCCCAGGGTTTTAATTTTTACAAACATTGACTTGTCCATTTTAGCTCTTCTTAGCCGAATGTAGTTTGACTCTTTCTGGCACAACATTTTCCTCATTTGATCCCGAGCTTCTGGTGACAATCCAACCTGTGCAGCAAACAGAGTTAAATCTGAAGAGTGAACAGTACTCATAATTCTTGGTGATCTTCTCATAATTAATTACAAGGCTTAGGCAAAGCAAACCAAATACTTATACACAGCACAAGAAATAATACTTAAAGGGGTTTGGTTTTGATTTAATTTACACATTAGGATTCTATGAAAACATATAGGAGTGATAAAAAACTGAAATGTGATAATTTTCAACAGCAAAATGCACAAGGTGCCATGCACCAGGAGGTTCCTGAGAAGGGAGTATTACATTCTTAAGAAATGAAATTTATCAATTACTGATAAAAACCACTGCAAATAATATTATCTGAGCAACAGTGTGCATCAGCTCTCTCCCCGACTCTCTTTACAAGGTTAAGGAAAGCAAGGACGTGTCTAGGAGCTGTAAGTTGCCATGGGAAAGACACACAAGCTAGAGCAGAAGTCACTGAACTGACCATGCTCTAGAATTCCAGCTGCAGGAGGGAGCATGCACTCCTTTTCACTCTCTCACTCTCCCGCTTCCACGTGCAGCTACCCAAACCAGATCCTACTGGCACTGCTTCCTGCTGCCCGCCCACAACAAGCCAGTGCCTCTGCCACAAGCCTGGGCCTGAGATTCCCTCTTATCACACAACCCACCCCTTTCTAACAGGACTTTGCTCATACTCTCACCACTGCTCTCCACTCTACATACCAAGCAGCAGAACAGAGTACTTTCTTTTGAAGTGGCTCGCTCCTCCCCACAGTATCTTTTTTTGGCTCCTATCTGTGTACAAATCCCTATCTTGACTGAACATCCCTGGTGTTCCAGCCAAAGCCACCAACATTCTGACAGCTGAAACACTCACAGGCCCCATGCAACTCATCACCTACAGCAACTCATCATCTACAGCATGGACACCCTTATCTACAAGAACCACATTGATCTTTTTCATTGTACCCCAACCTGGGTGCCTCCTGGTGTACTTTTGCTGGTTTTAATTCCCTTAGAGACCCATTCAATTTTGGTGCCATTTTTCTTGGCAAAATTCATGGCCTGGAATTAGAATAACCCTTCTTTTTTTGTTTGAATATGAATAGAACCTGTCTCCAATTTTTTTATTTTTTCTCTCTGACACTTTCCCTACACAGCTTGATGTTCATTCCTTATTTTCTGACAGCATTTTCAAATTGCTGTATGCTCCCTATCTCACAGCATCTCAATTATTTTATCTGCCTACCTGGCTTGAAATCACCATCCCACAGCAACGATTTCCAAGTTCAACCTTTAGCATATTTCTTTATTTTTTCACGGACATGTTGATCATAAACACAAACATGGCCACACTGAATCCCTGCAAACACCACAACCGTACTCAAGTACTATTCTAAAAGCTTTCCATTTCTTATTGTCACATCTTACCAATTTCTGGTACCAAATCTTGCTTCTTCCATCTCCTTAAAGCTTAAATATTTGAGATATTGTCTGCAGAGCAGTACTCAGGACCATCAATAGGCCTGTACAGACTGTATGTTAACAGACAATTTTGGCCCTGCCTGACTTCTGACATAACTTGAAACAAAATATAATAGATGTGACTGAGAAAAAATGTGAGAGAAAATATCAATTAGATATCATTCAGTATCTTAAAAATGCTTTCATAAGTTACTATATGTCACCTAGTAAGGAAAATAGTGTTAGAACACAGAAAATTTCTTACAGGTATCATAGCAAAAATGGATTCAAAGGAGATGCAATAAGGAAAATGCATAGAAAGTGCATACAAAATGCAAACGATCTTCACAAGGAATACAAATTTGGTAAGATTTAAATGGGGAAGGCTGCCTCAAATTTGAGACAAAAATTTTTGTAGACGTCAGGCAGTAGCTAGAACTGGGTAGCAGGAGTTTCAAGACTGGTGTGGGAAATAGGTTCAACTACTTATTTTGAACTAAAAAATTGTCTTATTGTGGGAATATCTGCGTACTGTCTTCCAAGACAGAAGCATCTTAATTTTTCTATGAATGAACAGGCTTAAGGCACACTTCAGAGAGAAGAAGGAGAGAAGAACAGAGAAGGAAGGCTTTTTTTAGGACTTACAAATGTCAAGAAGACAGCTGAAGACCTAAGCCTGTTCAGACAATGGTGGGTCCCCTTCTCAAGGCCCATCTGAACCCTAAAGTTTGTCTCAGTACAGACCAACTTGCCACAACGTGAACCTCACCCATCACTGACAAAGGCAGCAATGAATAAAACATAGATGACAACAACCCCCTAGGAGTGGAACTCAATACAGCAATTAATCACTGAAAGACACACAAAGAAGAGTCTCCAAAACCATTGTAGCTTTGCTTTCTTCTACTTGTTCTCTAGCTCTTGCATCCTAAGTTTCATTGTAAAAGACTACCCCAAGTACTGCAATTTGTCATCCCTTCCCTCAATCCACCTTCATTTTTCCCTATGTCATCCACTAAATGAAATGTTAATCACAATCCTTCTTTCTGAATTGCTGTATTTTCCCTAGAACTCTCCTTAGCTTCAGCATTTACCAAAAATTAACAAGTTGTCAGCTGCACAAACTTTTCTGTACATGTATCTCCAATTACTTATAGAAAAATGCCAGACACCAGAGTTTCCTCACTTGCTCTCTAGCATTACACAGTTTGCTCTCATTTTGCTCCTTCCTCATCTTGCTCTGCCTTAAAGGGTGACTTCAGTTTCTCTTTGCAGGAAAGACACCTATTATAACTCTTGGCCGAATTCACAGATCTAAATCAAACATTTTTGAGACTACTCCACTCGTAGGAAACTTGACAGCATAGAAATATGTCACAAATGTTAGAAAGACAGCATCCTGTGAAAGTAGGTATCTTCATAGGTATGCATTCTGGGTTTTTTTCTTACAAAATTCAAAGGGGAGAAAAGAAGGAATTCAAAACTTGCTTAATCTTCTTAAAACGTTATGAAAATAAATAATGAGCGTGTTTTCCTCTCTCCTTCTCATGAAGACCCAAAATATACTTTGTTGTTGTGGCATTCCTCTCCTGTATGCTTATGAAAAAGGAGAGGTCTGCTGAAGCATAATATCCCATCTCCCACCCTTCAGCCTGTAATTAAACATCCCAGCTTTAAGTCTAGCTTAAACTATTAAAAGTCTATCATAAACATTATAAATATTAGAAAACACCCCTACTTAAGGTGCTTTAAATGCACAAGAAAAATATCAAAAGAAGTTGTATCAGTGCTTTCATATAAGTAATACTTATTCTGAGATACTACAGAACACAACACAGTAAGGGAACGTGAAGTTTGCAAATCAACATTAATTATAATCTTACATTTAAGTACTCAAAAATAGCCAAAATAAATTCATGCTTATTTTTGATGCAGGATTGCATGCAAAGCCCTCTGAAAATGGATCATGCTATTCTTAAGAAACACTGTTGCTTCAGAATCTTACTTGTCTACACAGGGATGGAGGCTACAGAGTTCAGGAAAGCTTCCCACACCTTAACAGTTTAAATCAGCTGTTAGTGAAGTGAAAAAGGAAAGAGAGAAGACTAAGAATAAAGATCTAGTAAGAGTTACAGGATGAAATCTTGCTAATATTTACATATTCGTGATTAAGCAAACACTAACAAAAGGCTACAGCTTACAGTAACAATTTTCAGAGTAAGAAAACACAAATTTAAAAAACAGCATGTCAAAAAAGTGGCATAAGCCAAATACATACTCTCATAGAATAAATAAAAAGATACATCATTCGTATGTCAAACTTTCAACTACAATTGTTAAGAAATATATATGACATCTCAATTTCACCTTTCTGCAAATTTTCATTTCACTACTTCTCACTATTTTCTCTTTTAAAATGACATATGTCTATGTCAGCTCCAGTTTTTACCCTTTTGATTTGGTTTAACAGAATACTGAAATACCAGAAATAGACCACTGACTCCATGCAGGTACAAAACAGTTGATTTCACATGTATTTGTTTTATAATTATGCCCTTCTATTGCTCTTGTTTAAACAGATACATTTACAGCATGGATTACAAAATAATTACACAAAAAATACTGTGTCTCTTTCATTCAAATAAAAAACTCAAATAACCTTTAAGTGGTTTTTTTTGATTTGAACTTTAAAAAATTATTCCTACTGGTAACAAACTGCAAAATGTAAAAAACATCACTGGGTGACTATATTAGTGAACTAAACAGCCTGCCACTTGTCCCCACTTTGCTTGTACCTGCAGTACGCATTTTAAAAAAAAATAGAAATATTTTTTAAATCATTAAAATATTGCATATAACTCAAGAATCAGGATTAAATAGAACCCGTAACAAAAAGCTATGGGTCATGTAGCTACATCACAGTTCATGCAACAATTATTTTACTTCTACTGCCTTACTGTATGTAGGCCATATGAATTATATTTAGACATGCAAAAAACTTAATTGAAAATCAATTTCTAAGAAGAAAATTAAATAGGTAAACAAGACAAGGAAGAAACTTGCCACATAAATACTAAGATTAAAACCAGACTTCAATACTAGAGTGTACCAAAATGTTCTACTTATCTGTGCTATTTAATTCTACAATTAAGACATATCTCATAAAATTAATATAGGAACAGTTTAGCCATAGATTTATAAAGAAGGAAGAGAAATGATTACCCGCATCATTTCATTCTCTAGTTGTTTTTTCCGATGCAAACGCTGCTGATGTGACTTGAGTATATTCTCCACATGCTGTTCCATGAAGAATTTAAAGGCTTGAGGGGAGTAACTTTGAATGCGAGACTCTCTTCTTTCCTCATCTTTCTTGTTTTTTCTAACAGGAACAGGTGAGGTTGTAATTTGTTTCTTTTCTTTATCTGTTGAATCAACACATTCGTAATTCTTTTCATTCTCATCCTCCCTGGATAAAGGAGGTGGTTCCTCCTTGCTGAGCTTGGGTCCTGCCTCATACAGATTGACAGAGGGATTCTGATGTAACAAGTGTTTCGGGTAAGGTGGTGGGGGACCCTGGTAATTGGGAGCCTCTGCAACAGGAGACATAACTGCCATATTTGTAGAGGGACTGTCGGAGAAGGGAATGGTCTGAACAGTCTGCACGGGCTGCGGCATCCAAGAAGGGTGAGTGGGTGCCAAGGCAGTCTGTAGCTCCGGTTTCAGCACTCGCATGCTTTTCACTGGTTGCTGAATGGGAGCTGGTGTTATGGCTGTCACTGTGGTGGCTGAAGGCTGGGAGCTGCCAGAGTGACTCTGCCTGCTGCCGTGATGGTTGTTGAAGGAGTTTGACCGCATGGGAACACTGGGCTGCCATGTAGGCATGTCGTGCCCATTGCCCGGTGACGACTGTGGCTGCACAGGGGAAGGCTGTGACCAGGATGCAGGTATTCCAGCTACATTTGTGTTGTAAAGTTCGAGGTTGTGACTATTTCTGTTTGGCACCATTATTGCCTGAGGAAGATTCCCATTGGTGTATGCTGAAGGAGGAGCAGATCCTCCTGCCTGCATCTGTAGTGCTGTGGGACTCTGCCTGTTAGTTGGATTCATTGGGTATGGGGGTGGCTGACGACTCACCGAATTCCCAGACACCACATTCTGGTGAACTATGAATTCTGCCTGACAATTGCCATTTTGCATTCCAGCTCTTCCTGAGGGAAAACTAAATTTGCTGTTAGCAGAACTCTGCATGATTATTGGTTGCCTGCCAATGGGGACCGCACTCATGCCTCTCTGACCCTGTGTGGATGAATTCATAGGAGGAGGATTCATAGGTGGAGGTGGATAACCATCCTGCCATGCTCCTGGTGGCACCGGAGAAATACGGGAGATCACATATTCCATGTTTCCAGAGTACCGCTTTGTTTGAGAATTTGGCTCCCAGGAAGGAGGTGGAGGAGTAGTTCCCCTTGGAGGGGGTGTCTGCCCTCGAGGAGGTGGAGGAGGAGGAGTGACACTCCTTATCTGTGGTAGAGGTGGGGGATTCACTCTTTGTCCATTGCCAGGATGAGCCTGAGCAAATGCCGCAATGCCAGATCCAGATAAGGGCCTTCCCACATCGGGCTGGGAGCTGGGGCTTTCTGAGCGATAAACAACGCCCTCTCCCAGGGATGGGCCGTGCCGCTGAGGAACCAAGGACTCCTTAGAACCCTTCCAGCTCTGCTTGCGGTTAACTGGCTGCTGGACGGCCCCTGCTTCCACGAGAAGAAAACACAGCATTTACATTATTAGAATTTATTCCCATTTACTGCTTTGAATATTTCATTCTTCTGCATTAATTACTACAGAAACAGGACTTGAATTCTCTCACACAATAAAATCCACTGTACTTCACATGCAAACTTTCTCTAGTAATACACAGCACTGCATGGTAATATACTCAGTGCCCATGTAAGAGAAAAAAAAGCATTGAAACTATAATACCAGAAAGTGATTTTTAAGAAATCACTCTCCTGAAAATACATTTTGCTTCAGTAAAAATGCAAAATTTAATTGAAAAAATGGTCATGTGCAAAATTATTAGACACTAAATATATTTTTAATCACATGCACAAGAAACTCTCAGAATGTCCAGCACAAATGCAAAAAAAAGTAACAGCATGGAAAAAAATGTTATGCTGCTATCCCTTCCAGTTAACACTTGAAACACACTTAGTGTTCTTAAACTAAAATTTACCTGAATGCTGTAAAATCAAGGCTTGCACCCTTGTATGTACACAGACCATTCAGACTTGCTCTATTCCCTGCATGCAGAATTTGACTAAGTATTTAAATTTTAAAAGCTGTATGTTTTTGAGTAAAAGTGTTGTAGATATAGAGGCAAGAATTAAAACTGTATGAATGCAAAACTTACAGAGCAAACCCCTGTTATGTATTTACTTCACAGATGCTATTTTGCATCATATAAATAAAATACACAAGGAACTGATAGTGCAGGCAGTCTTATAGTGGTTTTTACAATATAAACACATACAGTAGTCTAACTGCTGAAAATCACTCTATCCTCACCAAAAGAATGTGTTAATTACTATATTTTTGCAAGTAACAATGAAAATTGTGTCTAAATGGTGGAATTTACCTATGAACGTCACACAAGCACCAACTAATTCTGCTTAACAGACTAAAGGAAAATGATGCTGTTCTTTGCTACTCCTAATTTTTTCTCCTACCTATTTTGTTAATTTAAAATCTAACTCCAGTGCTAGCAGCTCAGCACCCAACTTTAGTCAAATAAAAGTTTAGTATTTCCGGTGCATTTTAAAGCTACCCTTTGTTTTGGTGTATGCTACGAAAAAGAAGGCATCAAGTTGTATTAAAAACGTGCTAGCATCTGTTAAGAAAGAAATAACAGCAAGTGGCAAAATTCTGACTCTGCTAGTAAAGACACAGTCTGCCCTCTAACATCTCTGAGAACATGAAGCCTGCCTTAAAAACTATACAAACAAAACCTGAAACCAATCAGGAAATCAAGCAGAGAGAGATCCTGAAACATAACGTCCTAAAATACAAATATTGTAGTTGTATAAGATATAAATACACACACATACATATATACACAAAAATATACATGCAAAGTGCTGTTGTGTGGGAGTGTGTGTGAAGAGACAAAAAATTAAAACAAGAATTCAGTGCTCAGCATTTATTTCTAAATGGCACCTGACACAGAACAAAATACAGGCACCACATAACAAGGGACAAAAATTACCAAAGAGATCTGAATGCCATTCCTTGTATAAAGTGTTTATGCACAGTAACAAAGTAATAAAACCATGCAGTTATAAAACAATGCTTAAGAAATTCATGTAAAATGGACCTATCTTTCAGAAGGATTACATTAGATGCTAAAAATGCCATTTTTAAAAGCAAAAAACCCCTGTATCTCAGCACCTCTGTTCCACTATGAGCACATGAAGGCAAAATTTACTATGTTCTATTTATCACCTCTAAGAATACACTCAGTGAGTTGCTGCATCACCATGGATACACCTACCTGGTGGTTTCATACCTGCGTTCACAGGTCTTGCTGCTGCTGCAACCATCTGCTCCCGACGAGGATCCTGGTAGCTCATTTTACTTATAAATTCAATGGCAGCTTCTATACTACGGTTGTTAGTTTGTCTAAGAGCTTGTACAACCATATCCTAAAGAAAAAATGATATACAAAAATAATTTACAAGAAAATCACAGAAAATGCCAAAAATCATGGTTATTTAGCTAAACATCCTTCACTAATTTTACCAAAGTAACTTTACAAAGTATCAATTTCTCTCAATTATTTTAAAACAAATTTTAAAATGTCTTCTCCAGAAGAGACCATCCAAAATAGTACCCAGTCTCAATATTCAGAAAAAAAGTTAACTTGTTGAAGCACTATAGTTTGAGGTGAATCATGTCATCTTGCTAATCATACAACAGCTTGGTCATACAAGCATTTTTTACTGCAGGGCATTATCCAGGTAACAGGTTACATGATGAACAGAGGTCCCTTCCAATTTAAGTTATTCTATAAAAGATATAAATAAATATAGATGGCCTAATGTGAAATTTGGATCTTTTTAGTTCAAAAATTCCTCCTGATGAATACAACATTACCAGCAGAAACTCTGTTTATTACTTTTGTGGTAGATTTAGGTAGGCTCTGTGTTTTAGAGATCCAAATCCAAGATTTGATCTGATGGACAAGCCGATCTCCGTCAATGGAAAATGTATTAAGGGCCAGTGGCTTTTCCACTGACTTGAATGAAATAAGGTCAAGCAACTAAGGTACAATTCCAGAGATGGTGCTCTCCAATTTATATAGAATGAGATTTGTACAGCTGACCCAACAATTTTGAGACAAATCCACAGCATAGCTCCTCCATAGCTAAAGCACACTGACTTTAATGATTTGTTACAGCCATATTTTGCCGTATCAAAGCAATCACTTCAGTTCACATGACGTTTGAAGTGTTATACAAACTACAAATGGCAGCATTCACCTCCTACTCAAACCAGTGGGACACCAAAGAGAGCTCAGAACGGAAGCTGTCATTACCAACTTCAAATTGAAAACCACATTTCTACTTCTATCATTTTTAACACTCAAACATGCAAAATTACATACAACCTTCAGAAACAATTATTATATTAAGTGAACAAAACAGAACCTTTAAAAAGGATTTAAAAAAAAAAAACTATACAGTAAAGTTGTCTCAATCTTTACAGACCAGCTGATAAAATAAAAAGCATATACAATATTTTCAGCTCAAAAATTTGGTTACCTATGTGATATGAAGTATTCAATGCCTTAAAGAGTATCACCTTACACAGAACATATGAGGATTGAACTTGAACCACAGTAAGCAAATGAGACTTTTTGTAAGCTATTTAGGATAAAAAGCCCCAAGCACAATGAACATCATTGTACCCTGATTATTATACACACACACACAAATATATACATAAAAAACTATATATATACACACACGTGATTATCTGTTCCACTTTAACTGCTAATTCTACCTACTACCTGAGGGATGCGGGGAAATAACAAGAATGTTTGTGATATTTAATTAAACAAAAAATTCAGTACATTTTGAGACAGTCCAACTAAGAAAAATACTTTCCTACTTCAGCTGTATCTGTTCCTAGTGGCGTATGTGGATGAGTGCCATAAGGGCTATTGTGGTGACACAACTGTAGGTTAACACATGGCAGAAAGGACTTATGCTGGCACTGTGCCTGAAAAAAGCCCCATATAATCACAAGTGTCATGGGAATTCGCAGTTGTATCCAAGAACAAAGGGTAGGAGCAAAAGGCTTCAAGATACAAAGGATCCAACAAAAATACCAACTTAAGATACCTTTCTAGTTCATTATCCAGCCACATACCACAGACTTCAGTTTGCAAAACCAGCTGCAGGTTCAATCTGTAAAAATGGGTCTGAGAACTGAGATCTTTGAAAAAACAAATGCTGAGGAAAAACCAGTTAGTAGTTTTGGAGAAGCTCACTCTTGGTAGAGGTAGATCTCTCTGTAAATACCAAAGCATCACAGACAGCAGAACTCATAAGCTGGTCACTACTGCAAGCAGTGCATGCCTGTAAAGTTAATCCCTGTCCCAGTACTGTGCCTTTTTCCTTTGGAAAGATGAGTGGTTTGCTAGCTCTTTTTTCAACCTGCTTTTGTACCCAGGTTTACAAAGAAGGCAGGAAAACAAGTGTGATTTACTTTGATGCGCAGGTCCTGGTATAAACACAGGAGCTGTAAGTGTATTTGGTTTTCATTCCTGGAAACAACAATTCAGATTAATTTCCAAAATACTTGGTATTGCCTTTCAATTTACAACAGCCATATTGTATCAAACTATTTTAATTGAGAACAATCCAAAACTGCTTTGAGTATAAGAGGCAAAATCCATGTCCTCTCAGCCTAAAATTATATAAATAATTAAAAGATCCCACCACATAAGAACAATCTGGACAAGATGCTTAAAAAAACAAAGCCAAGTCTCTCTAAATCCTTCTAGTCCTCTTCTACACCCCCCCTATTACTGGTTTCATGTACTAATCAGAAACCTACCAGATTGTGAAGAAGCTTTTTGCTTATCATGCTGTTCAAACATTCCTTGACCAACACCCCCTCCAACATGCACTAATAGTTTATAGCTAGCAGAACACCAAATCTTCAAAATAAAACACTTTACCTCATCAAAGCCAGCAGCCTGTAAGTCTTGCAGCATTTGTCGATTAACTTCTGACGTTCCTTTGACAGCTGAGGTTGCTTCGTTCGCAAAAGGCAGAAGTGAGTTTCTTATCTCCTGCAAAACCTTATGATATGTTACAAATTTGGGGGGATTTCGGCCTTGTCTAGGATCTTCAGATAACATTTTGCCCATGCTGTGTTCAGCTTTAGCAGCATCTGAGGGTTTAGGCAAATTCCTGAGGCTCTCTCGTATTTCCTGTAGCATCTGCTGGCTGCTGCCAGTATAGTTACTGGCAGGAAAAGTTTTAGGCCTCATTTGTCTATAACCTTCTGGCTTCTCACTTCTCTTCATGAAAACATGTATATATGCAACCTCCACCAAGGACTCGCATACACCAGAATTCAAGGAAGACTGGCTGATGTCAGAACTTGTGAAAGCAGCGGCTGTTCACTGTGAAAACTTGGTTCCTGTAGTGCTGGAGTTTGTCACAACCCAAAACTGCTATTCTCTTAACAAAACAAAACCAAAAAAATCACATTAAACAGAGCAGTAAAAAAATTGACAATGTAGCACTGGTGGCAGTGAAATGTTCACATGCAATACTGCCTTCACAGATATTAAAAGCAAGCTAAGCAAATTCTTCAGGCAGTCTTTACTCAACCTAATTTACAAACCATGCTGGGTTTTTCACTGTCTGTTAACAACAAATGTTTTATGTGCCCCAAGTTTGAACAGTACTGAATTGCAGAGGATGTGGACAGAGCGAAAAGCAACTCCTCTGTGTTGTGGACAAAGCTTTCAAGAGCAGACATGAACCACTGGTGTGTGCTACCCAAGCACTG
Organism: Rhipidura dahli; assembly: GCA_013399225.1. NCBI lineage: Eukaryota > Metazoa > Chordata > Aves > Passeriformes > Rhipiduridae > Rhipidura > Rhipidura dahli. The sequence goes on along the minus strand of VXAC01004740.1, from coordinate 2,993,978 downwards.
CTTCTTTCCCTCCCCTCTCTCCTGTGTCCATTTGTCACCTGCGTTCTGTCCATCAACACTTTATAGGCAGAAAAGCCAACTACTACCCAGTTAGCCAGGATATGGCTAAATAAACCTTGCTGTTCAATGATTCTGACATCAAGCTCCACAGAAAGATGGAAGTGAGAAGTACGCCAGTAAGTGCATGTAATTACAGTGACTTATCCATTCTCTAGCAGTCACATATGTAAAAAGTAAACACTTGCCTAGCTCATCACATGCAACTTTGATTTCTTGTACCATCTGCCACTTGAATCTGTTTAAGGGTTCAGATCCTGAGGCTGTCACAGTCTCTTAGCTCAAGTCTCCTTGAACCAGTCTTTGTCAAAGCTTCAGTAATTTTAAAATTTATTTTACATAAGGGAAGATGAGAGCAGGAAGAGAATCAAAGAAAATTTAATCTTTTTTTTTTTTTACTGTAAAATTGTTTAACAACTCAAGCATCAAATTTGCTGAGAGCATAGCTATGACATTTGGTAAGGGAAACAGAATTTTCTGCCAAAAGCCAAATAAAAAACGTTTGCATTTTGAAGGCGCTGACTCATCAGGGAAAGAGCCCTGTGTCTGCAGAGAACTCAAATCTCTGTATCCAGGCTGGGCATTAGTTAGTACTGCAACTGCCATGGCACAGAATAAAGCAACCACAGTGAAACACTGAAGAAATTGCAGAGAATTTGCCTCTTTACAGTATCACGAAATAAAACTTTTTCAGTCTCTACTGCTTCACAGAGGAAGATCAGTTACTAAGTGCAAGATAAACTAAATGTTTCAGCACTGCCTTTTCCTCATAGGCAATAAAAATGGTGAAGCTCAACTCACACTGTTCCTTTACTACTGTGTTGCTAGACATAAATTAAACAAGTATCTAAATTTTACAGTCTACAAAACCATCACTCCTTCTTCATTCAGCTTTCATTTCTATAATACTTGCACTACCATAAACCAATTCATGATTAAACAACTGACGAAGAATATGACAAGTTAATAGGAAAAAGAACTCTCTAAAACACATGGAAATTACATGAGTGAAATACTTGTGCTACCTGAACAAAACCTGAAAGCTGGGAAGTAATACATAAATGAGGTGTTTCTGTGAAAAGAAACACCAAGGACATCCACTTAATCCCATTCTCCTTGGAAAATCATTTTAGAAATAACAGAATTTCTCTCATGAAACTATCTAAATCTTAAGGGGTATAACTGCACCCACAAGCTTTCTTTGCATTGTGATAAGTTTGAAACCTTAGGTAAGTGTAGTTGGGTAGTTATATATTTTTTTAATTCAGTCTGATAACATGTAATTCTTCAGTGCTCACTGAATAAGATCATCAGACAGAAGAGTGAATTTTAATAGTTAACAGTGAAATTTTGCTCAAAGTATTAAGAAATCCAGAAATCAACAGAAAGTACAGAATGAGAGCAATAAAATGTAATTTAATTTTGGCCACTTTCAAAATAATTTTCCAAACATGCCATATTTAAGACCACATTGAAAATACTTGGTGGAAAACTTTTTCCAAAGAAAATGAAGCAAAACCTTGACAAAATACCCATATATAAGCTTTTAACAAATTCCAAAGACCTGGAATTCAGGAGAAAAGAGGAATCTTGTACCTACATATTTTACAAATTTCATCTCATATTTCAGTATTCATTTTACAGTTACACCTCAGGTAGCTGAGACAGACAAATCTAACACCCCTAAGACAAATCAAGGTTAAATTAACAGGACACTTAAAACATAAATCGGGAGCAATCTTGGAAAATAAAGCTGCACTCTCCCTTAAATTTTTAGCAGCAGCTTAGGTTTAGGAGTGTAAACCAGCCAGGCCACCTATCTCCCACCACTTACTAAAGACAACACAACTGTTTACATGGCCACACAGCGTGACCTAAGCTAAGGAACTTACCCAAATAAATAACTGGTTTTGGTGGGTTGTTCCTTTTGGCAGCACTGATGGGTACCAGCATGTGAACATGAAGCTAAGTCTTAATTCTCGGAAAACAAATCTAATTAGTCCTCCAGAAAGCAGGAATTACTACAATTCACCTTGTTTTATACATGAACCTCAAAATTCGCAAGTCACCTCTACTCAGAGACTTTTGCACACATTTTAAAGGAAGAAAGTGTTGACTGCTGAGTAAGAAATGTATCTCAATTTTGTACTTCTAACTAGCAAACACAACTGTATCCAAGGGAACTGATGTCTATTCCCCCTTGTAGTTTTGTGTCCTTAAATGATCTGTTTGTTAATACAGCTGTTTCTGCTGATTAAATTCTCTTCTCCAAAGGAGTAGAATAAAATAATCTTTTACTTCTTTTCAAAATCTGGGAATACAGTATTTTCTTCTACAGGTCAAACTGTAAGGGAAAAAAACCTCCACCTTGTTTTTTTCAAATTACAATCATGAAAGATGGGACTTATATAAATAAGTGCTTGAATGAAAACTCAAAAGTGTTCAAGGCCAGGCTGGATGAGGCTTGGAGCAACCTGGTCTAGTGGGAAGTGTTCCTGCCCATGACAGGGGGTTGGGACCAGATGATCTCTAAGGTCCCTTCCAACCCAAACCAGTCTGTGATTCTCTGAAGGGCGGCACACAATTGTCAATGAATCCCATGATTTTCTGAGGAAAAAAATACATACCTTTGTAATATAACTCTAATATTCCTAATAAAAATACTTTCAATGTTCGTATTTCCAACTGAGTACTGAATGTCACATATTAATATATTTATGTGCCCTCTCTCATGTACCTATTCTAACAGCTTATTTCACACACAATCAGAATGCTTCACTGATAGAGATAAAGAAAATAACAGAGACTTTGAAAGTCCTAAAATTAAGTTTGTAGGGACTTAGTTCAGACCAACTAAAGGAAGTTCTTCTTTCAGGTAATAAGTCATTGAGCTGCAAGAGCAATTTCCCAAAGGATGCATTTCCAGTGCTAAAAGTTTCCATAGGATGAGGAGAAAACTGGACCCTGAAATTAGCACATAAGCACAACTGCATACGGTCAGAGAAACAAGAGCTGGAAAGAACCAGAAGCCGGCTGAACACTAGAACATTGTGCATTCACTCCGTTTGTTTCCATTCTTACGCTCTGCTATCTCCTTTAGCAGCATACAGCTCTTCTACGTACGCATGGATTCCCGGGAGCAGCAGCACTTATTTCAGGCGCACCTCGGAGCGAGCTTCACGGCTAACAACAGCAGGGCAGCCTTTGAGCACCAAAACCCCACTGCGCTGGCTCAGGCCGGCACCGATTCCTGCAGGACAGCAGGACCCAGCCTCCCAAGGACCACGCAGGCCAGGAGGGTTTCACCGCCGGGAGTATCCCCAATGTGCCCCACTGGGACACCTGCGCTTCTGTCGCCCCGCCGGCCCCAGGCCGTGACCTGAGGTCGCTCCCGCCACGGCCGCGTCCCGCAGAGGGCCCAGGACCGCCGGGCCGAGCCGGACCGGGCCCGTTACCGCCCCGACCCCCCTGCGGCCCCCCGCACGGCGGACTCTACCTGCGGCGAGAAGGCGGCGGCAGCGCCCCGGGCGCNCCGGCCGCGGCCCTTCCCTTCCTTCCTCCCGCTCTCCGCCCCTCGGCGATGCCGCCAGCGCCCGCTCGGTCCCTCCGCCAGCGCCCGCCGCCGCCTCGGGCCGCTCAGTTCGGCGCCGCCATTTTGTCGGTGTCCCCGCCGCGGAGCCGCCCGGATATGGGCACATCCCGGCCTGCCTCGCGCGGCTCCTGCCGCTCCCGGATGGAGCTGCGGCGGCTCCCGCCCGCCCCGGCGGGGAGCGGCAGCGCCCTGTAACCCCTGCGAGCCCGCCGCACACGCACCGCACAGACCCCCGCGCTGCCGGCTGGCAGGCACCGCTTGCTCCTCCCGGGCCAAGGCCGAGCACCATGGACAAACTCCGATCTTCTGATTTTCCGATTTTCTCTTAATGGGGGGAGAAAGCTCCGCCGAGCCTCGTGATGCAGCTGATGCCCGAACGATGGACTCGTTACAAACCAGCAGGAAGGAAAACCCACTGGTTAGCACTCGGAGTGATCCATTTCATTCCCATCTTTTGCATTTCAAATAAATCGGGAAGCTAAATTTAAGCTGCTCTAAGGAGCTCATTGGCCACTGAGTACCTTGCGCTGCAGAGGGAGGACAGCCCTGTCCCCAGCGCATCATCCAGCTCCTGCAGCCAGAAACACACGGAATGTGGAGCAGGTAAGGTGTTCCTGCCACTGCAGAGCAAGGCCACTCGCATTGATGCGAATGAAAGTACGCTCTAAAGTGGTTATGGTGGAAATGCCATGTAACACCTCATAACAAACCTGTTCCTGCCCAAATACAGGGGTTTCTCCATCCTTCAGATTGTATACCCAGGATCAATCCAAGTAAATTCCTGCACACACATCTATTCGAATTATATCAGACCACTATTCTTGTGCAAAACTTTTTATTAAAAACAGAAAGGGTTCTTTGTAACAAAAAGCAGGTACAATGCTAATAATAAAATTAAACTTTTCAAAGATTTCAATAAACCAGAGGTGAATTTTTGACAAAGACTATGTCTCAAGTTTAGGAAGTCTTACACCTGAAAACACAGCCAACACATCTGTCAATTATGACTCATTAATTATAAACCCCACTTTTCTGTTGGGAGGTTTACCGGTACATTACCACGTTTTAACATGCAGCATCCATGAAGAAGCTGTAAAAAATTCAAAATAATGTCGCTAGAATGCTTAGATTCCTACAGAACCTTTCACATTTCATAGCTTTAACAGTTTTCCTTCCAACTCTCTTAAACTAACATTAAAAGTTATGTTCCCCTATATATATATAAAAAAAACCTCAGCTTAAAAAAAAACCCCCATCTCAGGTGACATAAAAAGAATTTCCAAGAACCCCACAGTTTCGCTTTAGAAATAATACTTGAAAAATATCTTTACAGGGAAAAATAAAAATCCAAGGTTTACCTTTTCTTCGGCTTTATGTGCGTGTGTATTATGGACATCACTTTACAGCAAAGATCTTGCCTTTAGTGACTACTTTCCTGCTTGTCAAAACCAAGCAGGCAGCAGGGAAGAAACAGCATGTAAGCTTGCTCAGTTACCCATCGTAGAGCATCAGCAAGTGACAGCTGTCAGAATCTGAGGTTCCTCACACTTCTTCTGCAGCACCAGGACCAAGCTGAGGCCTCTCCCACACATGCCAAAACCAGACTTAGCGAGTAGCATTAAGAATGAACCTGACATTTCCCAGTCAGTCAAGCTGATCAATACTTCAAAGGGATACCGCAGTCACTTCATGCAAAAAGTTGTCTGTTCACATAAATAGCCTCTGCATCAGTACCATATACTAGGCATGGTCCAAGAACATCTAAACTATTCACAGACAAAGTCTGATTTGGAATTAGGTTGGTGATTTCCATGCGGTCTTTGGTTGGATCGTTGCTTAGCCAGGCACTTACTACAGACTGGTTAATGGTACTGTGGGAAAGATAGGCAGTGCTTCTTCCTCCTAAAAGAAGGAAAGAGGGAAGACAAGAAAATAAGTTTCAATTTAGTTTATAGATTTTTAGAATCTGGAGAAACACAGTAGATATGGATCAGACATAACAAACATAATTTTACATTTAGTCAGTTTTCAGATTAGTTGGGATGTCATTTCTTTGGTCATTTCTTTATTTTTAAGGAAAAAATAGCTTTAAAAAATCAGGTACTTGAAGTCATTACAGAAACCTTCTACCAGCTCTGCAGTCAGTTAAGACAAATCTCAACAGCTATGTACTTCTCTCACTTAATAGACAGCATAAGGACCTCCATGTTTTTCTAGCCAGGTACTAAAGCAAGGACAGAAGAACAAAGGTCTTCAAAAGAGTGTCTTGCTCTATTTGGGGTTTTCAGCCCCCACACTTACTCCCTACTGGCTCCTCCTCCCTACTTACTCTGCAGCGATATACCTATATTTGACTTTGAATTTCTCCCACATAATATTTTACATTCAAATTCAACTGTCACACTATGAGAACTGTCATTCAGCATAAAATTAGCAGGTGTCTAAAGTGATGCTGAAAGATTAATACTTCATATGTTGTAATACTTGAAAACATGCAGAGTGCAACTTGAATCAGTAGTCCTATCACTTCCATATATAAAACTTTACTTTGAATGACAACTTTGAGGCCAAAGGCAGCAGGTGACAACTGAAAGCTTCCCCACAATTTGCAGTCTAAAGTAGCAAGCTCTTAGCAGTCTTTGTAATTAGAATGTGAAAATAAATGCTTATATTAAGTCAGTATCATAACTTTAAAATCCTGCCACCATGCAAAAGGATCCAGTTTCATTCACTCAAAGTTCCAATTATTACCCTGAATTGTATACTCATACTTCCACTCTCATTAACCTATCAATTATTTCGATATTCTAATTTAGTGTAACTCCATCAGAGACTCAGTAATGTCAGTCAGGCTGTCTCCATCTCTTTTCTACATACAGATAACTTTTAAACCAACACAATCTATCTTTGAGATCATAGATGTGCCCCTTCCCACAATGGTCAGAGTAGCAGATTAAAAAAGCCCAAACCAGACTTAAAAAAACCCTTGCACAACTGTTTGCTGTATAAGTAGTTTTCCTCAAGTGCCTATCAGGGCTTGCTTTCTAAGAAAAGAAACCTGCTTTTAATTTTCTGTATTAGGATTGTGTTATTAATTGGGTCACGTGAGAACACTGACTGTAATGATGTTACCAACTGACAAATTCAGTGCAGGTGGACTTCAAACAATCTTACCTTGATGAAGAAAAGATGGTTTTTCTGATACACTTGTGGAAGTATCCCAGTGCCAAAGAGATCCATCTTCAGAACACGTAAATAAATGATCAGGGTCGGAGGGATGGAAGTGAACTTCCCACACTGGAAGTATTAAACAAAACCACTTCAGAACAAGTCTCAAGTACTTTGATCAATGCATTGGATAGTGTGATACAGACGTGCATTTACAAGAACCCGTGCTTCCATCAAAACCTTTCATTTTTAACTGTGTGTGGGTAGGAAACCCAAAGCCCCATCCTAAGTTATATACTGCAGTTTCCCTCTGTTGGCAGGGGGAAAGAGGGAAAGAAAAAAGAAGAAAAAAAAAAAACAAAAGAAAAAGACCCTATTTTGTTGCATTTTCAGTACTGTGAAAATTGTTAAAGTCTTACCTGAATTCAGGCATTCTGCATACTACCATGTATCCCTGCTATTAAGTTTAAATCTGCACACAGCATGCATTCTTTCCCAGGACACACATTATTTATTGTCTGAATACCACAATTGCACAAGACATTTAAGTAAGTAAAATTTAATATCAAGACAAACTTTTACTCCTTTAATGTAATTGTAGCATCAAATCACACAATTTTCAGCATAAAATTGCCACCTTGTTTATGTAGTTAACAGGAAAGTGAGCTGTTTCAGCACTGTGGAGGCACAAAATGAATGTTGAGTCTCCCCTTCTTCCTCATGTTTAAGTTAGTATCTGCATTCTGCTTTACTCTTATCTGCCTAACATCGCACCAACTTCCATGACTATTTATACACTTACTCTGCTAGAAACACAACCATTCTGATCAAATGCATCTGCTCATTAAAGAATTGCTTACTAAGTCTACTTTTAGTTTAGATATAGTTCACTTTTAGATAAGAACAGTCTCCGATACAGGGAAGGAAGCCAACCAGATGAAAACATATGGAGTAGTAGTATGTTGGGAAAGGTATAGAGACAAAGGTTATGGAGGGATACAGAGTGAGGAAGGCTAAGGAGAAGCTGGAACTGAACATGGCAAGATTAAAAATAGCAGGAAGGACATCTACAGGTATGTCAGCCAGAAACACCAAAGAAGGTGTATGTCCTCCAATAATCAATGCTGGAGAACTGGTAACACTGGACAAGGAGAAGGTTGAGCTATTCAACAATTTTCTTGCCTCAATCTTCAACAGCAACCTCTCTTCCCATACCTCTCAAGTGTATTGATTGCAAGACAGGGTCTGGGGTAGCAAAGTCCTTCCCACTGTGAGAGAAGCTTGGGTTCATGATCACCTAAGGAACCCACACATACATAAATCTATGTGATGCATCCCAGAGTCCTGAAGGAATTGGATGATGTAGTTGCCCAGCCACTCTCCACATATGAAAAGCTATGGCAGTCAGGTGAAGTACTAGGGAACCAGAAAAAGGGAAAGATGGGCACAAACCCATGTTTAAAAAGGGTAGCAAGGAAGGCCCTGAGAATTACCAACCTGTCAGCCAACCTGTCAGCCTTGGCTCTGGTCCTGGGAAAAACATGGAGCAAATCCTCCTAGAAGCTATGCTAAAACACATGAAGGACAGGGAGCAATTCAAGACAGCCAGCATGGCCTCACCAAAAGCCAGTTCCACCTGAACAACTTAGTGAGCCTCCCTGACAGAGTCACATCAATGGACAACTGAAAGGCTATATATGCTATTTATCTGGACTTCTGTGAGGCCTTTGAGACCATCTCCCACATCCTTTTAAACTGGAGAGATATGGGTTTGATGTGTGGACTGTTCAGTGGATGAGTTGATGATGGTTGGATGGTCCCATCCATTAGGCAGTAACAGCTCAGCTCATCCAGATGGATGTTGATGACAGGCTGTGTCCCACAGGGGTCAATACTGCAACCAGTGCCATTTAATGTCTTCATCAACAATATGGATAGTGGGATCAAGTGCATCCTCAGCAATTCTCTAGACAACACCATGCTGAGTGGTTTAGCTGATACACCTGAAGGACAGAATGACATCCAGAGGGTCTGGACAAGCTTGAGAAGTGGGCCTATAAGGACCTCATGCAGTTTACCAAGACCAAATGCAGGGTGCTGCACCTGCGTCCAGGCAACCCCTAGTACCAACACAGGCTGGGGATGAACAGATGGAGAGCAGCTGTGCCAAGGACTTGGGGTGCTGGTGGATGAGAGGCTGGACATGACCCAGCTACGTGCATTTGGATCCCAGAGAGCCAGTTGTATCCTGGCCTGTCTCAAAAGCAGTGTGGCCAGCAGGGTGAGGGAGGGGATTCTGCACCTCTGGTTTGACCTTGTGAGACCAAACCTGGAGTGCATCTGGCTCTGGAATCCCCAGTAAAAGGACAGGAATCTGTTGGGACTGAATCCAGAGGAGGGACACAAAGATGATCAGGAGGCTGGAACATCTCTCCGATGAGGAAAGGCTGAGAGAGTTTTGATTATTCAGCCTAGAGAAGACAAGGCTCCAGGGAGTCCTTACAGCAGTTTTCCAGTACCTGAAGGAGGCCTACAAGAAAGCTGGAGAGGGACTTCTTATCATGTAGTGATAGACAAAGGGGAATGGCCTTAAACTGACAGAGTAGGTTTGGATTGGGTATTAGGAAGAAATTCCTTACTGTGAGGGTGGTGAGGCACTGAACAGGCTCATTCACAGAGAAGTTGTGAATGCCTCATCCCTGCAGATGTTCAAGGCCAGGTTGGATGGGCCTCTGAGCAACCTGGTCTAGTGAAAGGTGTCCCTATCCTTAGCAGGGGAGGTAGGAAGTAAATGGGCTTTAAGGTCCCTTCTAACCCAAACCATTCTATGAGTCAATGAAGTAGCAAGTATGTGATTGTTTTCTACCATAGTTACAACATCTTATTTTTACAGAAATCAGAAACTTCTCTAAAATGCCACTTTCTTCTCCCCCCTCCATTTCAGATACTTACTTTCTGCTTCATGAGCATTTAGCAGGGACACTGGCATAGTACCCTGCCTGATGTCCCATATACTCAGCATTCCATCCTGGCCCCCTGTGGCCACAATATGCTGCTGATTGGGATGCCTATCCACACAGTGCAATGGAACTCTGTCTCCTGCCCTGCAAAGAGAAAAAACCAAAACAACCAAATAACCCAAACATGAATTTTTTATTTAGCTTCTATTTTCCCCTTCTTAATCCCTAGGAGCATTGACAAGTGAGGTACCAGTATCGACACCACCTTCAATTCCTGTAGCATCACCCCAAGCTGAAGGCACATGACATCTACTGGTAACCAGAGGTATGGCAATAACATGAAGCTACAATCGGATGAGGATCAGGTTCTGTGCCACATGGTACAAATCTGACACGGACACAGCATCTGACAGCCTTACAGGAGTGAGAGAGCCTTGCATCCAAATAATATTCTACATATACCTACAATAATAATATTCTGATGTATGATATAATTATATTTTTAGTATATACTAAGAGTTAAAAAGGGAAACTGGGCACTAACAAAATCAGCTACCTAAACCACAGTCTATGAACAGCAGTGGGAATTATTACACAGACAACAACAGGATTGAAACCTAGCTCATTTTTTTTCTCACAGTACCTTGTAAGGCACAAAGTTACCATGCAAATACACTCCAAATGCCAGGAACCTTACATTAGGCCAGTGGAGAAAAGCAAATATAAACAGGTAAAGAGTTTTGGGTCGAGGATTGAAAGTTTTTTCCTCAAAGAAGAGAAGTGTACAGGTGTAATAGGTCCTCAAAAGTTAAATCATAAAACAGACCAGCTAAGCGCAATGCTTAATCACAACAGTGGTTCAGTCATTTAGCAGTCTGCTTTTGCTTATTTAAATACCAAAGAAGTTAAAATCCTTTTTAAAAAATCAGTAATTTATCATCCTGTTGTTAGAAAGCTATTAGGAAAGATTTGAATCAGATTATATAAAGTAGAACATGCTTTTCAGTAAATAAGCAAAAAAGTGGAAGTCTTACAAAGAAAATATTTGAGATGGTTCATTTCTTTGCTGTCTGAGGTCCCATATTTTTAACTGTCCAATAGAATTTACTGTCAAGATCTCAGTTGTGCGAAGGAAAGTCACTGCATGGAGTGTACTGCTGTCTGCATTGTCTGCAAGAGATGAGGAAAGCATTCAGGTAAACCTATGGAATGCTAGTCTCCATTTAATGGCAACAAAATAACTCTTAATAGAGAACAGAACAGGTGCTTAAGCATGTTCATAACCTCTGCAGTTTCAGGGTCAGAGACGGTCTGGTATCTGCAAATACCCTGTGAAAAAGGAGCCCTTAATTACTATATCAAACACTACTGAGACAAATCTGTAAGAAGGTGGATTAAATTAGCTCTGGTGATTACAGAACTACTTGTTGATTTGTAAGATTTCTTTTTGTAGCTCCTAGAAGAACAATCAACTCAGCCAAGTTTGTGGTTTTCGGAAGTTTTCTTTATATGCCCAGCACCTATGGAAGCAGCTATGGAGCTTTTCATAATGGAGTTCTGAACACAAGAAACATTAACTCTGGCTGAGAACATTAAGAGGTTTTTATGCAGAAACACTTAATTCATCAACTTTTAGACTTTTTCTGAACTGCCAATGTACTATCAAGTTAAACCTGAATTATCCTGTGCTTATTAATAACTAAATAGCAAGGCTTTTTTTTTTCAGGTCCTTTTCTCCAGTGCTTATTTTTGTCAGAGTAATTTACCATGTCAAACAATTCACAACTTTGACGTGAAACTTTTGAGGCCTTCTGAAAAAACATTTCCTTTTTTATATATATACACACACATATATATAAGACACTATTTTCTTTTATTTCTGTTACTATATATAAACTTTTCATCTTTATTATGATGAAATAACTTTGTTAAAGTCTACTTTGACCACAAGTATTTTAAAATTCTTTGTGCAAGCCCATACTGAATATATAAGCAAATTATTATCTTTCTGCATAAGATGGAAACATTTTCTGATATTGAGACCAAAAGGTTACATCTATGCTTGGTTACAGATACTTGAATTACTTTTCTGCCTACTGTTTAAAAGAAAGCAGAGACAAAGAAAACACTCACCAGAACACCATTAAAAAGAAATGTATTACTGAACACTGGAGTTCTACAGGATTTAAAGTTTTATGACAGACTAACACTAAGTGGTTTAGCAATGATACACCTTTATGGCTCCAAAAGATTTTTACATAATCTCTAACTTTAGAGGTTTTTTCTCTACCTTAACTGACTACAAACTTATACACTTTGTACTCTTAAATCCACTGAACAATAACAAAAATACCAAGGCATTCCTTGACAACTGTGGAATGGGGTACAAGAGTTCTATCTTCACGTTAAGGATTCAGCTTAGTGCCTGGGAAATGTCAAGGTGTCATTGAACTGGCAACTAGTAAAACAGATTGCTTACACCATAGAACTCCATCCTGAAGAACCTGAGAGCATCTTCCAAGATGTTCTCTCTTGTCCCTCTCCAATTTTTACTGTGACACCATGAACTTACAAATACCTGGATGAATAGAGAAATATATCTGAAATATACTTCAAGTATTTGAATTCTGGGGGGATATAGAAATAATCTGGAACAAACACATTCAACCTGGAGTATCGAAATCAGTTTTCAACTAACTTTTTTGTTTTGTTATAATAAGCTGAAAACCAACCAACCCCCTCCAAACAACTAATATAAATAGATATTTGACATACCTATAGTTCTTACTGCATCTTTTTGGTCAGCTCTGAAGAGATTTATTCTACCATCTTCTCCAACAGTGACAATTTCTGGGTTGTTGCAGACGACTCCAGTACAGGCTGCTCCACCACAAGATGTGTCTTGATCCACATGATAATGGGCTTTCTCCCATCGATGGTTGGCAGATAACGTCTAAATAGTAACCAGACATGAAATTATGGTCTTAAATAATGAACTTGATAGAACAAAGCTTTCAGAATACTCATGAAACCAGAAACAAGCTCCAGGAAAGCCACACTGTCTCATGGGAATGAGAGCCTCCTATACAAATATGAATCAAGAGATCTAAATTTTCATCAACTCTTAAGCACACAACCTTTCCACAAAACATTAATTATTTCTTATCTGAACCAGCATTTCACATGATCTAGCAATTAGAAAGAACACTATGGACTATAAAATGTCTTTCACTAGACTGATGTCTTCAATCCTTCCCCAGGACAGGGAAAAATAACTGAGGCCCTTAGAAAATAAAAGGTCAGATTCAGATCACTATTGCAAAGAACTTAGTTTATTTCAGGTACCACACCAAATTATTAACAGATATTCACCTTTATTGTGTCATTGTGAGCATATATAAAAGAGTAATTATGCATTTGTTTTCAGTGATTTGCATTCAAAGCAAAAGATGACAGAGTTTACATATCTTCCTTCACATGACACTCATGAGAGTTCATACATAATTTGTTAAAATTGAACATGAGTCATTTAGTTCAAGAAGGCAAAAACTCTGAAAAGGCAGGTACATGTTCTTTAATGCCCACTACCCCAAAACACTCCAATCTCTTAAAGTATGTTTTCAATGAATGGGCTGTTTGGTTACAGATACACAGGAGGAGACACCCCAGTCTTTCTCACTCTGGAATCTAGCTTATGTAGCATGCGTGCAAAACACTTTTTTCTTTCCTCGTATGTATAAAGTCGGAGCTTTTTTTAACAGACTTTAAAAAGAAATATATTTTGTTAGGCAGATGTTTCTTATGCTAAGATCAAAGTGACCTGTCTTACAGAGAATAGCATCTTAAAGCCAGTGTATGTAACATACCTGGTTATTCTGATGATGACGGAATATAGTTACAGTTCCTGTTGATGAGGCAACCACAATTCTCTCTTGATCCAAAAACTATACAGAGATAATAAGAATACTATTAGTCAATGTTAGTACCAAGGTGCTAACTTTGATTTTAAAGTAACCTAAATTATTGGTAGGTAGAGGGGGGGGGAAACCCACAAAAACCAAACTCACAAAGCAATATTGATCGGTTTTGTCCTTTTCCTTCATAAAAATATTTGGCCAATCTCAACATTTTGACAGCTCACTCTCACTTAACTTCTCGTAACTGACAAACCCTTAAAAAATACTAATCTATTCAACACCGATGTTTTACCTGCATATCCATAACATCACCGTTGTGCTGGATGTCACACAGCAGATGAGGTTCTCCATGATATTCACCATTGAGGCCCGCATTTCCAAGGTCGCCAACTGACCAAATGGAGACCCTATTATCCTGAACGGAAACGACACCACATTTACTCGAAAATACTTTTGAAAGCGCCTAGCGATAAACCTCAGCCAGGGAAAGCAATAGGCTGCGGGCTGCGCACCACTCCTGAGGAAGCCGCCGCCGGCCGGAGGGAAGCGCTTGCCCAGGGGGATAACGCTGCCGTGCGGCGGGGCGGCCCCGCGGCTTCCCTGGGGACGCGGGCACGGCACAGTCAGCGAAGGGCGGGACTGCCGGGCCAGGCAGTGCTCACGGCCGGCTCCGGCCCCGCTCTCCCGCACCAAGCGGCGGAGGCGCAGGGGACCGAAGCGGCGTGGGGTGCCGCCGCCGCCCGCCCCGGGGGGAACATCGCGCGGCGCCTCCGGGCCCTCCCGGCCAGTACCTCATTGTCCCAGGAGCCGGTGGCGAAGAGGTCGGGGGGCTGGAGCGCGGCTGCAGGCAGGGGCCGCCAGCGCGTCCGGCTGATCTTCTGCGACACGAACTTGGCGCTCACGTCCTCCATGGCCGCGCCCGCCCCGAGCCCGCTCCCGCCCGCCCCGCGNTGCCCGAGGTTACCGGGATCTGGTGTGCCCTGCCTGGCCCCTGCCGGCCGCTGCACCGGCGTGTCGGCTCGGCGTCGTTGCAGGTCGAGTCCGGAGAGGAGGAAATACAGGAAGAAGTAATCGTGCTGCTGTGTTACCTGTCTGTTCGGCTGGGCCGCGTCTGCCGGAACGTTGTGTCTGGTGTCACCTTTGCATGACGTGCACCAACTTCTGTTTTCTCAAAATGAGTGACTTACACGGTGACTGGTCTAGATCTGCTTTAAAGTATGCCCTGCTTTCAGCTGGGATTAGGTTAATTTTCTTCCTAATAGCTGCCACAGCGCTGTGTTTCGGATTTAGTGTGAGAATAATGTTGATAACACACTGATGTGTTACTTGTTGTTGTGTGGTGCTTACCCCAGGCTGAGGTCTTTTCAGTCCTCGCTTTGCAGGTGAACGAGAAGCCAAGAGGGAGCATGGCCAGGACGGGTGACCCTATATACTGGGTGGCATTGGCCATGAGGGACCAATTGCTGCCCAGGGACACGCTATTTATCTTCTTTGATTTAAATATCAGAGTTATTAACAGAAGTTATTATTATCTCAACCGATGTTTTCTACCTTTGTTTTATTCCAGTCCTCCTCCCCATTCCCCCCAGGGTGGGATGGGGGGTCTCGTAGGGCTTACGTGACCAAATATCTGCCTGGTACTTGCTGGCTGGGGTTAAACCATGATAAATCAGATAATTCCGAGTGATACTCTCCTTGCTCTGACAGATTCCGACCTCTACAGAAATAAACAGAATGGGTTTTTTGTCCCAAATAGGATGTTAAATCAAACAGGAGCACACATGTACTTACTTTATGGTATTTCACTTGAGACCTAAACAACTAACTATGCAATAAAAAGTTCAGAGGTTAGTTGTAAACTAAAGGCTGACACAGTTACGTTGTCAGTTGTCATTTCAGAGGATGGCTATCGGTCCAGTCACTGCAGTGCGGTAAGGGTCTTTCTCACAAAGATTTTTACAACTTTGTTATCTGCTGCATCTTTTTCCAAAGCTGATGCTGCCAGGTCTCAGAGTTTCTTTCAGATGGATTTAACAGTGGCTCGGACAAATTTTCACCTGTGTTATTGCCGTTTTCCTGCTTAAGGCATCTGTCAGATTTCTGCTATGCAGCATTTTTGAGTTCCTCATTAGGTCTGCTATGCAGTTTTGTAACCCCTCAGGTGTGATACCAAATCAGTGATATTTATGTGCTGCATGCATCATTTGAACTTCATTTAACTTTTTTTTCCCCACAATTACATTCAGCAGAATCCAACACTGAACATATTCCAAAATCTGGATGCTAAAGTATCATCCATACTGCAAACATACCTTAAAACAGCTTTGTTGCACATGGCAGTAGCATTGTTGTTCTACAGCAGCAAATGCTTCTGGCACCCTTTATTAAGCTGCTGACGGCAGTTCTGCAAGTCACTGTCGACTCCAAGGGTATTTTCAGCTAATTCTTATAACATTTGTGAGAAATATCACTAGGGAGCCTCAGAATACAGCTACAGACCAGATAGCTAAAAATCGAAAACACTTTGGGATTATTGAAAATTTTATTAGGCAAATATTTTTGTTGTTTAGTTTGTGATTTCTGTGTGTATTTTTTACCTTGTGCTTTTGGATGGTTTCTTTCTTTGCTCAGGATTGCTTGTTCAAAAGCATTTGGGAAGTGTTAAGGGAAGTAAGTTTGACATACAGGCTTCTTTTCACTTAGAGGAAAAGAAGAGTCAGGTTTTTTTCCCCGTCCTACATTTTTTAAAGAAAATGTTGGCAGCATGTCATATGACAGAAGCGAGAGCTGTGATAGATTTAGGGCTGCCTTGTAAACCTTTAAATATATTCTCTGTGCTTGATCCCTATGAAAGATGTGTACTGTGTTAGTGTATCATTTCAGTGTAATGGCAGATTTAAATGAACATATAAAAGGAGGAAATAAGCACCAGGAGAAAATATGCCTTATCTAATATTTCTGAGGTTTTCAAAAAGGATGTTAAGTCTAGATGAAGCTTACTCTGAGAGTTGAATCCAAACATATCAGCTGAGACAGCAAGGAGCATGTATGGATTATCCTTAAATATGGCTAAAGCTAGGAGTGTTGAGTAAAAGGTAAGAAAACTCACATCATGCCTGTTTCTCTGAGAGAAGGTAGGGGCCCTGAGAACAAAGGCACTTACTAGATCAGTGGTTCTACTAGGGCAGGATAAAGCTAATTCTGAACTCGATTTGCTTATAATCTGCTTTCCTCCCATCACCCTTGAATAATATTTAAAGAAAGTTATTTGGAGATTCCAATGTTTACAGCTGGTAAGATTTCCTGGAGTTGTGCCCAGTTCATTCTCTTGAACAAGTACAGTCACTGTGCCCAGGTACTGCAGAGCAGATGTAACAGCAGAAGGCCAGGCCCTGAGTGCAATCAGAAGCCTTGCCCTTGGCTGGGGCTCCCAACTGGGCTGGGGCACCCTGCTCTTGGCCTGAGCTGTGTTGTAGGAGGGCTTTGTGCTCAGCCACATTGCTCAAATTTGGTGGCTGTCTTGACTTGGCACCTGACTTGTCACTTTGCTTGGTGGCGAAACCATTTCTGTACCCAGCCCTGCTCTGCTTGCTTTGCTTGGGCACTGTGGGATGGTGTCCTGCTGTGTCATCTGGAAGGCTCACTTTTCTTCATGAAGGGATCCCAGTTCTGCTGCTCCCTAATGGGGAGAGTCGCTGATGTGACTGGGTCATTCTCACCTCATCTTTGAGTGCAGAGCTGGGAAAACATGGATGCGGAGTTCAAAATAATGTAAACTTCTGAAATGGTAATACAGAAAGAAAGTACACACCAAACTGGCTTGAGCTGATAGGAAAAGAAGTGAGATGAAGGAGAGTGATTAAGTTAAAAACCAGAATGGAGTCAGGGAGAGGAGTGAGTGTAGGTGTAAAAGCCAATTAGCGTAGGGTTTGGGACATAACTGCGGAAATGTACAGCAGGAACATTTCACAAGGAATTTTCTGCTTGTGGTATGCTGAAGCAGATGGGAGCAGACAGTGATGAGCAATTTTTCAAATTCTTTCTAAATTCAAAGAATTTTTTAAAAATCCAATGGGCTTATGAGGTGGGAGGGAAGGGATGAAACAGAAATAGTAGCTTGGAGGGGTTTTTATATAAATGTATGTAAGTACAGCTAGAGGACTGGGATGTGGGTGAGTGTGCAGCAAAGGAGAAAAAGCCGATGTGCTTACAGTTAGTGGGATCTTCATGTCAGAACAATCATATGGTGGCTCACTCTGGCTGCTGGCATTCTTGTGCCTCTTCCCTAAGAGGACCATCCATGCAGCAGCTCCCTGGAGAGTTCTAGGGGGATGGCTCTACATGTCGAAGATGGAGGTGCCTGCAACTGACAGTGGGCATCCAGGGACCAAGGTGTTCACACTGGTTTGGACAAATGAGGGGGAGTAGGATACAGAACTCCTGAGTATCAGAGCAGATGGAGAGGTTCCACATGAATGATGATGGCCAGAAAACTATTTTTTTTTTTTTAATTTCTGCTTGTACTTAACTCTAGTAAAGAATGGCTGTGTTGCTTTTAGTTTCATCTCAATGGACGTGCTCCTCATAGGTTTTAAAAATGGACTCATGGCCTGGGATTGTAGAACAGAAAGAGTTAGGGGCTCCTATGTTTGTTTACTGCATAAATGGGTGCATCCTGCCACTACTGGTGCATGTTAGTTTCCCAGGGCCCTTTGAGGAAACTTGGCTTGTCTTAGAGCTGCTGGAAGCCTGCCAAGCCAAATGCTGTTTCCTTCACACATGCCTGGTATTCATCCAAGACACCCCAGATATTGCTAAGGAAGGCCCACACTTGTTTTAATTCTCTGAATACTCTTGTCAAGAACATGGCAAATAGATACATTCAGTTAGAAAGTGACTGGGCAAGACTGCAGACTCCTAAGGGAGAAATGCAGGCTTGCTCTTGGTGCTCTGTGACAAGCCTAAGCCTAATTCAAGCTGCTCCTGGTAAGCAGCATCAGTTTGTATATAAATGGTTTCTCTTGTGTTTCTGGTCTCTCAAGGGGGTAAGTATCCCTGGAATGCTTTTAAACATGGGCCAGCTATTTTCTTGCCAACAACCTCTCTATGTGAGAGCAATGCAGTTTGCTTGCATCTGACAACAGAAAATGTCTTTTACATTTAAAACAAATAAGTAGTTCTGTGCTGTACTTTTACAATGTCTGTCTGTTCTCCGTACTTGCTGCCCTTTGGGAATTCCTCTAACTCCATGGCTTCTTTCCTTCTCTTTCAGCCCACTGGGTGTAACAGGGAGACCTTTTATATTCTGGGACAGGCTGGGAGCCTCACATGGACTGCACTTGCCAGATCATGCTTAGGAGAAGTTAGATGGAGAATACAGAATGAAGCAGTGGATCTGTCTCCAGGATTAAAAGAACCAGATGGAAAGTCTGTGGCTGGGATCTGGTATATGCATTGAGCAACTGTCAGGTTTGCCCTGGGCTGACTGCAAAATAGAGAAGCAGATTCCCACCTTCACCTAATCTTCACCCAAATCAGCAATGATTGGATGAAATACATGTGTTATGTGGAGCTGGAACAGGTTCAACACTCCCAGCCAAGATGGGATCTCTGAAGATGTAATCTGTGTAATCTCCCATGGTGGTATTTTAGGCTGTGTCCTTGTATCCAAACTGCTTTTAAAAAACAATATAATGCTTGAAATGATACCTTCTGGATGACACCTTCTTTTTCCCAATGTTTATACAATATACTATTGATAGGACCTACCTGTCCATAGTTATGTATCACTACTCTCATGTTTCAAAAGCCAAGAACTGAAAACCCTGCCGTTTGGTACCACGTAGATGAAATACCTGTGCCAGTGTGCCTGGTTAAGAAAGGAAGTGTAGTAAAACTATTCCCAGGTGTGTGAAGCCCGTTTGCAGGGATCAGAAGGCAGCATAAATGCAGAAGTCACAGCACTGACAGTGGGTTCCCCAAAATTGCAAAGATGCTTTCCCTTTAAACAATAGAAACGTCTATAAATAACAGCTGGCAAATGAATATTGGTGGCGAAACTAATCATAAAGGAGTTTCAGAGCAAGCAGGAATACTACATGACTGTAGGAAGTGAATTCTCTATTTTTCCTCATTATGTTATGGGCTGTGAGAGGATCTGAAGGTGCTACCTTCCCCTTAAGATTGCTACTTCATCGTGGGCCTATGCTAGGACAGAATAAAGTCCCATCAGCATTTACTAAATTCTGAGCTATTGACCTGGACATCCCTTTAAAAGGAATTTTAATTTGCAACTTTGTCCTACGTCGTCGGCATTGCACCGGTAGATGCTCCTGTGCAACATCGGTACTTTGGCAGCGTTTAGCCAATATATGGCTAGAGCCAACTCTCCATAACCTTCCATCTCGCTCCAATTTTCTCGTTGTTTCCCGGGTGTCGGGCCGCACCCGCCCTCCCCTCTCCGCACCGTCGCCTGCCGGGGACACAGACGGGACGCGCAGCTCCCGCGCCACCTGACCAATAGCAGCCTCCAACACGTAGGCCTGGCCCGCGCGGGCTTGCCGCGGCCAATAGGCGTGCCCCATGCAAAACACCGCGCCGGGGGACGCCGCTAATTGGCTCCGTCGCAAGGGCGGCGGGTCGTGCGCTGGGCCGGGGCCGGGAGCTGGCACCGCCGCCACCACGGGGCCGTGATGGGGCTCACCAGCCCCGACATCGCCTTCTCCGGTACCAGGCGTGTACCGCCTTGTGTCACGGGAGCGACCAAGGCCGGGGCAGGGGGGAAAGTGTGTGCGCACCGAGGTGCCGTTTCGCTATCTCATTCATTAACAGAGCTCCTTAATTCACAACCCCGCGCCCCCGGCCCCGCCCCGCCCCGCCACCGTTTCTAGGGCGAGGGCAGGACCGGAGTCTCGCCGCCAGCGCGGGATCCAGGGCCCCGGCAGCCGAACGCGCGGGTCGGGAGCAGCCGCTGAGCATCCCCGCCNGGAGGAGGCGGCGAGGAGGCGGTGCCTGTGTCGGCGCTGGAGGTTGTGTCCTTCCTGGGGAAGCTGCTGTGCGCAGTCGCGGCGCTGAAGGCGGCTCTGTACCTGCTCCGCAGAGTGTGCCTAGCGATGGCCTGGAAGTCGGGCGGCGCCAGCCACTCCGAGCTCATCCACAACCTCCGCAGTGAGTGCCGGGGCGGGGGCGCGGGCGGGCGGGGCGCCTGGGCTGTGGGGCGGCCGTTACCGGCCACCCGTTGACCGTTAGCGACCGCGCGCTCCCGCAGCGCCCGCCAACTGTCACAGGGAGCGGCGCCGGCACCCGGCCGCGTGTGTCCGTGTTGTCCGTTCGCCCGTCCGTGTCTGTATGTGCGTGTCTCTGTGTCCGGCAGGGGGTGTGTCCGTGCGTGCCCGGGCGTGGGGTGTGTGTCCGGGCGCTGGCCGGTGTCGCAGGGCGGGCCGGGCTGTTGTTGCGGGAGGCAGTGCGGCGGGCGGGGCGGCGCCGATGGCGGTCCCGGAGGGGAAGCGCCGTGCGGCGGCCGTGGCTGTTCCCTGCTCGCCGCGTTCCCCCCTCCCCGGCCCCGTTCCCGCCGCCGAGTCCCTGTGTGCCTTGTGCGAGTTGAGGCGGGGCCGCGGCCCGTGATCCCCCGCACGCACCGGGATCGGCGTCCGTCTGGCTTCGCTCCGGCCGGCGGGCGGCGGGAGTCGTGGTGTCGGCGGGCGCCCTCCGCTCTTTCAGGCCTGGGCTGAACAACGCAGCGGGAGCCGCCCGTGTTTGGGAAACGCGCCGAAAAGGCCGCGGCTGTTTGTGTTGGGTTGAAAGGGGCGTGTGGCAGAAGTCCCTCCTCCCCCCTCCCCGGCGGGGTGCGGGGTGGCTCCGCTCGAAGGGGTCGGCTGGCACCGCGGGGAGAGGAGAGGAGCTGTCGGGGTTGCAGACTGGTGCTGTGACAGCCGAGCTTTGCGGTGGCTGCCCGGCACTGGGCGCTCCTTGCGCTCACCGAGCGTTTGTGCTGTCCCCGTGCTGAATGTGGAAGGTGTCGGGCGGCCGCTTCTTCGCCGGTGTACTTCAGTACATCCTGAAGTCTGCAGGTCCTGAGAGGACGGAGCGACACCACCTTCTGTATTCAGAGCTTCCTTTTTTCATATTAGCATAGAATTAACCGATCTTAAATATACTTAGAGTGTCTCTCTTCTCTGCTCCTGGCCTTTTCCCTTCTTCTCAAGTCCGTGTCCCAGACGTAAAAGGTCGTAGATTTGGAGCCTGTGTTATGGCAGTTGTCTCCTATTTTAGTGATACTACAAGACCACAGACAAGTTCAGCTGTGTGGCCTCCTCGTTATTCTGTAGTCATAGGAGAATCACCCTTGTTGTTTTCTCCTTTCTCCTTTTCTCTGCTTATGTTGGATCATCTGATCCTGTGGTCTTTCCCACTATTTTCTTTTGAGAACTGTCACATCCAGCAGAATAATACATGCTGAAGTGACTTTCAGTTTCCTTGTAAACACTAATTATTGCAGAGTTTCATTGTAAAAATCCGTTTAATAAATAGATAATAACTTCTCTAGTTACAAGAGTTGCAATGCGGTTTTTTTGTTTTGTTCTGCAACTGAAAGGGCTATAAATACTGTTTTAGTGAAATACTGTTCTCTTACACAGCATGGAAAAATTTTCTGGTGTAAAAATCAATGTTAAGCTCCAGAATATATCCAAAAAGCAATTACTGCCAGAATAGTCTATGGCGCTCAGAACCTGAAGGCAAAACCAGTTTCTTTGTTGCAGAAGACAATGACAGTTTTTCAGCACATGGAAACTGTTTAGGGTGTTGCAAATAATAACAATTACAAAGCTAAAAACCACTGTAGTTAGTACACAGCAATAGTAGTATAGGAAGAGGAAAGCAAAATAGCAGTGCTTAATACTGTAATAATCTCAAAGTATGCAGTGATAGTAATTTCCTGGAAAATTACAGTCTGTATTTTCCCCCTCAATGTTTTGCATATGCATGCCAAAATGTTTTGAAGGGGTTTAAACAGGGAAATAGTGGATTGGCAATAAAATATTGTGGAAGCACAGAGGCTTTTGATCTTGCAGCAAGATTGTGTTGTCAGCTTTGGTGGGACTCTGGTCATGGTGTAGGGCTTTATCAGTGCAGAGCAGCTGCTGAATTGAGACCATAACTTTCAAGTTAGGGTTCCTCAGGTAAGATGATACCTTGTTGCTAAAGCTGGGAACAGATTTAGAAGAAAGTAGGGTTTAATATGATACAGTTCTCCCAGATATATTTTAATAAACTTAACAATTATTGGTTACAGAAAGACTAAAATGTTCCAGAGAATTCTTTTGGAGTGCTAGATTCTCTCAATGTATTTTCCCTTCTGTAAAAACAGCTACATAGCATTTACAGCATTTTATGCTAAAAGTAAGAATGCAAGTTGGGTTAGGTTAATTTGATGTTGTCTGGTATTTGTCTTGTGTATAACTTAGTAAATGAACGTGTAATGTAGTGTATGTTTTGCATAACTTAAAGAAAATAATGCAGGTTGTAGTGACACAGTATGTTTTCTTCTGCAGCAAATCCCTGTTGAGAGGTTCTTGCCCCTGCCTTTATGCCACAGTTCTTCTCTTGACTGTTCTTGTAGAACTGCTTGTGAGGGAGGCAGTGCTGTAAGACTGGGTCACTTTCTTATGACTTGTGAAACATCAAGATTTAAACTCGTCAGTGTCTGTAAGCTGTTGTACTATTATGGTTAGAGAAACAGTGAACTTTGTTGTGGGTAAATGGGAACTGGGGAGAATCGGAATTTATTAATATGGTTTGGCTTCCAAATAAAAACATCATTAGAAGATTCCTGTAGGCTTTTCCTTTAAAACAGATGTAAAGGTTATTTTTCACTGTAAGCTGTTGTTGACAGTTACTAGTGCTTCTGTTTTGTGGCAGTAAAGTTCTCCATTTCATGACATTTGCTTTATTGCTCATTTCACTGTTTCCTTAACTATTGAATTAACTTTTCTGTAATGGCAACAATCATTGTATTAGGGCAGTGACAAGCGATTTTGGGTATTTACAGTGCAGCTTTAGGCAATTGCTCTTTATAAGCCTTATCTTTGCTGTCCTCTCTTAAAAGGGACAAACTAATATAGAGGGCCCTGGAATTTTGTTCAGTACATGCTTAGGGCCAAGTGGCTAAAGAATGTTGCGGTACATTGTTTTGTTTTTTGATTTTTAACTTCGTAAATGTGTTTTTGCATTGTTAATTTGAGGCATCATAGATGCACAATTTGACATACACAAAAGAAACTTGTTTAAAACACACTCTTCACAATAAAAATGCTGTCCTTGAATGTGCTGTTGCTATGAGGTGTTCAGCTGCTGTGTTTCAGTGATTCTTGAAAGTACTTCTCATTTAAAAAAAATTCCATTTTTAAAATCTGAATAATTCTTTCTCCATTAAAGCTACTTAAAACACGTATTTTTCACCTTTACAGAGGTGAAAATCTTTTTAATCTATTTAAATCTTTGCTTCTTCCTAACTGAAAATAGTTGAACGTGTGCCTTCAAACTTGGGTAAACTTTCCCCCTAAAATATATTTAAAGTAAGATCTTTTAGCAGTCAGCATTTCTAGGAGGCTATCTAAATGCAGGTTACTGTAGGGTTAGAAGTCATGCTAAACACATAAATAATTGCCTGTGTTTAAATCAATAACTCTGACAGGAGTTTCTTTTTATTATGAGTCTGCCATATAGAGGTGCTGAGGAAGGAGGAAAATAATTGGTGAGTTATTTACTGTTATCTTGCTTGGTTGAAAGTCTTTTGATTTTAAATCTGTAACTTTTTTCCCTCTCCCTCTATCTTCTATATCTGTCTGCTGATAGGTCATTGTTAAATCATTTTGATTTCCTTCTGTTTTTCATACTTGGGCTTTTGCTGGTCCTGTTACTTTACATGCCTACATCTTAGAAATCAGCATTTCGTTCCCACCTGAAGGACTGAAAAATTGGTTCCCTGTCCAAACAATCAAAGATCATTAAGTTTCCTTATTGGGCCTTTCTCCTCCGGTCAGTGTGTCATGCTGCCGTACGACAAGCTTGCTCTGCTTATGTCTCTGATGATGTGCCAGTGGTGTTTTCATCACATGTACCTGCTAATGAATCCACATTTCTCAGTGAAAGTGAAGGAGAGTTAGCTGTGGCTAACCATCAGATGTTGTTAGTCATCTGTGGATTTCTTTCTTCCTGCATTCTTTTACCTTCCTCACCTAATAAACTTGGATCACAAAAGGTATCAACTCTAATTTACAAGATGCCATGAATTCCATAGAATTTTACACCTCGCATAAGATCAGATTCCTAATTTTTCAGTGTGAATGATGCTTCAAATCAGTATGTATTCAAATATTATCAAGGTTTGAGAATTCTATTTTTAAACACGCAAAAGATATTTCTCCAAGTGTTTTAATTATTTAGATGTTAAATAATTAAAAATGACACCTTGGCATGCTTTGTCATGATGAAGGCTTATCTACAATGAATCTGCACCTTTGGTGCTGGTTTCTGGTTGCTGAGGACAAATCTCTTTGGGAACTTCCATGAATAGGGAAACATTGGATCTGGTAAGACTAAGCTAGGTCCAGCAAGAAGTAAACATTGGTTTGGTTTTGTTTATTTTCCCCTGTCATGTTTTTTCCCTTGGTTTATCAAATCTCTTGTACATCTATCTAATTTTGCATATGGAAGAGTAATGTAACCTGGGTGAACACGAAGAAGGGAAATAATAATGGAAAATTAGACTGAATTTAATGACTCCCCTGTACAAGCACTTATAGTGCCTGTTGGGTGCATTCAGTGACCACCATTTCTTTCATCATAAATGTACTGAGCCTTCAGTGACTAAATATTATAACTTGTGAACAGGTAGTGAAATGGTTGAAAATGGAACTATTTTTTCAAATTAAAAATGAACACATCCACTGATATGTTAACTTAAAAATATCTAAAATTTCTTAAATTTATTTCATGTGTCAGGTGGCAGACCTGAAATATGTGATGCTATTTTTTGGAGCATTGAGATTTTAAAAAAACTTTGTTAGCAAGTAATTTAAATAATTGCCTGAAGGAGCTGGTTTGAAACTTTTTTATTTTTAAGATTTGTTAATGATTTGCCCATGTCAGTGAAATGTTTTGAAGGAGTTTCTACATCCATGATCTTTTAAGAGGCAGGCCTTTGAATAAGTCAAGACAGCTAAATATCCCAGATAATAGGAAATGATTACAGAAACAAAAAAACCCAACCCACATTTAAGAACTTTTAACATGTTTTATTGGTGTGTAAATTAAGATTGTGTTCTTAACTGGTTCTTTTGTTGTTGGCTTTTTTTTTCCCCCCTTAATGTTAGACAGGGTCTCAGTGTAATGTGAAAAACATACCCATGCTTTCCCAGAAACGCCCAAAATCCAGTGCATCAAAGTCCAAGTCTGCAGTCATTCAAGAAAAACAGAGGGCATTTTTTTGGCTGATTGCTTACAGCAAAATCTTTATAACTCCTAATAAATAATTTTAATTAAAATTGTTCTTTTGCTTGATTGAAGATATATTTTTATTTTTGTATGTGGATATCATGGCATGATACGATTTTTTGGTGGTCTGCAGCTGCCTAGTAATCCATAGGAAAATGGAAATGATACTGCAAATCTGCCCAAAAACAGGTCATTACTTTTGCATGTAGGCATTTTAAAAAGAGGGAATCTCCTATGGTTTACCTTCAGTATAATTCCAAGCTTTTCTTTTAATGCTTCTGTTTCTTTCATCCTGATGTGGTATCAAGAGATCACTAAGAGTACTGGAAAGCCTAGTAAGAAATGCATAATGTTCATGTTCTTTTGAATTATTGTTCATGTGAAAGATATCCTTCAAAGTCATGTTCTTTAGTGCTATATAACACTTAAATAATTTTATTAAATTTTTTATTAGGTAACTTTATTAATGTTTTAAATTTTAATTTAAACTATCAACATTTGACAAAAACAAAGTGAACTCTTTCAAAGCTTGAGATCAGTAAACTGTGGACTTCTCCTGGACTGGCTGACTTGCGAGTTATGTTTTTAGACTTCAGAACCTGAATACTTCCATAGTGGACTTGAGAACAAAATAGTTTAAAATGCTTGCACTGTTGAAATATAGCTTCAGAAATTCTTCCTAATTTCTTCTAGTTGGACAGCTCTTTGTCTTTTTGTTCCAAGAGTCAGGGTTATGTTTTGCTGATCTTCTGATGCTCAGCTTTTGTGTAGTACTAGTGCCTGTCTTAATGAAACCACCTTCATAATAACTGTTCATGTGGTCTAGCTGCTGGTCTTAACAGCATTGGCTTTTTGGAAAACAGATCTACAGAGTGGTTGCATGGAATCTGCTCAGTAAGGTGTGAGATGTGCACCATATGCCTTTTTTACAGATCTAAAGCTGTAAGTAGTTTTGCCTCAAGCCTTACTTTGAAGAGAGTTCCTTCTCTATCTGTCCAATCCAGCTAAGTTTATCTTAACCTCTGCAACGTTTTTTAGTTACTGCTGGTGGTTTTTGCCAGTTTGTATTGAACTCTTCAGTTTTGACTTTCCATGTGATGTGTAGGTGAAGTTTAGGTGAAGTTCAGCCCTCTCAAATGTTTAGAGATTGAGGAGTTGTCTCCTTTATCTGCACACTGGTGTTAAAATTCATTGGAAGGTGTGGTTCTGTTTTTGCATGCTGAAACCAAGCTTTACTTTCTTCTTTCATGTACTTCCCAAAGATTCTTCATTCAGCTGCTGATACAGTTTTAGACAAAATCAACATAACCATTACAATAAATATGATTACATTACAGAGAACTTCTGTATAAATCTGTGCTGGAAGGCTGTGTGTTAGCAGGCCTTTCTCCTCCCCTGGAGAAGAAAATGGTTGATACCAACTTTGCAACATTGGCCTACAGCAGGAGTGGGCAATACAGCTGTGGTTAAAATGTCTAAATTAGTTACCCGCAGAGTTTCAGACCCATGAAAATAAACAGAAAACTCTTACCTGTTATACAAGATTGGATGGGTTGTTTTTGAAGGTGATTCTTACTAAATAGGGAAGGAATACTACCTTAAAGTAAAAGTGAAGTGTTGACAGGTAAGTTTGTATTTAACTGAAGCTTACTGGTATACTAGTTTGCTGTGTTGAGCCTAGCTTACGATTCCCATGTTGTTTTACCTGTGCAGGTTTTGAGTAGCATTTAAATGGTAATTGAATATTTATTATTACTACTACTACTGTTATTGCTATTGTTACTGTTATTATTCCCATTATTTTTAGTTTCTGTCACTTCGGGATTTTCATGGGATTTGGTATTTGTGTTTAATTTCTGGACTGTAAGATTAGCTCTTATGCACCTTTGCTTTCCTTAGCCTTTCTGTTGTTGTGTCTCTGAATGATAGCTCTTAAGTGATTCCTTCCATTGGGTTGTATGCAACATCCTGTTTGGATAATGAATTATTTTGAATCCAAATCATAGTGACAATAGATAGGCAGGCTGAATGTTTGAGGCAAATAGCTCTTAAATTATCAGCAAAGTACAAGAAGTTTGCATGTATGAGTGGTATAAGAAACACTTGTTTACGATCACCTACTTTCAATTTGTTAAGCTTAAAGAGCTTTGTATGTTTTAGGGTCGGTGTCCGTTATTGGATTTTAGGGTGCTGATGTGTCGATTCTTGTTCAAAGTGCTTTCTTTGTGTTTATACTTTACAGTGAAATCTTGCTATGCTCATTACTTAAATAAAAGTCTATTAACTGAATCACGTTCTTTCCCATTTTGTCTTCCTCTGCCCAGACAAAAAGACGTTGACTTTAAAAATGTCGGTTGATCAGGTGCTTAAAACCAATGACCTTCACATTGCTTGTGAATGAGGATGTGGTTCTGTTCCAGCCCACTCTCCTCTTGAAAGTTGCTAGCTGGTTTGCGTGGGTCCGATGGAGACTGTCATTTGACATGGTCCTGCACTATATCCATGTCTCTAAAAGTGGGAGGCATGGATTAGATGGATAAGGCTGGGTGGTAGCACTCAAAAAAGTTGTGGTCAAAAGCTCAACATCTGATTGTAGACCATGACAAGTGGTGTTCCTGAGGGGTCAGCACTTGGACTGGGGTTGTTTAACTTTGTCAGTGACATTGACGGTGGAATTGAGTGCACCCCCTGCAAGTTGGTTGAGAGCAATCTGTCCTGGGCTGCATCCAAAACAGCGTGGCCAGCAGGTCAAGGGAGGCAATTCTGCCCATCTACTTTGCTCTGGTGAGACCCCACCTGAGTGCTGCATCCGGCTCTGGGGCCCCCAACATAAGAAGGACATGGGTTTGTTACAGCGAGTCCAGCAGATGACCATGAAGATGATAAGAGGGCTGGAGCACCTCTCCTGTGAAGGCAGGCTGAGAGAGGTGAGATTGTTTAGCCTGGAGAAGTAAAGGCTCCGGGAGACCTTACGGCAGCCTTCCAGTACCTGACGGGGCCTACAACAGTGCTGGAGAGGGACTTGTATTTACAAGGGCATGTAGTGATAGGACAGTGTGGGGAAATGACTTTAACTGAAGGAGAATAGGTTTAGATTAGATATTAGGAAGAAATTCTTTACAGTGAGGGTGGTGAGGCACTGGAACTGGGTGTCCAGAGTAGTTGTGAGTGTCCTCTCCCTGGAAGTGTTCAAGGCCAGGCTGGATGGGGCTCTGAACAACCTAGTCTAGTGAAAGGTGTCACTGACCATGGCAAGGGATTTGGAACTGGTTAATCTTTTAAGTCTCTTTTAACCCAAACCATTCTGTGATTTGTCACATCAGTAATTTTAATCTACATTAGTTAATCTTTTGTAACATAAAGCTGTATGTGCTTTGCATTATGCCTTAAAGACCTCTGTATGATTTAGAAACATCGGTGCTTTTCTGAAAATTCATCTTTCCCATTCATCTTTATGAGTGAAGTATTCTGCAGTGGTTATGGAGAAAGTAATATGAAAAGAAACTGAACTATGTAGATGCTGAAGTAGTTGCACAGTAAATGGTTTTGGGATCTGGAAGAGCATTTTTTTAATACATAAAGTCAGTCACAGGAGGTGTTTGAGTAGGTGTTAAAGTTTGTATAGTAAGCATGTGTGCTGGATCATGTGGCAGTGACACATCATCTTTTCTGATCTGGAAGCCAGTATTGGTGTAAATGTTGACTGCTAGTATTTTATGGTTTGGTTAGAAATGTGTTTTTATCAACTGTCAGGATACCATCAGTGATGTAGGCAGTTCTTTGAAACATAAGCACTTCAGTAATGTATTTATTACTAAATAACAGATAAAAAAATAGGTTGTTTACTTGTTGCAAGTCCATGGTGCATTTTCAGACTCTTCTTCACTTGCTCTCTGACAGCCAACTGCCCAGTTTCCCAGGTTACTCTCAACAGTGGTATATTCCTTCAAGTCCTTCAAGTCCAAGGACCGCTCTGAGCTCTTGTTCTGTTTTCTTGGTGTTATTTGTGGAAAAGAGGCAGACCAGAGAGAGTTTTCAAAACATGCTCCAGTTATGTCAAGTTGTCAGTGCCACAGCCTCTGCTCAGAGTAACTCTTGAACTTGGCACGCAGTGCTCCACTTTTAAGTACTTACTTTTCAGCTTCAGCCCTTTAAAGCTTGGAAGTCGCACTGATATAACTCTGTTTTATTTCAGTTTACTTTTTATTTCAGGCTGTCAGTGTGTTTGTGTATTATCCTTTGCTCGTAAACACTTTAATATCTGATTTGTTTGCAGTACTGATTATTAGTCTTGAAACCCAACAGTATCCTCAAAGAGAGTTTCCTGTACACATTATAATTGGAAAGGATATTCTACCTATATGCATTTAATTGTGAATTATTTTCTTGCAATATACAGCTTCATTTTAAGATTTAGAAAATGTTTTTAATTAGCATTTTATTAATAGTTAATTTCTTTTTGATTGTTTTGGTTTTTTGGTAGTTAGAGATGACATTAAATTAGAATGTCTTCTTTGCAGTATAAGCTTCTATTATTGGCTTCTTTAGGGGATATACTTGTTTTTTGGACTTAATTGAGAATTTGATAGAGACACGTTCCAGACAGAATTAAGATCCTGGCAGCTGCTCATCTTGGGACTGACTGTTGAAGGAAAGAAGGGACTTTTTTTGGAGTTTGGTGCCTTGCAGTTGCTATGTTTCTCTACATTCAGCTGTGAGACTAAGAAAAAAAACTTCATTCTTACCAACACAATAAAAATTACAACTAAGCCAATATTGACTTTACTGCTTAGGGCTTGATTGCTTTTCTTAGTTCCCACCTAAAATTTGATGTTTTTTCCATTGTATAGTAAGCAAATTTGAAAAGCAGACTTAATCTATGAGGGAATAGCTGAGAGGGTGTTAGTTTTTTATGAGGATGGAGAGCTATTCAATAATTGAAATCAATGGCTGACAACAGATTCACCTTCTCCCACAGGTTCTTGTGGGGACTGAGAACTTTCTTCGGTTCTTATTTACTGATGAAAAAGGTGACAGTAATCAAGGACAGTACAACAGTCTGCAAATCTCATGAGTGTTTGCTGAATGAGAGTATCCTGAATGCTCAAAATCTGTAGCATATTAGTATTTTCTGGTTTTAGGGATATTTTGTAATTTGCCTGTCAGTGTAAGCATCTTATTTGGTAGTTATATGTACTTTGACTGGAACTAAGTTTTGTGAAATTAGAGAAGGTTCTTGGCCTTGCCATTGGGCCCTGCAGTTGCACTTCCAAGCTGGAAGCTTGTTCCGTGTGTTCTCTGCATATTTATTCCACAAGGCACAAAAGGAAAGAGCAGGTGGCTACCTATACTTCTAGAATACATGCAGCTATCTGCATGTCAGGAAATAAATTACTCTTTTAGACCTTTTGTGAGTGCTTCTCAGCAACTGCTTTTTTGACATCCCTTCAGCCCCCTAGAGCCTTCATCTCCTCACTTTTGTTATAATCACCTGGTTTGGTTTGTTTGTTTTATTTTGGGTACAGTTCTGCTCAATAAGTAAACTTATGAACTGCTGCAAATGCCTACTGGCTCAGATGTAAAACCTTGCATTGAAATGAGTTTCCTCTAACTGAATACTGCTGTAGTTTTCAGTTCAAAATGAAGTCAAAGAACAGGATATGTGTAATGTGTGGGGACTATGAGGGGAGTGTATGCTTTTACTGGCACTTATTAGATACAGACATATTTCCAAAAAATAATATTTTTTTAAAAGGAATGGTTTTCCTTAATAATTTCCTTAGTGATAGTATATTCCTTTTGCATTTCTATGTGATACCTTGTCTTCAGACCAAAAAGGAATATTATCTGGGGAGTTACTTTGCTCTCTGAATTCAAGCCTATGTTATATAGGATAATTAATTCCAGACACAGATAGTAGATAAGAAAAAAAGACAGGAAAATCCCATGATTAATAGGTGTAGTTGGGAGCACCCAGTAAAGAGTCAGGAAAGTCTCTGCAGAAGTGAGCCCAGTCCTGGACATCGGTGTGTTTTGTTGGTGTTACTTCAAAAAAACCCACTGGTGCAACTTCGGGACAATCGTACAAAAGTTCCATAATCTGATTTCCATGTTTTGGGTTAGAGTTTAATGGTGCCCAAGTGATCTTTTCTTTTAAAGTATAATTTTGCAAATACATCCATATTTAAAGAAAGTAGTTACTCCAGCAATCCATCTTTGAAATGTCAGTTATTTGGAGTTTGTATTACATCTTGTAGGGCAAGTAATTGGTTAGTTTCTTTCATTTGTTTTCCAAAGCTTCCTGTTATTCATAAATGGCTCTTCAGAACTTAAAAAAATAAGAATTATCAAGGTTAAAAAAACCCTTCAGTAAAATTCCAAGGAAAAATGGCTGCTTGTGACATTTTACATGCATGTGCATTTATATTTTATTTTCAGAAGTGAACAAAGATTCAGAGTGTTTCCATAAAGAAACCTTTCTGGCCTCAGTCTGCCCCAGCATAAGAATTATGATTCTGTAGGCGTTTCTTTACAAAAGGATTTTATTCTTTGCTAACACAAGACAAACAGATCTGGAAACCAAAGTACTGAGCGATGATGCTTCAACTTCACGTTTCTAACATGGCTTTTGTGTATTTTTCAATAATTACTTGCATAGCTTCTTAGAAATAGGAAGTATATCTTATTTGGTGTGTGTAGTAATACAAATTTCTTACTGACTGTATTTTCAGGAATATCAAAAGTGTGCATGAAGTTGAATTTTTCTAGGGGGTAGATCTTTGCACATGGTTTCAGAAAAGTACCTGTAACTGCTGGGAAAGTTGTTCAAAATTCACTAGCTTAAGCATGGTTTGATCTTTGGACCCCAGATTTAATTTTAGTATCACAGAAGGGTTTGGGCTAGAAGGGGCCTTTAAAGATGATGCAGTCCAACCCCTGCCATGGGCAGTGTGATGAGGGGAAGAGTGTTAGAGATCTGTGTAAGGTCATTTCTCAAAATGCTATGAATGTGTTAACACATTTCACAGACTCCTGCACTGCAGAAGAGAAACAATGCCTTCAATTTTATATCTATTTGTTTGTTTATAGAAAATGGAATAATCAAAACAGACAAGGTATTTGAAGTAATGCTGGCTACAGACCGTTGCCACTATGCAAAATACAACCCTTACATGGACTCTCCACAGTCTATAGGTAAGAACATCTTGCAAAAGTGATTGAGATTGTTTTCATTTGTGTAATTGTGACTGCTTTTGTCATTTATGTGTTATGAATGTGAAAATAATTCTTTTAATTTGGAAGATTGCTTAGTTCTTCATCAGTTTCTTGGATACCTTTTAACCAAGTTTCAATTTCTTGTGGAATGCAGTTGGCATACCACAAGGTGGAGAGGTGTCTCTCAGCCAATATTAATATGTGTTTGTTTTTAAAACCACAGCAGTTTGTGATGATGCAGCTGATGTAAATAATTAAAAACAATTTGCATCCAGTTTATGATAGAAACAGTCTTAATCGTAACAGAAATTATTCAGTTTGGACCAATGCAAAGTTTCTTAAACCATTATGTGAAATCTTTAAAAATAGGCTTTGATAGGAAGGTCTACTGATAGGACAGTTGTTTCCCATCCAGGTCCCAGTTTTGTCTTCCGAAGATAAGAAAATGAACTATGTAAATGTACTAATTTATTTTTTCTTGATCTTCTCCCTGCCTTTAACAGTATGTGGTGAGTGAATTTTATTAGGATTTTTAGTTGTATAGGAAAATCAAAAAATATTTTAGGATTCATACCCAAAGGCTTATGCATCTTTGCAAAAACAAATATAGGTGAGCATTCCTCCCCCTCTTATGGGTGTTTTCTCTCATTTGCTGTTTGCAAAATGCACGAGGTTGTTCTCCAAATGTTCTACGGTCACAGTCACATGAAACTCAAACTAACAAATTCAAGTCTTTACATAGGGGCTGAGTGAAGAAGGAATTATATTATTCTGGGTGACATTACTCCTCTGAATTAAACGTACTTGATCAATATGTGATATTAATTTGATGTATAGTGGAAAAATGGAGACTGTAATTGTGGTCAAGGATAGAACCATTTTTGTTCCATGTCCAGAGTGGACACAGCATAGCTTTCAGCTGTTGTACCATAACTCACTTCTGATGTAGAGTACCTTTGTAACTGCTGGGGTATAGATGTACCCTGAATGAGGGTGACAATGAAGGTGTTGCATTTTACAGTCAAGGTAATAAAGATTGTGAGGTTGCTGTCTGAGCAACAATGAACATCTTCCATTCTATTGTTTTACAGGTTTCCAAGCAACAATCAGTGCTCCACATATGGTAAGCTTTAAACCTAGGTGATTAGTATAGGTTTTATTTTATAATTTTTAAATAAAAAATTATAAACATTTTTACAATCATCCAGATGCTTTTGAAATAAAATATTTACCCTAGTAAATATAATGGACAGTTGATTGTATTGATACTGTTGTGAACTGCCAAAAAGGAGCAAGTAGAAAAGACTGATCAAGATTTTTCTTGCAGATGTACAGTAACAGGATGAGGGATAGTGGGCCAAAAAATGCAACATAGGAAATCTGATTCGTTTCTAGAGTAAAAAAACACCTTTGAAGGTAGTTAAGTACAGAAACAAGCTTTACAGCTTGTGGAAATTCTGTTCTTTGATATACAAAGAAGTTGACTGAACAGGGCTCTAAGCAGCCTAATTTAAAATGCCGATATATTGAAAGAGGACTGGACCAGAATATTTCCAGAGATCTTTCCAATGTAAATTACTCTAATTTATATAAGAATTCAGGAGTGGATGACAGTGATTCCTATAGTATGGTATTGCTGTAATGCCTTTAAATCTGTGGACAGGCAGAAAGATACGTTGTACTGAGTTGCAAAGTATTTTGCCAAGTGGTTTGAGATCAGGGTGAGTGTTCCAGTTGGGATTTCAGTGCATGCATCTAACGCAGATATAATTTTTCTGTGTTTCTTTATTTGAGATAAAAGGTGAATAGAAGCACGTATTTCGTCTTTTCAGTGTTTGGAAAGTGTCAAAACATAGTAAAAGTCAGCTTCTCTTGACTAAAAACTGCATAGTTGACTTAGAATTTACTTAGTTACCAATCAATAAAAAAATCAGGAATTTTGTATAGAAATGTTAACAATATTATTCAAGAAAGGACAGGAAAAAGTACTGTTGCTAAAGGGGAAAATAAGTATTAATTATGCTTTAAAATTTTAAGTCCCTCAAGTCATTATTTTTCCAATGCTTAGCACTAGTAGTATATGAAGTGTTAGAGCAAAAAAGTAATATATCCTCTAAGCAAATATTAACAAGGAATGTTCTAACAGGGAATGTTCTAATTATTTCTCTTTTCTGGATAGGATGGATTAAGCTGAAAGAGTGTGGTAATGGCTATCTCTGAAACATTAAAGAATAAATTGGTTTTTTAGTGTGCAGCCTAAGCTTAGTTTGTGTACTGGTCCACCACATAGGAAAGAAAAAGTCTTCAAGTGTATCTACAGATGACTGCATTTCACACATGAGCCTGGCTGTCTGCCTTTGTAAAAGACAACTTCTTTTTCCTTTTTTTGATTCAGTAAGTGTGCAGGTAATACAGGAGGTAGTTTCAATGGCCATTTTCCTTGATGCTTTAGAGCTACCTTCTTCCTAGCTAGCTTTTGTCCCAGCTTATTCCAGTGCATATAGCATAATGATAAGCTAAATTCTTTATTGACCATATACTGCCAGAATAGTAAGAGTCACCAGACTTGAGGAGAAATAAACTGATTTATCGTGTCTTTCCCAATATATAGTCTGTGCTAGCAGCTTGAGTGCTCAGATGAGGCTTTGTATATGGATGCTAACAAAAAAAAATGCACTCATGAAATTTGTTGAAGCCAATGAAGTAACAATGATTATATCATGTAGTTAACTTCTCCCCTCCACTTTTTGTAATAGAAATGATTCTGAAATTTCTTACACAAATGTTTAGGGCTTTTCCCAAAATCTCTGGAGAAACGAGCATATATTGAGTAAAGCAGACATTTAAAATAATTTGAAATTTTCTCTGTCTTCTGTTAGCATGCATATGCACTTGAACTTCTGTCTGAGCAGTTACATGAAGGAGCCAAAGCACTTGATGTAGGATCTGGAAGTGGAATCCTTACAGCATGCTTTTCACGAATGGTGAGTTATTTAATTTAATCACTTGATCATCAGAACTACTTGAACTCGAGTATAACTCTGAATTACAGAGCAAAAAAAAGCATCCTTCATTGTGGACTGAAGTATACAGAAGATAATTTACTCTCCTGGGTGTGATCGGTACCCATTTCTTACAGTAGCTGATAGTAGATGTTCAAGTTAAATGGTCCAATAAATTGTGTAATGGTGAAGAAACTGCCTAGCGAGGAAGTTTGGGGTTTTTGGATTGTTTTGAGTTTTTTAATGATTGCATTTTAGTTGTTGCTTTATCTCTTGAAGGAAGAAGATGTTTGTCTTGAACAGTTCGATTTTTTGTTATCTTGTATGGCTATGGATGTTCTCATTGTGATAAATTGTCACAGATTCCTTTTATGATGAGAGCTTTGTGACTTTTGAGTCCTATTTCCACAGGAAAATATCTTGTATATATATCTATAAATTTTCTTTGAATTTAATTGCTTTCTTTTCTTGCTGTATTGCACAAGCATTACTGTAAGTGTCCATTTAACCTTTTATAAGCTAGATACTAATTTGTGTTATACATCTTTGCCAAGTAACTTAATCTCAGTTGTGTTATTCAACTTGTACTTAAGGAATTTTCTATGTTCATTCCTGTCTTACATTGTGGGAAAAAAAGACTAAAAAATTTGTGTTTTAGTGGCTGTAGCTATAGTATTATTAGATTGATTAATGAAGGGAAATATAATCAGTTCTTCCTTTTCTGTTCCAAGGCTTTATTATTGCTTTATGGTTAGTAGAGCCCTTCATTTAACTGCCAACTAGATCTTTTGTTTTGGCTTTCTGCAAGTTAATTTGAATGTGTTGATACATTTGATAATTTCTCGTTTAAGTTTCTTTGCTACTTAGTTTTCTGTTTTCAAGCACCAATATGAGTTTACAGATTCTGTTTCCCAGTGTTAAGAATTAGCTAAGAATGTTTAGGACTGGTCAATGCACTTGCAGAAGTAATTAGGTTTTTAGGTGTTAGCTGCAAAAAAACAAAAAAGAAAAAAAAGGTAGTTAACCAAGCTGCAGTTTAGAGGAAATCTTAAATGGGATTTAACTTTCTGCCTATTATTTTTGGTCTGACTGTTTAGTCAGTAATCAAGTGCTAGCATGGGAACACCATCCTACAAGCATCAAAACTTTTGTCCAGGCTATGTGTATTTCTCACTGAAGTTACGAATACATAAAGGAATAGCCATTTTCAGTAGGATGTGCTAAGTTGTGGTTTTGCACTTTTTTTCTACTAAAACAGCTGTGGAGAAGTCAGAACCAGCACAAAAAGGAAATCTCTTTCCAATTTTGCTGA
Source organism: Rhipidura dahli (assembly GCA_013399225.1). Classification (NCBI taxonomy): domain Eukaryota; kingdom Metazoa; phylum Chordata; class Aves; order Passeriformes; family Rhipiduridae; genus Rhipidura; species Rhipidura dahli. Next base: position 2,956,260 of record VXAC01004740.1, on the reverse strand, counting down.
AGTTAATCCCTTTATCTTTTTATTGCCATATGCATGTGCCTCTTATGAATCCTCCATGGTAGTTTGCAGTGGAATGCCTTACAGACATGTGTGTTGTGAAAAATTGAGTAAATGCTTTCGTTCTGTTTGACAGCATTGCTGACAGTAACAAAAAATTGAAAGAAGTATATTATGGAAATTAACTGTAGTGTTTTGTCACCAAAATTCAGTTGGGGATGTGTTTTTTGTGACTATGCTGATGTTGCTTCTCAGTGTACTTGAGATCTAGAATTAGTAGCTCACATTTGTGACACAAGTGCCTCAGTGCCCATAGATGACAACTGTACTGTTATGATGATAATCTCATTTGTGGTACCTCTGGGAAAGTTTTATGTTTACTTAGACTAATAAAGTATCTTTAAATTGTTGTTTGAATTTTCATGCTAAACGTCTGTGATAAACTTACCTACATTGCTTGCAAAATTATTTACTTTTGGAGGTTGCTGGCAAATTAAATGAATTACAGTTTTCATCCTGTCAGTACTGGATTTATAAAAAGAGTGGGGTATTATTTTTATTCCTACCATGGAGATCCCAAAAACTGTGCCATCTTTCTGTTGTCTCAATTGCCTGCGCTTCACAGTTCCAGGGTAATAGACAGAGGTAACTGATGAGGACTCAGCATAATGGACTGTCATATGCAGCAGGAGGTTCTGTTACTTTATCTGGCTATTTCATGCTCTGACCATTTTGCTGAATTTTCATTTCTGTGATGTTACTGTCTGGAGTACACTGGATCTTTTGCCAGCTTATAGTACAACTGACTGCCAGGCATTCCTGCAAACAACAGCCCATGGCTGTCATAGTGAAAACTTGCTCTGTGTCTTGCTCTGTTGCAAAGGGTGGTGGTCTTCCACTCAGACAAGAAAAGCTAACACTGCTCTTTTAATGTTTTTAGAATAGGACTTGTTCATAATAAAACAAAACAAAAATTCCCCAGGATAATCAGTTATTAGTTTTCCATGTCTTAACAACATTAAATGTAGGATGCAGAAACATAAACAATTCAGATAAATCATCTGCATTCAGATGTGTCCAAAGACAGTTGTTAGGCAACATGGGCTGCTGCTATGACATACTCTGCCACTGAATTCTTTGAGCTGGATCTTGTTAAAAGTGGTCCGATTTTTGATTTGGATTTGGATTGGTTTTGAATATCTTTTTCTGGACTAAAGACAAAATTCTAGAATAAATACCTGTAATGGAGAGGATTTTGTCAGTAGACCTCCCCCCTGCCTCCCCCAGAATACAGAGATTTTTGTGACCTTTTTTGAGTTATGAGCTCTCAGAAGTTACATTCTTCCTGTGGAGGAGAGCTGCAAATCTGAAAGTAGATGTCTGAATGCAAGGATAAGTAGAAGGTAATTTGTCCCTGACTGGTAATTCCAGCATTTGCTTCTGAAAGAATGGTACTCTTGAATAATTTAAAATAAAAGGCATTATTTAATCCTTGAAGTAAGGTCTTCTCTAGAAAAACTTTAATTCTTAGTAAGCTTTGTTCAGTGTGAAAGGAGATTAGTTCTAGTCTTTGTCCTTGACGTTGTTACTTTCTATTGCAGGTAATGAAAACATGATCAAATTTAACTTCTAAAAATTCCAAGAAGAAATCTCCACTAACAATATATAACATAAGTGAATCACATCTCAAAAGGATAATTATTACAAGTATTTATAAAACTTTGCAGACACACTTTAATTATCATGTGCTTCTAGCAGTCAGGATCATTTGTCGTTTCAAACAGTAGTTTTAATAACATTGGGAAAATATACTTCCACTTCACTGTTTTTATTTTAGAGAAATGGGGTCAGGAAGTACAAGTACTCATTCTGTAAATAAAACTAGCAGAAATTGTTCAACTGTATATTTTTATTCCAGGTTGGTCCCAAAGGACAAGTTGTAGGAATTGATCATATCAAAGAACTAGTAGATGACTCAATAAATAATGTCAAAAAAGACGATCCCACATTGCTGTCTTCAGGAAGAGTGAAACTGATTGGTGAGCATCAGACTGATATACTTACTAATCAAACTGATATTCTTTCTAGCAGCTGGTTGAAAATGGCTGAATTGGATGTTGTTAAAAGTTCGAATTTAGGACGTTAAACTCAAGAAAGAAGAGTCACATGAAAATTTAGAAATCCAAGTTGTCTGTAGGCCTTTGAAAAACAATATTTTCCCCCAGTTTTGAGAGTATGACTTCTGGTAATCTCAAAGAATCTGTAATCATTCTATTAGAAAATGTTAACAGGGAAATGGTTTTTTTGGTGAAAATACTTTACATGCTTAAGGTCTGTCATGTTATATTTGCTGTTTAAAATTGGGGTTGAATTCACCACCTTTCTTGAATAAATACCCTCTCATCTAAATCAGGGTGTTTTAACAAAGTCTTTACATCTCTGACAGAGTAATTGAGAAAGCTGCGTGGGAAGATTCAAGTGGAAAAAGTACTAGATTGGCAGTATGCACACTGAAGTTTATTTCACTTCTTTTTAAAATTGACAGCAATTGTATGTTAGGGAAGTGATTAATTGTCACCAGAGTACTTTAATTCAGTTAGAGTTACTGAGAGGAAATAATGCCAAAACTATACAAGGACAGTGAATTGTTTTAAATAATGGTTTTTTACGAAAAAAAAATATTTGGGGGGATTTTTTGTTTCCTTTTTTTCTTTGATTGTTTTGGATTTTTTGTTTGGTTATTGTTTTTCTTAGAAAATTAAAGGGTGGCAGGAGGAAAGTATTCTATTCATATAGTTTAAAAAAGTTGAAGGTGTGGATGCTTTTGAGGCTTCTTACAAGAACACTTGGAAAAATGATTATTATGTGATGTTTGGCTCTTAGGTTAATTACCATTTTGATGCTTGGTCTTTTTTTGTAAATGAGGGACTTTTTAAAATATTTTTTTAATAAGTTTATCGACACATACATATGTATAACATGCAGTGTATCTTGCTGAGAACACTTATGTCTCAGAACTTCCTGGAAAAGAAGTTAGACTGCTAGGGCTGTAGAGGGGGAATGAGGAAATAATTTCCATTGTTGCTGTACAAAAGCAATTTTGACATATGCTTCTGGTTGTTCCTGAAACAAAATCTGGTGCTCTTGTGAGTCTAGAATTCTTAGTAAACATCATTATCTATATTATTTTTGACTATGTAGCAGGATGACTAAGAGACTTGTGAATAGTTTTGTTGTGAGGTACATTTTTTAAAAGTACTTATGGACAAATAATACCTCTGTGAATTAGGTGGAGAAGAATGTTTCAGCTGCGCTGGATTTTCCTGGGAGCTCTTTGATGTGGAGCAAGAATCCAGACAGTTGTTTCTTTAAAACAAAAAGACAGCAACAGAAAACCCCACCCAAACACCCCCATCACAAACACACAAACAAAAAACTTGTGAAAACCAATTGATGATGGGAACCATATGAAATAAGACCAGCTGTGTCAGTTGCTCTCTTTTCACACTGTGCTTCAGACATTCTGCGCTGCTTTGTCATACGTCACATATACTATAACTGCATTTCAGGAGCACCAAAATTATTTTGGGGTGTCTCAGTAATAGAACTGCATTGAGAAGTTGGGACTAGGTGTACTTGGATTAATATGTCTTTGTTAGTTTGTGGGTGTTTTGGTGCTTCTTTTGGTGTAGCTTGATTTTTATTTTACTTACTCTTAATATCATGAGGAAGCCTTTGAGGTGAATTTCTCAAGTGCTTCCACTTACCACACTTTGGCTCACGTGGGAGTACTCCTGGAAAGCACAAATTTTGATTACTTTTGGATGAAATAAGACAAGATTATGTCTTATTTGGTTGCAAGAAGCAACCAAATATGTTTGATATGTGGATATTAAGACAGTAAGACTTAGATCTAGACTGAAGCAGTTATCCTGAAATGCCTGTGTTGCATGGACACCAGGTTCTCAGCAAAAACTTTTGCTGTACATATCTGCTCCTATTGTACTGCACTATTTGCTGATGCAGCCATAGCCAGCGGGGATGAGGGATTCTGAACAACTGAGGGAAGTGGTTTTCTTCTGTTTCTGTGCTCATGCTACAACTCTTTGTGAAACAGGTCTGCATAGAGGCACTGAAGGCTTGAGTGCTGTGATCAGCCGATCAGGTCTAGGTTCATAAACAATCTACAGAACCCTTTTATATCAAAAAGTTCTGATACTGCTTTTTTCCTCATCACCAGCTGCCACCCACCACCATGATTACTTCACTAACAGGCTGCATGTAACTGGAGATATGAGTAGGATAGGTGACATTATTCAAGATGTAAGCACAAACTGAAAATTTGGGCTGCTCTTGCCCCTTGGACATTGAATAATATAATAATTTGAATAACATTGAATATATGAATGCCAACTTAACTATTTTTAAAATTTTCTGGATATCTAAAAGTGTGTTGCCATTTTGGGTGGATATATTTCTTCTGTAACCATAAGAATTTTTGTAGATTTTAAAAAGGAAGAGCCATGCTGTTCCTGATACATATGAAGGAGCGTTTTTTTGGGTTTTTTTCCCCTTCTGGTTGGGTGTGCACTGTTTTTGAAGATGTTAGCTATTGATTCTAAGAGCAAAGGGGTTAGTTGGTTTTGGGTCTCGTTTACTGCTGTCAGTGAAGTGATAAGATGTGCAGAAGTCATATTCAGACTTCTGTAGACAGTGCACTAGGGGCATGTGTCTCAGAATACACATGTTCTTCAGAAGTGACAGCAGTTTATTTCACAGCTGCTTCTTCAACTTGGCAATCACTTCTTTTTCCAGCAGTACTGGAGATCACTGCTTCTGATGCCTGCTGCTCCACTCCGGGGCATGAGGGTCTGCCTCCTTGTGTAACTAACATAATTTGTAGCACTATCTGTATGAAATCGTTCTCATTTGCTATCTGTGATGGAACAGCAGATATAGTAATACCTCATTGCTGCTTCTTTAGAAGAAGTGTACAGTGTTACTAAGATATAGAACTATAAATTATATACTTGACTCCGTTAAGGTGGTGGTTCCAGTAGAATCCACTTTGGCAGTCAGAGGGATTACACCCTGGAAATAATGGAACTTTCATTACTGGTGATCTCTCTTGCCAGCTAACTTAGTAGAAACGGGATGAGTTCTTTGGAAGCACTGATGCTTCTTGCCTGGCAGCTTCTGCTTGTGTCCCTTGGTTGGAGCTTGTGCTGGTCAGAATTGATGATATGAGGATTTATGCCACTGACTTATAAGAGGCTTCTCAGCTACTGAGGAAATGTGCTCTCTTAAAGAGCATGGATGCAGAAGGTCCTTGCCAGGGTCATCTTTTAGCACTTCATAAGGAAGATGACAAACACCCCAGTTTTAATTGTTTTGAGGAGCTGTCCAAGTCTTCCTGTACACCTAAGAGTGTTCTTAGTATCCAGATGGCTCTCCTTGTCATGGAGGTCATAGTGAAACCTGCTGTGGTGACCATGTATTTTTCCTGCCTTGTGAGTTGTTGGAAGGCAAAAAGTTGACAAATTTTCAGCCTCTGACTGGGGCGTAGCACTTCTTTTGACTCTTTCAGTTCTAATTAACCTGTGGTATTGGTGATTGCACAGAAGTCAGAGTTCAGCCTGAAGATGGGAAACCCCAAATTACTTGTGCTGAGCAGAGGGCTGTGCTCATTAACCTCCGTATTTTTTGTTCTTGACTGATTATTCGGACTTCGGTAATCACAGTGTATGAATTTATGGATGGTTCAGCCTCATTTATTACATTTGTACTAAATAACTCCGGAGAGAGCCTGCCTAACTTGCTCTGAATTTCCTGTTGGTTTACTGTAAATACTGTGGATGCCATATTCACATCATCTTTCAAAACTTAACTTGGGCTCTGGATACTTTGTCACATTTCATTGGCTTAAAACCCCCAACAAACTGTTACTTTTTCCTTCTGCATAACTGGGGTGGTATGAGATATCTGTGATAGGATGCTTCTCTATGAGTTCTTCCACAAAGCTGAAGCAGCACTGGTAACCACTGAAAACCATAATTACTCCTAGCATCTTCCAAGCAGCCATGTGGAGCTTTAGCCATGAGTCTGACCTGGCTCTCTGTGTTAGTCCAGTGATTGCCTGCAGGAAGAATAGTGAGGCCCAGTGTCTGGCAAAAGTGGGGTGCGCAGAGGTTACTGCAGTACTGCATTAGTGCATGCATGTAGGTGTGGGCTTTTATTCCAACTGGTAGTGCAGTTGTAGGTGTATAGTCCATGGGAACACTTCCTTTGTCTTTTCCTTACCTTCGGAATCTTCTGATAGGTGCTTCTGACATTTAATGCTTTGGACTTATGGTTTGCATTATATTTAGGAATGGTGTGCAGGAAGACAAGACAAAGCAAAAGTGTATGTTCTAAGAGGGTAAATGAGGGGGGAGAACTCACCTGTACTGGAATTGGTAGGAAACATAAATACTTCAGTATATTTTCTAGGGGAACCATGTGTTTCCAAGAACTTTCATTATAAATCCATGCTTTCTAATATCAGATGCTTCAATAGTATGTAATATCTTTTATAAGCATGTATATACACATATGAAAGTGTTTTGTTGCATTTATTTTACAAATGTGTTTATTTTTTACATATAGATATGGGAAACCAGCTGTTTTCTCCAGTCCTTTTGAATTTTTTTTTTAAAAAGTGTTTTCTTGCAGTGGGAGATGGACGAATGGGATATGCAGAAGAAGCTCCCTATGATGCGATTCATGTCGGAGCTGCAGCCCCGGTTGTGCCCCAAGCAGTAAGCCTTTATGTTTTGTGTGTGTGTAATATCTTAGCTGTAGAGAATGCTTTGCATACATCTGTATGTAAAATACTTGGTAGCTTGCACTGCTGGGAGTATCAGTGGGCAGTGTGGTATTACTGTATGGTGTGGGGTTTTTGTCTCTGTTATAATTGGGCTTCCTGTTGGTTCGATAAAGCTGTTTGTTCTAATAACTCTGCTTTAAATAAACTTATTTTAAAATTACATGTGTGCAACCCTCTATTACAACAACGCACTGAAGCATTTTATTTAATAAGATAATTCAATTTTATCAAACACTGAGTTACAAAATTTAAGTGTGTTTCCTGAGTTCCAAAGCACTGAGCCTGTTGAAAGTAAAATGCTCAGCTGGAAATACAAACAGTGCCATTTGTTTGTAGCTTTCAGAATGTATACAGGGGCAATTCTTGCTAGAGAAGCTGAAGAGTAACTAGGGGCTTTAGAGTGTGCATACATGGAGTCCATTTTTTGCAAATCAGATTTTTTTTTCTCTTCCTTTCATCAGACACATGGTCATACATAACATGATTTTGATACGCTAGATGCCAGTTAAGGTTTTTAAATCCTAATGAGGGATAATGAAAGACTGGACTTTGAGGTGCTATAGACAGATTGGACATTTCCAGACAATGACCAGGGGTGGGTTGGGGTTTTTTTGCTTCATTTTTTTCAACGTTGGTTGTGTTTTTTAGGTTTTTTCAAGGGGGGTTTATTTGTTTGGGTTTTGTTGTTTGGGTTTGGGGTTTTTTTGTGGGTAGGTGTGTAGGAGGGTGTTCCTAGCAAAGTGTTGACAGATGACAATTTAAAAAGTAATTGAAAGCTTATTAGTGAATGAAACAGTTCTTAATTATAACTTTTCTTAGCAATGGGGATTAAGATTTTTTCATGACGTCTGGAAAGTATGGAATTTTTCTTGAGACTACTGTGACTAGCCTCCTTTAACTATGAAAGCAAACAAACAAAAAATCCAAGCATTTCTCATATACTCTGTTTACGTGTTACTTATCTTACTCATATTCATGTATTTTAGACTAGTTTCATAGAAGGTTGTTCCATTCACAGAAGGAAAGAGGAGCTGTTGGGTAGTGAGTGTGTTGTTGGGTAGTGAGCATGTTGTAGACAAAATTATTCCAGGAAGAGAAATAATAAAAAGTCACCAATCTCAAATCTTATTCTGAGGACTCAAGGGGAGATCAGTTACCCCCAGAATTTTTGATGATGGGCCTGTACTGATGCACATTAATGTGAACATTTAAACCAAACAGTGTAAAAAGACTGAATCTGCTGTAAAAATATTTTGTTATTTACATGTTTCCCCCACATATATAGAAAATAAAACTGCAACCAACCCAGTTAATTATTTTACTGTAATACCAGTTGTTGTACCATGTTGCTGTGATACTCTCATTTTCAGTGCACTTTTTATTTTTCCTAATGGAAGTAGTTATCTACTGCATAAAAGTAGATAGATACATAATGGCAAAGCTATTAATCTACTGTAACAAACTTTGGATCCAGCTTCTCTGAAGTGGCTGGTTACATTCTAATTTCTGTGTTGTGTTCTAGCTTATAGACCAGTTAAAACCTGGCGGAAGATTGATATTACCAGTTGGCCCTGCTGGGGGAAACCAGATGCTCGAACAGTATGACAAACTAGAAGATGGCAGTGTCAAAATGAAGCCTCTGATGGGAGTGATATATGTGCCTTTAACAGATAAAGAGAAGCAGTGGTCCAGGTGGAAGTGATTTTCTGTTCCACTTACTTCTTCCACACACACGCAAGGTGAAAGGGTGTGAATTTTAAGCAGATAGACTGCAAGGCCTGCCTTTGCTGCTGTCATTGCTTTCTGCTCCTCCATACCATGAAAAGTGACTCAGTCTGCATTACTACATCACCCAAAGGAGGTTATGCTAAGTTTGAGTTCAATTAAAAGCAGAAGAAAAATATTGCATGGGTTGCACTTTGTCTCTTCTGGACATGTTTTCTTTAGTCCTTGGTGTTTTGAAGATTCTTATTTGGTGTTTTAAACACAGCATTTTCTAAGGTTAAACATCACTTTAAATGAACTTTTTATAACTATTTTGCCCAATAATTAGGGTGAAGTGTAAAATTTTACTTAATAAATATTGTTTTGTCCTGTAAGTTAGTGGTAATTGGGTGTTCATTTTTTATTTTTCTGAAATGCTACAAATGGAGAAAAATTTTTGCAAAATCTGTTGTGGAAAGTTTGGGTTTTGTTGTCCTTTAGAAGCACTCTTCCTTTAGCCTCAAGTAGCAAAAAGTGGAGAAGATAATTCCTTCTTCCTTAAAGTATAAATGTAGTTAAGTAGTATTCAGAAAATTTTCTCAGATGTGTCACTAGAAGTCTGTCTGTCTCTGAGGGGGCAGTATTTATGTTTGCCAATACAGCAAACTCTAGAGATAGGAAACCTTCCCGTTTGCTGAATTGAACAGCCAGTAATGTAGACTTAACACAGCTGTCAGCTTAAGCCATGCTGGGCATTAGTGTGTGAATGAACAAAGCAGCAGTGCTGTTTGGCTTCCTGGCAGAAAGTGCTTGTGAATGTATTATTGGCATTAATGAAGTGCAGAGATGTGCATTGAGTTCTGAAAACAGCTCTTGAGCTTTATAACCTAAATTTAGAGTTTTGCCTTATTTCCCTTGATATTCTGGAGTACAGCTTGTGAATTGAATACGGGAATACTTAGTCTAACCTAATCAAAATATTCATAAAAAACACAAATAATGCAGTTTGCATGCCACTGCTTACTGAAACCTCATTTCAGTGTTTCTTGGTTAACTATATAGCCACCATGGACAAATTACTCTTAAAACAACTTCAGTGAGATACTGTTTAGTTCAAAGCTTGTGAAGCATACTTGCTATTCAAATGTTTTGTATTTGTTATGCAAATGAATACTTTGGCCTCGAATATTGCCAGCATTCCGTCAGCGTACTCAGGGGTTTCCTGCCTCTTGTAAGGCTTTGGAAGCTTTCCTTTGTGGTCAGTTTCCTCCTCTGGCAAATGTTTTATTTAAGTTTGGAGTCTGTGCTTTGCTTGCTCTAAAAAAGAGAAGTAGTCTTCCTAAGCCTTCCTTCTCTCAGAGAGGTTTTATATATTTTTCTGCATTTCCACCTGATCTGATTATAGTAGCAATTGGGGTTTTTTGGCAGCAGCAGTGTGTGTTCATAAAACACTTTAAGATGGGTTTCTCAAATGATAGCGTTTACCCTTTGCTACTACTGAAGGTGGGGTACTGTGTAAAGGATTAGAATTCTTGAGTTTTTTGCATCTATTCTGTGCAGTTAGGTATTTAACTTTTTCTGCTAGCTCAGGAAGAGCTAATAGTTTGTCTTTGGGCCTTCTTCAGTCATGAATACTGTGGGGTTATTTTCCCCAGAAAATCTTTCCAGTTTCTGTGCTTCTCTGAAACACTTCTTGATTTTATATATTTATTTTTAATTTAAGAATTTACATTGGTGTTACCAGAAAAGGTCAGTGCTTAGCATGAAGGGTTGATATACAATGACATAGAGGCAGTGTCTTGCTATGTGCATTTAAATTTGGTTTAGTCTTGGAACTCTCCGTTAAAGAAAATCTCAGAAGTCCACTTTTTGTAACACTTCGTATTTCTTTAATTGTCCTTTTTGTCATCTGAAGAAAATTCCCATTCCATTTTCTAGCATGACTGTCAGTGCACTGCTGACCTTACAGGAGGTCACATCTTTCTTTTTTTTGTTTTTCCTTGTTGGTGATTATGAAGTATATGGTCAGCCAGCTGCTGTTAAGGAAATTTCTAATTATAAGTCAGCATTTGTTATCTGTGCTGGCATCAAAGGTAAGAGAGGTGTTTTGTCTGCATTTCCTAGATTTCAGTTTATCCTTTCTAAATTGTTCAAGATCTTTGAGCAGAGCTCAGTTAGAGACTCCTCTGAAAAAGCATCTAAGTGTTTATGTAATAAAAATCTGTAGTGTGTAGGAGACTAGTTGTTGTAAATCTCAAATTCATTAAATAATAATCATTCTAAGAGTAGCTCAATTCTGTGTGTTTAGTTTGTCATTCTTTTAGTTTACATTATGTGATTTCATTTCTAATGCAGGTAACTCATCACCTTGAATGAAGAATTGGTGTCCCTTCGCAGAATACAATTGAAAGGCCAGCAGCATTTTCCTAGGCTAGCAGATCTTCCAGTTGGCAGGAAAGACACTGTTTAAATTTTTCCTGAGCCATTCACGTTTTGGAGAAGTTAGTACAGTTCTTTTATGGGGCTGCAAGGTGCTTTTCTGAAGCAGCACAACACTCTTAAATGGTGGTTGAGGTCAAACCTACCTTCCTATATTTTGTATCATGCTTCACTATGTAAAACTGGAATGTGTAACAAAAGGAAGTCTGGACTAGCTGGAAGGAAAATCTTCTTTGGATTTCAGTACCTTGCTAAATAAAGCATCTTATTTGTGAATACAGTTAAATTTATTTAAATTTAGTCCATAACTTTCTATTTTTAGTCCGGTTGCAGTAGTATTTTTGAGCTCCAAATATTAGTGGGAATCCTCTCAAATGTGACTCCCTGGGCCATTTGGAAGTAGAATATACACAGGAACCCATCTCTGGTACAAAAGAAAACAACACAGTCTGCCAGAGGTCCAGCAATCAGTGCTCAGTTATGTGATTATACTGGTACATAATATATACTTTCACATAAAACTTATCAATTGCTTTGGATTTTTTTACTTAAAAAAATAGGATGGAGAGAAGGCCTCTTGTGTTTCACAGTTGAGAACATGGCTTGATGGCTGCCTTATTGGCAGATCTTTTATAAATTAGGAACTCTCTGGTTTTATTTCTCTCTGAGAGTTCACTTACTACATATATGGAAAGACAATTTTAAAAGTCATAGAATCGTGGTATTATTTAGGATAGAAAACACCTCTAATGTCATTGAGTCCAACTGTCAACCCAGCACTGCCACGTCCACCACTAAACTATGATCCTAAGGGCCACTTCTACACGTCTTTTAAATACCTTCAGGGAATACCCTGTCCCACCCGCCACCCTATTGCTGATACAGAGGCATATGAGAATAACAATGTAAATAACACTTAGCAATGAGTCTCTGCTGCATTTTGGATTTGATTTCCAGACAGGCAGCTGCTTAAAAATGTTAACAACTACTTTTGTCTTACATCTATTGTATTAGTAGAAATTATTTATAAATGTCATACTAAATTCATATTTGCTGATAAAATACCAAATTGTAATGATGGTATGACCTTTTTGAGCAAAAACTTTCGTGTCTAAACTGGGGCTGTTACTGTATCCCATTTATCTGTACACAGAACAGGATTAACACCCTTCTGGAAAATGTACTTATTAGGATATAGTTTAATATGTTTCTGCTTAGAAACTTACTCAGTGTTTCAAGTGCCCCTGATGACCTAGTTGACCAATATCATTTGAAATGAGCAGTTATTGTTTGCATGGAATTCCTCAGGCTGTGCAGAACAATGATTATGGTTCAAGTTTTTATTTTACTTTGGCAAAAAGAATCTCTGCACAGAATATTTGAAGTTAAATTTAAGAACTGTGTATTACTGTGGTGGTTTGACCTTGACTGAATGCCAGGTGCTCACCAAAGCTGCTCCCTCCACAAGTGGATAGAGGAGAGAGAATACAACGGAAAGCTCGTGAGTTATGGACAGGGAGAGATCAATCATCAGTTACCATCATGGGTAAAACAGACTTGACTTGGGGAGATTAACTGGAATTATTGCCAAGCAAAATCAAAGCAGGATACCAATAGGTAAAACAAAAACACTTTTCCTCCATCTCTTCTCCCTGCTTCTTAGCTCTACCCCCTGCAGTACAAGGAGGCAAGGAATGGGGTTTACAGTCAGTTAATCACACATTCTTCCTGCTGCTGCTCAGGGAGAGGAGTCCTTCCTCTGCTCCAATGTGGGGTCCCTCCCACAGAACACAATTCTCCATGAACTTCTCAACCTGAGTCCTTCTTATGGGCAAGAGTTCTTCATTAATTGTTCCAAGGCGGGTCACTGTTCTTGGGCTGCAGTTCTCCAAGCACAGCCTGCTCCAGCACAGGTTCCCCACAGGCTCACAAATCCACCTGGAAACCTGCTTCATTGTGGCTTCTTCTTTCCATGGGTCTGCAGGGCCCTGCCAGGACCCTGCTCCAGCACAGGCCTCCCATGGGTTCACAGCCTCCTCTCAGGCATCCACCTGCTCCAGCATGGCCTCTTCCACAGGGGGAAGAGCAGGGGGATCTCTGCATCCCCGTGGTTCTCTGTGGGCTGCAGGAGCATATCTGCCTCACCATGGTCTGCAGGCAAATCTCAGCTCCAGCACGTGGAGCACCTCCTTCCCTGATCTGTGTGTCTGCAGGGCTGTCCCTCTCACTTGTTCTCACCCTGCTCTTCTCTGCACAGTAACTTTTTTCCTTCTTAAATCTGTTACCACAGAGGTGTTGCTTCCATTCCTGATTGGCCCAGCCTTGGCCAGTGGAGGACCTAGGAGTCCTAGGAGTCAGCTGGTGTAGGCTCTGAAGAACACGGGAGGCAGCTTCTCACAGAAGCCACCCCTGCAGCTCCCCCACTACCAAAACCTTGCCAGGCAAACCCAATGCAATTATGCAAAAATGCATGGGATATATCTGATATGGTAGATTACAGAAAAAAAATCATTTTCTTATAATTTCAATTTACTCTCAATTTTATGATTGATCATAGCAAATAATAAATATTTTATAATAGCACATTTCCAGAGTAAAGTGTTACAAGTTTAAATATTGCATCTTTAAAGTTATAAAGGGAGAAAGACTTGGCTGCTGAAACACTGAGTAGATGCTATGTTTCTAATTCATAAACAGCTACACCCTGAAATTCACTTTCAGTAATGACAGCATGTTTTTCATAGATGAATGATGTATTGAAAAGAGAAAGTCAAATGCTGCACAATGACAAGAAAATTGAAGTGGATCTAAAAGAGTGAGACACAGACTTCAGATAGATTTATAAATGTTTGTTCAAATATTTAATTTGAATGCCTTCCACTAAAGAGGTGGTGAGGGATTGCAAAGCTGTATGACTTATTGTATCCCAAAATTATCAGCAATAAAATTAGTGATTATTTTTTAAATTTCATTAAGAACCCTGTCATTTACCTGAAATGCTACCTATTAGATTTTTTTCTGAGAATGTTTCTTAGTTTCTTGTTGGATATTCATAATGGGAAATGTAGAATATTCATGCATATGTTTTCCCTACTAGTAAGCCAACATTTTTCAAACTTACATTTTTTTCTGGAATAGTAATTTTGAGCTAATGACTTCTGAAATTTGCTTTAACTTGAGCTTACAAAATTGCTTTGATGCCTCAGTTGACAGATGAGTGGTTCTTTTATGAGAATTCCAAAGGCCTGAGAAGGACTACTGTGGTGACTTAAACCCTAAACACATATATTGCCTGCCAAGCAGGAGTTGGTGAGCAGATTGGAAGGAGCACATATATGAAGGTGGGGAGAAATTATGTGAGTTGTGTAAGAGTCACAGCAAACAGCCATGGCCAGAAAGAATACAAATTAGTAGATCTTTCCTGTGGCTCTAGAGGACAAGAAGATAGGTTAAACAAAGAAAGAGCAGCCTTTCTGCTCCTTTTAAGATTTGTAGCAGGATAGATCTTCTTGTACCACTGGGAAGATAGACCTGTATCCTGATTCTTACCAGTAGCTGAAACCTGGTGGAATTCATAGCTCAGCAGCTTCTGATCCATTCAGGATCAGCTCAGGTCAGCTGATGCTGGCTTCCAATATGTATTTATGTCAGCAAGCTGTTCTCCATTAGGGAGAAAGCTGACAACTGTTACCTATCAGGTGATCTGACACTTTTCTGCAACTTTCTAATACATACCATCCAAGAATGCACATATAAGTTCAACTTCTATGTGGAGAAAATAAATGCTGTATAATTTTAACATGTGTATCGTTGATTGGTTTGGGCTGGCATGCTGTTGTTAGATTGATGAATAGTGAAGAGCAAGTGAAAAATTTCTTGTAGAAAGTTAATCCCCTTAACACAGTAAATGTTCTAAAAAAACAAAGTATGAAAATGCTTATTTTGAAAGTCACATATAGGATGCAGTGGTCAAGAATATGTTAAAGCAATGAAAAATATCACTAATTAAAATGCTGCCATGTTAATATAATTTATTTTAAATGATACATAATAATTACATATTTTAGGTAGAAATACCATTTTGAAAAAGTAGAAACAAAGCCACACTTTAAATACTTTTAAGTGCATTACCAGAATTATGTTAAAACCTTGCTAACATCTGTGGCTGGGTAAAATGATTGTGTTTAATAGTTTTGAAGTAAATACAGAATGTTTCTTAGGCTTACAGTTTCTTGAGGATCCCACCTCAGGTTTGAAGGATTAAGAATTGCTCGTCACAATAAAAGACCAGGTTTTTATAAAGCTGTGAGAGTACATGGTAGGAATCAGGATAAAAATCACCCACAATTAACCATAGGAGACTAAGCCAGCAATAGCAGTAGTCATTAGTTACAAACACTTTTTGAAGTTGTAAAAATTAACTGATGATGCAGCCCCTGGAAGTGTTAGGGATGAATGAAGCACTTGTCCTGAATTCACTGGCACTGCATTTTAGACTGGGTATCAGATGTTCATTTATTTTTATCTGTTTAAAATAAGCAAATACCCATTCTGTGAGATAGGCAAATATGGAGAGCTTCCAAACCCTTAGTTATAAACAGATTTTTCTTTATTCCTGCCAAGATGTGTTCTTCTGCATCCTGATTTTTTCTGCTGCCTGTAATTACTGCAGTGCTCTAAAGCCATATGATTAGTACCTTACTATTAGGAGGCAGTGCAAAGTGCAAAGAATGCAAATATTTATCACTTACAAATCACAAGGTTTGCATCCCAACTGCATTAGATAGAAAACTAGTCATTTAGGCACTAGTTTTTACAGCCTTTTCAGTTGCTTTTATAATGTTTTGCATGCTGTCATTCCATGCTGTATGATTCCTGGAGGATAATAATGTCTTTGTAGCTTAAAGGTTTTGTATGTGTGCATGTAGAACTATATTCTTGTGGGTTAGTTTGCATGATAGCTGGAAATACTATTGTGTATTGAGCCAGCAATCACATTAGTGAGGTTTTGTCTAATTCAGACACTGTTTGCTTTGGCTAATAAGGCCAAAGCACCTACTAAAAGAAAAATTGCAGCAAACTGATTGTGAATTTACAGATTGCTTGTCCCTTGTGGAAAAAAAAAAAAAAGGCAAAACACTTCTCTTTGAATTTTCCAGTGTTCATGGTGGCACAGTGTGCACAGCTTTCAGATTTGATGGGCATTTTGTAGTAAAATTAATGCTTTAGAAATACTTAAATCCCTACTATATGATAACTTTATGGTTGGAATATGGGTTCTATGGGTTTCCTGTTTTAACGTGTTTTAAATGTCCTACAGGAACATTTAAAAACCTGCATTTTCTAGATTCCTTGTAGTGATTTAGAGAGACTTCTTGGTGCATCCTTTCTCCTAACTAGATCTCCTTTTAATACACACACACACTGCCCTGCCCCCAGCTTTTCCATAATCTACTCCTGATTTATCATAGCTCCTTCGGGAGCTAATCGAGTTCCTCTGATAAATAAATAAACTAAGTGGTACAAACTGCATGACAGGGATGTGAGATTGTGTTGCCAGCTTTCTTCAGAGACTGCAGCTGAAGCTAAATTTGCCTTTTTTGGCAGGTGCAGAGGATGGGTTTTGCCAGTACTCTGTCTAGTAAGTTGGCTCAGTTGCTTGCCAGTGTGGAGCAAGCAGAATTTGGATGGCAGGTAGCTGTGCTAGTAGCTGTGCAGTGTGTGGAGTTTCCTTAAAGCAAGTGATCCATTAAATGTAAAATAGAGGGACCCATATTTCACAACAAGTCACATAATAGTATGAAATGGTATAGATGATATGGGATTGCTGTTGCCTTTCCTTTGGTGTTTTTTTCTCAAATGCTTGAAGAGATTTCTGAAATTTTGCTGATGTGCATGAGCACTTAAATGTAACCTGATTCAATATCAAAACTTTTCAAATATGATTTCCAAGGGGAGAAGAAACATAACTGCATGTGTTTTCTTTCTACAGGGATGAATTGTAAAAGCTACATCATCTTGACCCAAACATAGTGTTACAGTGGACTGCTCATCTCCAGTTGTAAAAGCTTTTTGAAAATCAACAGCATTGCAGCTTGTTTTGGACTTCGTTATACTGTTGTTATCAGCATGGAAAAGCGTGGTGTTTGTTTTATTTTTTTAGATGCTCAAGGCAAATCTGATAAAGAAATGGTGGAAAGTTTTATGTGGGCACTGTTTTATTTAACATGCCTTTATTTCACTTTCATCTGTTCAAAGTGAATTTCTGCAAAACTGCAGATGAAGACCTATAGCTTGTGAACTCTAATTTTGATGGGGGAACTTGAACACTCACTTCTCTCGGCTCCTGTGTCCCTTGGTAAAACTGCTTCTGTGCACCTTACGACATCACGTAGGTAATACCAGGTTTTCTGTGTTCCAATGTCTGCTAGATGCTATTAAAAGGAGATAACTTCCTTTCTAAGCTTTTGACATGGTGTCATAGACTAGCATGTAGTAGATACAATCAGCTGCTTTTTTACCTTAAAACCAGGCATTTGTACATATTAAATTTCAAGACATCAGAGGTTGGTGGCCACTCTTATCAAACATTGCTGTTCAAACTGGACATAACAGACATGGTTTTCCCTTTTCTTCTAAAATTGATTAATGGAATCTTGAAATTCTGTTTTGGTTTATAGCTCAGTGCTGGTGTCATACACATGGATCTAGCTCTGTAAATGTGAAGTGAGGTGTGTTCCAGTCACCAAGTAATTCATTGGCTGCTTTGCCAGATAAAGTTTAAAGCAGAAGGGGCGTTGTGTGCTTGTGTAGAAGATTAGGATGGATATGTAATCTGAGATATGAATTGCTAGGTTTTTTTATAAAAAACCAAAATCCCCTTTGGTTCTAAAGAAAGTTGCTTTTGGCAAAGCTGTTTGTGCTATTAACATTCTTATTTTTGGGCATCCAGGTAGAATTCTGGCCTTTTAGAAAGGGAATTCTAAATTGCTGTAAAAGGAACACATCATGCATGCAGAAAGAATCCTGGACTCCTAAGTACAGACAGATGCACTTGTTCAGTTTTCATATAGAAGAATAGTTGGAAGGCTGTAAACCTTTTTTCCTGCCCTAAGTTTTCTGTTTTGGTACTGTAAAATGTCAACAGCAAATTGTGAAGCAGTACAAAGGTGGGCTGCTTTGGGAAAGGGGGTAGGTGTGTCTTCAGTCATCTTGCTCATATTTAAACAACCAGAAATTAAAGTAAACAGTGTATTATCATAATTTCCTTTTTTTTTTTTTTTTTAATGACAAGAAGGATTAAGGAATAAAACAAACCATAGAGCACACTGCAAAAAAACCCAAAACAACTTTTATGGTGGAAGAGCAGTAATTTTGTGATAGGATTAATCCCTGGAAGCTTAAAGGTTAAAATTCAAAGGCCTCTGAACATAGAAAAGGAACATTTTAAATAACCTGCCTTTTGAAGGCCAGCCCCATTTTATTCCTGTTTAAAAGATATTATATAACTTAATTTATTTAGATGTTTGGAAGTTACGTACCACCTCCTGATCTGACTGCAGCCTGGGAGCACATGCACAAGATTAATCTTTTAAAGAAGTTAATATAGCGTGTATTCTAGAAAATACAATCCAGAAAAATCCACTTGCGCCTGACAAATTTGTACTAACCCACAATCAACTGTGACTCTAGTTCTTGGTGTTGAAGTGAAATATCTTAACTGATGCATGCTAACGTTCAACCTTTTGGTCGCTGTATCTTTCAGTTTGAGTTCAGCTTTATTTACATCTTCTCACTAATTTAATCAGTTAAATGAGAGATATGAGCTCAACTGTATCCAAATTCCTGTCTCTGGACACAGTGTAATAAGCTAGCCTGACTTGGAAGTGGTGTTAAAGCTGAGACCCGATGACAACTTCCTGGAGAAGAACCACTTCAGGGGGTGTAAAGGCTTCAGGGACCAAGGCTGGTGGGAGTAGTGCACCCATTCCACTGAAGGGGTTGGTGATAGCCTAGGTACTCAGACAGAAAGGAGTACCCAGGAGTAGCATTTAGGAGTCGAAAATGGAAACGCTTCCATGATGGAGCAATGGTTCTGAAGTAAAAACTTGGAGACAAGGACAAGTTGAAATGCAGAAGACTTGAAGAGCTTGAATAAATGCTGTGTGAACTGTCTGAATTGCTACTTTGCCAAATAAATTGAGAGGAAGCTGTATCTAGGTGTCTGTCTGATTTTGTGGTTGGTTTTGTTGTTTAACCTTCAACAGGATTTTGCATTTCCAAAAAGTAAACAAGTATAACAATACTGGTTTGCTAACTGACCAGAACTATGTGTTCATTTTCAGTCAATTAATGTATTGCAGCAATGGCAAAGCTTGTTAATGGAATGTAAGTGGAGTTTTTGGTGGCTGGTTGGAATTTCTCTTAGTTCACATCTGTGTGTTTTGGTGAACAGGCTCTGTGCACAGTTCTGTCTGCTGTCCATAGCTGAATCCAGCTACCTTGGAGAGTGTGGTTTGCCACTTGCAAGGATTAGAGTTTTATCTTTTTATAAGAGGTGCAGTCATGTTTCACTGGGCTGTTACTATCACCTCTAAGCCGGAACAGCTTGGGAGAATGGGTTGGCTGAACTGCTGAACTGCTTATCTGGTTGTTTCTGGGATCCAGGCAGTAGAAGACTTGGACAGCCAAAACCTGTATCTTGAAAATCCACCAACAGTTGTGGTGTTTCCACAGAGGAGTTTGATATGCCCTATGGATACTTTCTGTTCATGCAGCAGGAATGACCTGCTTATTTACTTTTTCAATTCAGACTGGTCAGCTGGCTTGAGGCCACAGAGCCTGTAAAATGATTTTTTCTGGAGGGAAACCAGCACACAGCACATGTGCACCAGCATTGCTGATGAAGCCACCTGGATGATTCCTGAAATGTTTTGTAGTCATCGAGTTTGAAACGGGCAATAATGCCTGGGGCCAGGGGGGCTCTATGTGGTAGGCTCTGGAGCTTCCAGCTGGCAGCAGTTCTCTCCACATGTGCAGTATTTTTGTGACAGGGTGATTTTTGTCTGTGGAGGGACTGTGGAATTAACCATCAGCACAAAGAGGTAAAGTAAAATACTCAGAGGAAAATTCTGAACTAGTACTCTCCTTCCTGCCAGGAAGAAGGGTGTTAACCCGTTCTTACCGTGGCAGTGTTTTTTTCCTTTTCCTTGTTAATGTGCCCTAGGTTGTGCTGCTTTTGATTTAAATGCATTTCACAGAAGGAGGACATGGGACAAAGGATGACTAATGCAAACCACGCCCATGATTTGTAAGTTTGGTTCCATTTAGCTGATTTTGAACATATTAGGATGCAGTTAAAAAGATGAATAATTCTAGTTACTTTTATGGAACCCCTGAACCCTGTCCTAAGTGAATGAGGGGTGGTCCTGGTTGAGAAAAAAGGCAGATGGTGAGGTCACACAAGCACATTGTGCAGAACCAAACAAATTCAGAGGGGAAATGGAGCCCCAAAGATGGCATGTGTACAGGGGGATGCAGGAGATGATGAGTTCTGAAATTGGTCTTTTGCATTTTAGGATGTTCAGACTTCATGGATTAGGAAGGGTGAATTAGAGTTTTAAGTACTCTGGTATACAATAGATGGATTCAAGCACGGGGTTTAGGTTGGTTTTGTGGGTTTGTACATTTTGCCTTTGTTGGCACTCTTTGAGTTTTTGTCTATCTGCTTTTAACTGTGAAAGGTTGTGAACTGCAGATCAGTTGTGGGAAGTGCACAGACACTCTTAGGGTATCATAATCCCACTTTGCCTTTACTGTAAACAACACACACTTGTGTGCTCAGAGCCCCCAGCTGGCAAGGTTTGGAGTTCCGTGCCTCAGTCAGGTCAGAGGAAGTAAGCATGGACTAAAACTTGGACTTATGCAGGCAGAGGTGAGGTAGACTTTCCTCTACCTGGCCTATTTACCTCCCACAATTCATCCTCGACATACAGGGCTGCTTCCTGTTCCAGGTAGAAGTTTTTTACACAGCACAAATTTGTCATGCAGCTGATGCACTCTGAACTCTCCTATGAAAGGCTATTACTGTTCTCTCATGCTCTTGGCAGGGTGTTAATGAGATGCTCAGCAGGATGTGCTCAGGAACTAAAATTGTATCTCTTTAAATTATGAATTGAGTGGACATAGCTATTGCTGAAATATGTGTGGAAGAGATCCAGCTGCCTATTGAGAATTGCCTGAAAGCTTCAGAAAGGAGAAATGAAAATAACTTTGTGTCTCATCACACCAAACTTAAAACTTGAGACAATCCCATGCCTTTTGGCAAAACTGTTTTAGCAACAACAGACTATTTTCATAAAGACTGTTGATGGAGTCACTCTGAGATCTCATTTCAATTCTCTAAGGTTTCTTTGTATTCCAGCCATTTTTATCATATGCTTCTGAGCAACTGACCTGGTAGATACTCTTGAAAATATTCCCTAACGCTTCTGAGGAGCTGAAGTCCTTTTTTCAGCCATGTTTGGGCTTATGTTTGCATTTTATGTACTTGTACTATGAACAGGTCATGTTTCTTGCTTATTATGTTCTGCCAAATCCTTTTTCAGCTATAGTGGAGAAGGGGAATCTGAGATAAATATTGTTACAGACTAGAAGGACACTCTGAAAGGCCTCTGGTTAGGAAAATGGGTAATTCAGAGCATCTGCCTAGGCTGCTGCTCTGATCAGAGCTCAGAGAAGCTCCTCTCCTCTGGATACAGAGGCAGCCTCAGGATAGTCATCTCTTGGGCATGGAATTAGCCTTCAGGGATGCTTTCCCTATAGGCCCAAGCTTCCATTGGGCTGCCTGCTTTCAAGTCCTTTCCAGTCCTGCACTCATTCAAGTTCCCTGCTCCCTGTATATCTGTGTTGTCCAGTCATTTGGTTCAAGTGTAGAAATCTTATATGCATCTCTTTAATGCATTAGGATCTGGTAGTTTTAAGAACTATGTTTAAATGTCTTGCTCTGCCCTCTTTAGAACAGGATTATATATTTCTGTTGGCCAAACAAGCTGTGACTCTTAAGTCCCACACCGAACCTTTCTACCTTGTCTGGTTTTTCCCATCCTGCTCAAAATACACTTTTCATTGATTTATGAGTAGTTTATAATTGTCAGCCAGGAGCCTTACAACTGCAAAAATTAAAATTTTAGCAGGTATATTTAAAAAACTTGTTTCTGAAGTGTGCTGATCCACTCCTAGATTCGTTTGTGTTTCAGGGCTCCAGTGCAGAGTACAGCTCACTTTGTCATTTGTTTTAAGTAACTATTACTTGAAAAATGTATAGCAGAGTTACTTTTACACAGTTTTTTCTTCCTTTAAATATTCCCTATTTACAGCATTCCCCTCTTAGTCAGCTCAGACCGATTGTGTTGTGGGCTCTTTTTCTTATTAATTACTCTGTGTTTATTCCCTCTCCCTGGTCTTCATGCCCATCAGCATTCTCTCAATCTTCTCTAGACTTTCCCTTTGCTCTTGCTCTTTTAGCTTTTGCCACTAGAAACTGAAAAATCCCAATTCCTGATGCACATGAAAACAGCCAGCACAGACCTCAGTGATGCATGATTGTGGATTCTGTTGGAGCTTACTAGAAAGGCTCTCCCTTTGTTTTGGGGTGGCGTGTTTGCATTGCCATTGGCTCATGCCTCTGACTGGCTCTGTGCAGTTTGGGATTGAAACTCTTAGGCTTTATCTAGGATTTGAAAAGCAAATGGAGCATCACACTGACCTATTTCAGCCTTTTTGTTTTGCAAATGTGCTCTTGGAACTGCCCCTGCTATTATCCTGCAGTGCTATGGGAATGATTGCAGCGAAATGTTCAGGCTAGGATCCCCTGCAAAAGTGGGTAGCAAGCAGCCCATATTATGGAAAAAAACCCCCTTACTTCTAAACATGGATCAAACCTAGAGGTAAGTATTGTATTGTTTGCTACTCTGAAGTAATCTGTATCCTTAAGCTGTAAAACAGCCAAAAAACCCCCATCTAAGTGAAGTTAAGAATCTTGATCAACATTAAAATACACTGACAAAATAAATTTTAATGACCTCTCCTAATACACAGAGCATCCATGGGGCTATGCAGTCAGAGCAGTCACAATTCTCTGCTTACCTGTCTAAGGTGCTGGTAAGACTAGGTGGACTGAGCGTATCTACAGAGATGTGGATATACACACATCAGTGTTTAGGACAAGAAAAACAGATCTGACAGACTTCAAATAGTGACAATTGTCACCCAGAGTGTCTCACTTCTGCTATGGGATAAACACTCGTGGGTCCCTTTTGACTCAGAATATTCTGTGATCTGTGACTATGTAAAACCCCCCAGCTCTGGGGTCTGCATGAGAGGCCATGAACACAGTTTTAGCAATGCAGCCATGAAGATGGGCTAGAACCACTGCCTCTCTGAGCACCCCTTTGACATTAGAGGGAGAGACCCATCCTTGGGAGCAGCTGGGAAGGGGCTACAGAAGTGGTGCCAGCAGAAGGCCATGGCTGGGAGCTGCCTGGGGAGAAGGGGAAAAGCATCCTGAGTATGTTGACAGTATTTTCTGCTACTCCCAGGTGTGCTGTAGCTCAGTAGTTCAGTATGACTTATTTAAAATCAAATAGCATGAAAACTATTAAATGCAAACATGTGGTATCGGGACCAGTGCGTGTGTTAATTGCAGGAGCTGCCAACTTTGCTAACTTTGTCTTGCTCTCCATCCAGCTGACAATGCCCCCAGGCTCTCTGGTAAGGTGAAAACTGTATAATTTCAGTCCAGCTGTGGAGTTTGCTGTTACCTGGGAAGTAACAGGCCTCAGGCTGGTGGCCTGCAGGGCAGCAACTGTCACCCTCTCCCCTCCGAGGAAAAAGAGTCCCTGGGAAGACATTGGCAACTCTAACACAGCACTAGCCAGACTCCTCTACCGTGCTTGCTGTCTGTGGCTCTCTGCTTGGAGGCATTCATTCTCAGCTGTCATATGCAAAACCTGTGAAGGTTTATTCCAGCACAGGAACAAAGCCTGTAGTTGGGTAAAGTGACTGGAAAGCTGAGCAGCCTTTTGCACCACAGCTCTACTGGCTGGCTTGTGCTTTGTCCGGGATCTCACTGTTGTCCTGCCCAGCAGAAAAAACCAAACCTTTTGTTCTGCTGCTGGCTGTGTGCCAGGGTAACGGGTTTTGGTAAAAGGAGCACAGTGGGCACAGTGGGCAAGAAATGACTCCTTTCTTGCTGCTTTGGTGAGGTGGTGAAGGGCATTTAGGTATTTCATTAAAACCCAACACAAATTTCAATAATGGAAAATAAGACCCTAGCCAAATGGGCAGTGAGTCTTCCCTAGAAGGCTGTATTAAAAATGTGGTCTTTCTGCCCTGTCTGCTGTGAGCTGCGATGGAAGAAAGGCCATACTCCCAAGCTGGAAATGGGCAGCATCAGCAGACGGTCTCCTGGACCCACTGTAACTCTGAAGAACAAACAACCAGACTTGGCCTTGCCTGGCACGAGGGCTCTGAGCAAGGAGCACTGGCAACCACATTCCTTGAGTGGTTGGCACAGCTGGCTCTGTGACTGCTGTCCTGCTCAGCTCAAGCACTGCTCAAGAGACAGGTCATACAGGTAGGTGCCCTGTCCTTCCCTGGCTCTCTGAAACAAGTATCTCAACAACTCCCCTCACCATACACATTCCAGCTTCTTATAAGGCTGTTTCACAGAAGGAAAAAATGCACTTTGTTTTTTCTCATGATGCAGTCTTGTAGCACAAAATTTAGCTGGTAATGGAAACTAAGGACAGTGCAATAAATATAAGAATAAAATAGGTTTATTAGAGCTATTTTACATAAAGTAATCAAGAACAAACAACTTGAAGAACTACTTATATACTATGGCAATATTCTTGCTGACTCAAAATTAACTGAAGTACAAAAGACAACATACAAAATGATGCATGCCTCATTTGACTCTGGTTTTATTGGGACCCATGAGGAAAGTGACATCCTTGGACAGCCAAACAAGACAGACAGCACAGTGTGTGTATATATATACTGTATATATAACATGTACTGTACACATTTTACTGGTAACACATCTGCAGTTCACTCACACATATCAATTACTTGCTCTAATTCTATGAGAATTTTTCTGGGGTGAGGGCAGATCACCGAAGCTTTCAAGCTTTGCAGGGAGCTATGGGTTAACCAGCAGGAATCCTACACTCTGAAATCTTGGGTAGAAACTGCTGTGTGCTGCATTCTCCCGCTGTGGGTGGGTGGCGGGCTGGGCGGGGAAAAGGCTGAACAAGCCCTGAGCTCTGGGGAGAGACACAGCTCTGGGATTGTACACGGAATCATAGAGGGGTTCAGGTTGGAAAGGACCTTAAAGATCATTTAGCCCCAGCCCCCAGGGATACCTTCCACTAGACCAGGTTGCTCAGGGCTCTATCCAGCCTGGCCTTGAACACTGCCAGCACTGGGGCATCCACAGCTTCTTTGAGCAGCAGTACACGACTGCTGTTGAGCCCCGGGAAGTCCAAGCTCATCCACTGAGGAGTTGCATTATTTCATCTCAGCACTTAGCAAGCATGGCTCTCTAGCATGGCTAGCAGCACAGAGGTTTAAACTGAGTGAAAAGAAGATGCTTTTTTCCTTAAATCCCAATTTTCCTTGCAGAAGCTGGCACTTAGATAGCAATTACTTTTAATTAACAAAGCAAGACACGTTTTTTTAATGAAAATGCTCCCAGTGCATCAGGTGGAAAGAACACAACTGGTCTCTGCTGGATGGTGAAGGAACACGTGGGCTGGAGCATCCCGGTCCCCACAGTGGTGGCAGCACTGAGAACAGCAAGGTGGCCCAGGCTCGGCCAGCACAGCTGGGCTGCGGAGCCGTGGCTGCTCCAGTGCCCTGGCCCTGGGGCTCGCTTGGCCGTGGCTGAGACCACACCTGCTGTGGGGAGGGCAAGGGCATCCCACATCCAGTCTGGGGCCTCCCCACCCTGCAGTGTCTTCTGCACAACCATGAACTGGAGCTACTCGCTGGAGCCTGAACACTTCTTATTTTCTGAGCAAGGACATCTACCCACTTTTTATATTACCATCGAAGGGAAAGAGTATGTTCTTCATCTTGTAGGCTTCTTCTACACTTGAAAATTAACTAAGGATTTTGGTCCTTTTATAGAGGCAGAGATTCATGGACACAGGAGAAAGGGGAGAAAACAACTGACCCAAATCCAATTTTTAGAGATACATCCCATTGATGAGGTAATCGGACTCTTCAGATGTAATGGGTCGAGCTTTTTTAAGCTTCTGTTTCACTAAGCGCAGTCTGCAAGCAACCATAAGCAGCAGCAAAGCAGTGATTGCCAAGCCTAAGGCTAAGGGTAACACAGCACCTACAATGAGGTTAAGAGAAATTACATTTTATTTAACACAGTGAGATGCTGGCAGAGAAAACCTGAAATTTTTCTTTAAAACTGCAGCTAGTCTGTCACTTAGAGGTTAGTAATTGAAACAGTTCATGCTATGAAACTAAACCGTACAATCATGTTAGGGACAGTTAAGAATATATATAAGTACATTATTCAATTCTTGACCATTTTATCTGTATCTAAGAGCATCTGACTGAAAAGCTGGTGTAATTAAAAATGAATTCACATGGTTGGTCTTACCTGTTTCTGGGACTGGACGACCACCTCCAAGCTGTTCTCTCTTTGGCACCATTATGCCATCCCCATTTTTATCGTCTGTTCTTTTCCCTGAGGAACTGTTATCTGCACAAAATCAAGCAAAATAAATGAATACTGCAGTTCAGTGACTCAGGAAGTCTTATCCACAGGACACTAGAATTAAATAATGTGAAACACTTAAATTAGGGGAAAAAAAAAACAAACAAAAGAACAGTTTAAGAAATTCTGACTTCAACTGTGTAATTTGAATTTTTGAAATATTGTGAAACTAAAGCTAAAATGTAAATTCAGTTTTGCATTCCAAACCACAATGCATCTAAACCAAAAGCTAGGGCATTTTGACCGTGCTGTGATATATTCACTGGCAGCCTTCAGAACTGTGACAGAGCTAGCAGAAACACACTATGCTACAAGATCTGTAGAATATGAATGTGAAATGTTGTAATTGGAATTATATATAGTGGGTGTTAAGGAAGTGTTTAAACCAATTAGCTTGGAACGTGCACTGTGTGTAAGGCCCACACACCACCACCAGCTCTGAAGAGCCACAGAAGGTGTCCCTGGCAGTGGCAGCAACAAATGCACACAACTGCTAATTAAAGCTTAAATTGTTTCACTGGTACTGTCGGGCTACTGTCCCCACTGTAAGGCAGAATGCAGCCTCCCAGGCTCTGGCTTTATTGCCCTGCCATTTTGGCTGGGAGTGCATTAACACTAACTTCACCTTCAGGGAATGCTGTAGAAACAAGCCGTGGCCTTCTCCTCCTTGGGCTCCTGATGTTGTCCTGGCATGTAAAGTGAGCTTGAAAAAATCCTAAGAGTAAATGTACTGGCTTTAAAATACCTGTGTGGTACCAGAACTGTGCAAGACCACCTGAATGTAACTGACACCAAAACCAGCAGCTGTTTTCTGCTTCTGTTCTTCCTGAATTAAATTAAACAAATATTTGTCTTTGTTTTGGAAATACCCAGAAGACATCAGCTCTTCTTAAGAGCTGCTCCAGCCTGTATCTAAATGCCTGTTTAGAAATTTGTTTCCCTGCCATTTAAGTAAAGAGAATATTTAAGTCAACTGCTTGTAAAGACATTTGGCATATATGGAGAGAAGTTTAGTGGGAAGTTTTTGCAAGGGTAGTAGAATAGAATCCCTTCAATAAAGCTTGTAGGGTTTTGTTAGGACTTACGGCTATTCTTCCATGACTGGAGAGATTATCAGAGTCAGTGCTGCTCAATATCTTAAGTGTTACCTCTAGAACACAGAGAGCAATTTCCCCTAAGAAGTTCAGGAGCCTGGCATAAAGCATATTACATGGATTTAATTTGGTTTGCACTTTCTCTTGATTTTCTAGGCTCTCTTCTGTTCTGAGGAAATTTCAATTTACAGCCCTTTCCAATTACCCTAAATTACAGATCTAGGTTACGGCTACTGCTGTGGGTGCCTCCGCAGTAAAAACATGACTAAGGCTCGGGCACTCAGTCAAATGTTGTAATCCCAGCCCTGAACAGCACTGCACAACAGCTGGCATGGGCAGCCTGGGAGAGGCAGAGACCCTGTGCCAGGGGAATGCGGAGCTGTTATGGTGATTTATACACTTGGGTTGGCTGGGCTGGGGAGCACAAACCTTCAGGCTGCTCGTGAATTCAACCCATCTGCATGACCGTGTTTGCTACTGGCCACTGCTGCTTAGAAACCAGCCCAGTGCTCACTGCAGAGTGCAGTGCTGCTACTGTGTGTTTTCTGTAGTCATCTGCAAGCACAGCAGTGCCAGAATATGCAGCTGGGCTTCAGAACTTCCCTGGAGAAGGACACTGGGGCTATTTGGAGGCAGCCATACAGAAATGCTGCGCTAATCTTTGCAGGAGATGCAGTCTGGGTTACTTTACCATGGAGACACGTCTGCCTTTACTGATATCATGTGCCTCTTCCTCCATCCACTCCCAACTTTGAAAGAAAATGTTCAGCCTTTCAGCTTGGGCAAAAGTAAACAATGATCCTGTTGCAGAAGACTCAGTGCCCTGAGTGTCTGAGGGGTTTATCTCTAAGTTGGACTTGGTGTTCCCCTGGACTTGCCCTGCTGTAGAGGAATCCCACTGAAAAGGTGGGAGTGCAGAACAAGATTTACCCATCGTTAACGATAAATGATTTTTGGGGGTTTTATTTGGTTGGTTGGTTGGTTGGTTGGCTGTGGTTATTTCCTCTTTACTGTGAACAGATCCCCTGTTAGGTCAGGAAGAAGTTTTAAACAGTCTTTAACTCAGACTTGAGTATTTTCATACTTTAGTGTAAATCCTTAGGAAGTTTGTATCAAGTCAAAGCTAAGCATGAAGGACCACTGTAAGGAAGGTTAAAGGAAATCTGGAACACAGAAACTATTAAGAGAAAATGGATTCTGGAAAAAAATTCCCCTAGTATCACCCTCATAGGCAGAAAGCTCATATATCTGCTACCAGGAACTATCTCACAGTCCAAAAAACTGCAACTTAGCACAGCTCCTTAGGAGAAAAGATAAATATTGTGGTACCTTAAAGGACAAAGGAGGTCCCTTTATTAGACCCTTTATTGAATTCTCAGAATTAAAGCTGTTTATGGAGAGGTAAGTAGCAGAAGGGACATGCTTTTACTGGTACTGGTACTCTGGCCACCAGCATCAAGAAAAATGTAGCCCTGAATGGAGCACTCACAAGCAAAAAGCTGGAACTTGAGCTGCCACTGTAAAGCCACATCCCCTAATGTGCATCTTAAGTAGAAAGCTTTTCACCAGAGTGACATTAAAACCACTAAATCTTATTTTCAAAATTTATGTAAAGTACTATATAAGAAGCCTGGATGTTTGCAATGTCAGCTTCAGGCCAACAAGAACATGATTGCCTTGGTCCAACAAAGACCTTTACAGTGACTCAGAGGCAGAGGTTCTACCTTGGCACCAGCAGCAGCAGACAGGCCTTCCCAGAACAGGATTTCTGCCAGTGGAATTGCTGAAGTTTCGAGGCTGCTGGTATAATTTCTGCTCAGCACTGCTTACCTCTCCTCAAAGATGCATCTAGCAATTACTGCCCCCCTGGACACGTTTCCAGATGAGCTTTATGGAGCTGCTCCAGCATTTCTGTGTCTCTCATTTTTGTATCACATAATTATTAGATTTGCTCTGTAACCTCCTTGAGATGTCAGTGGTGGAGGGAAGTCTAATTAATGGATCTGGGTGGATTTTTAGGAATAAGTTAGATGCCTGTCTCCTTGACTCCATAAAGACCATGGCGCTTGCCAGTGAGACTCTCTGGACCTCTGTGAATCATTAACACACAGCATGTGTGTTAACACACAGCATGGGACTCCTCTGAAGTTTAAGTATCTGCAGGAGAAGGCAGCAGCTCAGAGCAGGTTTAGGCAGTTGCCCTTTGGACCCATGTACTTAGCATGTACTTAGCACCACTTCACGTGCCAGCCCATGCACCCCAACTGGAATTGATCCGTAGGCAATTTTAAACCTCGTTGAGCTCCTTGCTTTTTTTGGTTAAAAGTACTGGGCTCCTGGGTGAGTAAAGACTGGATCCTTCTATTCCACAGAGAAATTACTAAGCACCTAAAATTAAATTTTGACTGAGCCTTGTCAAAAGAGCAATATTAAACCCAAAAGAATTAAAGTAGCTTTAAATCCTGCCTGTTGAAAATTAGAAAATTACAACAGGTACTGGTAGCACACTAATCACTGGAGCCCCATCACACTTTTTTCGTTTTATAAGAATCTTTTTCTTTGCTTGTCTACTGCTGTGCAAAATGGCACCTTTAGAGCAAAAGTGGTGCAAGTAAGTTACTGTGCAATGGGTAAACAGAGAAAATGATTATGCAAAAGTGCTTTTACATTGTAGTTCTAATTATAACTCCTGATTATCAGTTGCTGAAGGTGGTGACCTTAGTTTTGGTTTTACACCTGGATTCACAAGCCAAATGATTTTTGAGACCGACTCAGCAGGTGACTTTCCACTGGAGCCTGCAAAGCTCTTTGGGAAGTCTGATATTTAGTTTGGGTGGCCCCATATCAGGTGTCACTCAGAACTACATGAGTGAGAAGGGTCTGAAGCAGACTTCAGAATTTTAGTCACCCCAGTGAGGAGCACTGAGGTCATCTATACTTCCAGAAAGAAGGAAACAATTTAAGACAGAATTTTGTTCTCAGTTTCTACACATTGACTGAGGCCATCAAATTCTTAAGAATACTGTTTTCACTCTCTTTGCAGAATGTTCAGAGTGTTCCCTTTGCAGAGTTTTCACTCCCCCAGCACTCCACAGATGAAGTACAAGAACCCGAGGGAACATCCAGGTACCAACCAGGGCAGTGCCCTTTTCCAGTGTCAGCAGCAGAGGGCACTGAGCACTGCTCTATTGTAACTAGAAAATAAAGCTGGTTATAAATAGCTGTGTCTTGGGGCACATGAATCAGTCTAAACCATGAAGAAATAAAAGTGGGGGGGTTGTACTGATTTTAGGTTCTGTGCACACAGTTTTGCTTTCACATAATTGCCATTTCAGATCACTGTAATTCATCAGCATGAACCTTGGAAGACACATCAATTTCCTTGCAGCTTTGGAGCTTTACCAAGGCCAGGACTGGGGCTCTGCCTGTAACATCACACTGCGACTCACTACAGGCTTGCAGCCACTGTGCAGAACAATACTGGGCACCTGTACATGGACACCTGAGGTAGCTTGTTACCAAAGCCAGAGACTTTTCTATAGTGATCAGAGACTTCTCCTGCCCTGGAGACAGAGTTCAGAAAAAAAAAATGCCCATAATAATAAAGATATTAGTTCAGGAAAAAAAAAAAGAGAAGTAATACTTAGCACCAGGAGAAAAGCAATTACTATCACTCAGGTTGAACAGTACTTTATTATATTCTTCTGAAGTACTCCCCTACAGATTTAAAGAGCCTTAATATATCAGCCTACACAGGTGAACCTGTGGCTGAATTTGTATTTAGTTCACTGCACATTTTGTTCCTTAGACTGCATTATTTCCCTAGCATTCCTACATTTTAAATTTCTTTTTGCATCTAGTAAAAAATAAACTTGACAATAATAAATCAAAACCAACTTAGAACTTCATTATTACAGGTTTCTTCTGTATTTTTTTACATTTGAATTTTTTTTCCTCTTAGCCAGGCCCAAAAGGCAATTAAATTAAGGTGCAAGACACTTCCTTTCTTTAAGGAGAATGATTTATTGAAACGGATTCAATTCTTACCTGGCACAAATCCACTGATTTGTTTCTTTGGTCCCTGAGAAAGCGATTGGTTAGACATCTCTGCATCCACTGAGAGAAGTGGTTGATTTCTGGCAGTGGCTTTCAGGGTGTTCTCTGCAGAGTTTTCCTCTGTGCTTTCAGTCAGTCCTGCAGTCCTTTGCTGGGTAGTGCCAAGAGCTGCATGTGTCACTGTCTTCCGACCCGAGCTGACTGTGAACAGAAATAAAAATTTTTGTACAACATTGAAGGGATTGGAAGTGTTCGTAAGGAAGAGTCTCCAATATGGGCTTTGAGGCAGAGTAAACAACTTCCTCAGGTTCACACATATGATGAAATGTGAGTCCCAGACACCTAACAGCTGCTCACAAGAGTACACTCATGACCCCTACAGTGAACTCCAGCAACTGAAATATAATGGAAGAGTGGTTAGCCATGGTGCCCATTCACCCTCTGATGGTTTTTGTTCACTTAGCTGAGCACAGGCACATGCTGAGGGATGACTAACTAACGAAAACAAACAGCGTGATGGTGATCCAGCTGGTTCCCCTGCAGGCCCACAGTGCAAGATGTCTAACATCACTGCAAAAGGTACTTCTGAGACACCCCTTCCGATAGACACCATGGTTCTTGTCTCTCATCTTTTAACTGCTGAACACAAAACCTGTCACTTTAGGGACCCTTAACAGTTTTAATATGCTTTGAAGAAAATTTCTGAGCACCTGTTGTATGTGGATATTAAACCTTCCCATGTGCTAATTCTGCTTGCTCACAGGGAGAGATGCCACAGAAGAGGCATCATCCCCCTTTGGTCACTGAGGCTGTGGTTACTTTCCCAACCTGCTGTGCCACTGTGCCCTGGCACACTTACGATTCTGGCAGAAAGTCTCGTCTGATCCATCAGGACACTGTCTCACACCATCGCACGCAAATGTGATGTCAATGCAGCAGCCATCGTCACAGATAAATTGGTAGCGAGAGCAAACCCCAACACAGGCTGTTGAGAAACAATTCCCAAATTACCAAAACAGAAATCCAACTAGTAAATACTGAGTCAGTGACTCAAATCTGCAGCACTGAGGAAAAAGTAAAACCACGCTATGCCAAGCACCATGAACAAGGCAGAAAGTCCAGACCCAGCTGTGTGATGTCATATTGACACAGAAGCAAATACAGGCAATAGCTGTTCCTGGCACCTTCCTCACTTGCCTGGCAACCTCTTTATTACAGGAATACTTAGCCTGGAGGCTGTTGCACCTTACACCTTGTGCAGCACCCTTACAGTGCTTTGAATTCTGTTGGCCCAAGCAGCAAGGAGATCTTCCTAGGCTTAAAAGATACAGGACAGTCCTGAAAATAAATAAATGAAATCTCTGTGGCTGTAACTGTAACTCCAGCATGTAATTCCTACTACATATCCATTCTGTATTTCTGACAGTATGTTGTTTTACATGAACACATATGGACTATATGGGATCTTTTAAGGCATGTTTTCTGCAACCGAATTAAAATATTTAAAGAATGCTCATCATTTACTGACATCAGCAATCCAGTGACTTCAATACAGTACAGACCAGATTAGGACTAGGTCATGTTCTCACAAATGACTTTCACCAGAAAGAACTGACCACTGCATGCTTTAACACTTAGATTCCCCTGGAAATGGAGACTATCCCTGGATGTTCCATTTTGCATACTCAAAGCTTTCCTGAAACCCATTCCCATCCTGTAATTATCAAGTGTTTACATCTGTGCTTTTGTCTTTCCAGCAGCAGTGTAGTTAATCACTTTGTAAAGGACTATCAGGTTCAGTGCTTGATTAGTGTCATATGAGCAAATCGATTTGCATAAGGGAGTCACAGCCTGTGGTTGTTACCCTGCTGTGCACCAAACGCTGCACCACACTAAGGGAAGATATCAGGAATGTAGACAACTGTTTAAAACCCCTAAAATCTGAAAATGTGTCTCCTGAACTTCAGCACTAGTAATGGCACAGATCTTGCATGTGTTACAGCATCAGGCATTGGTTTAACTACAGCAGTAGCACTTAAATTGCTAACATAGCTGGGGAATTAGAAAAATAAAAAAGACAGCAAATCCCCTATGTGCTCTATACAAAAGATACCCCAGACACCCACAGCAGCAAATAAACAAACCAGCAAACTTCTCTGTCTGCTTTAGATGAATTAAACATTAATGAACACAACTGTATCATCCATTACTGGAACACAGGCATTATTAAACAGACTCTTCTGTACCAGCTTACTGCCACAGTGACTACCCTCTCACATAGAGATACTGTGCTGGTGCAGAGCAAGATTTTCCCTGGTTCTGCTGAACATGGTGTTAATGCTATTTAATTTCTACTTTGAGCCAGAGCAGCAGATCTGCACTTGCAACTTGTTAATTACAATATAATTAGAAGTTATAACATTTAAGAGCAGGACTGACAGCCACTAAAATCTAACTTACTTTCTCGCTTTTATGCTTTTTACATGTTTCTGAAGTTCAAAGTTTAAAAATGATGGGTCAGTTCCAGTTTCAGTTTCCCCAGTAGCATATGGCTTCAATAACCATCAGACAGAAAAACTGAAATGCATTAAAACAGAAAACCAAGCCAACTTTTAGACTACAGATGCAGGTCAGTATTATTATTAGTCTGCCTCAAACATACTATTAAAGAATTTTAACTGGGTCTTCCCTATAGCACAAGCCCTGTCATATCACCCACACCATCTGACTGTTACAATGCACCTGATACCTGTGGCAGTATTTCACTTTTCCAACCCTGCATGTTTATTAGCAATATAAGGACAAATACTCAGTGCCTGGAAGGATTATTGCTCCAACAGGCAAGTGATGCTTGCTTGTTTCCCCATTTTGAAAAAGCGATTCAAAGCTGAAAGAGATGTCATTATGTAATGAACAAGGGCAAATAAAACACTGGAAATGGAGAATAACATTTTTGCCTCCATCAAGGCCCTTGCTCTGCTCTGAACACCATACCCTGGTTGTCCCAGAGGCAAGGGCTCCTGTCATTTTCTCACCTGCTGCAGAATGAACCATGGGCAGAATGGTCACAGAGACGTTGTCAGAGCTCCGCTGACCTGCAGTGTCTGTCACCATGAGCTGGAAAACATACCCTCCTTCCTGCACGTGGGACAGCTTCAGTGTCCCTGGCTGTGGGACCTGAGTTAAGGTACACAGTAAAAAAAAACATATTGGCACAATGGATCCATCCATAACCCTTTTAGGAATAAGGAGCTCACCATGCAGATTAAATACTTCTCTGTGATCTAGCCAGACTACTCAAGCATGTATTTCGGCATGTAACATTTGATCTCTTTTTTTGCATCCATTTGTAAAAAAACCCACACTTAACATTTAGATGGTGTTTTTCATGATACATTCAGTTACCTGGAGCTGTGGATCTCAGCACTGGAGAACAAATGGACACATACATTTAACTCAATTTTTGAGTAATTAGAAAAGTATTTTTAGAGGATTGGCAGTAAAATAATGGCCTTTTGCTCTCTATCAAGTTAAGTCTGTAGACAATATATATGGATCCACAGAAATGACTTTTTATGCCTGAAAGAGAACATGAATTTTTGATTAATATGATCACAGAGTCCTAGACCTACCATTATAGAAGAGTGTATTGATAAAACACACTTTTTCTCTCAGTGAGAAAATTTCCTAACTGAAATATCTTTCCTTCTCTATTTACATGAATGCACTCAGTTATCTGATCAGACTGTTGATCCTCCTGATGGATGGAGGATCTTTAAAATTTTATTCTTTAGTGTATTAAAGAAATTATTATGCTCTAAAATACACCTGCTGTTGTTCACTGTGATTGCTGGGAGAGGAAATGTGGTATTTAAAACTCATGAGCCATGGAGTCCAAGTCTCTTCCCAGGGCAGAGCCAGGGAAATGCCACTGACTTCTGAATGCACCACCACTCCTCCCAGTGACCTCTGTGCTTTCCTTTTTATCTTCGTGCTGCCCTGAAGAATGCTGGCCTGCATGTGCTTTCACAGAAACTTTGCCTCAAAATAGATAATCAGCACTTTAAAAAATCCCAACCCATTACTGTCCCTAAGTGTCCAGGAGCTGAGCAGCTACAGCGTGGGGGTAGCAACCAGAGAAGCAAACAATCTAAAAAGCTATATAATCAGTCACAATAGAAAAAAAAGGCCCACTTCCTTCTACAATATGATAAGATCTCTTTATAGCGGTCCTTCCCCCTCCTCTGGCTTCTATTTGTTCTTTGGTACATAAGAGCAATGCAACAGCTGCCTTTTATCTTAAACACACTCCCGTTCTCCCTTGTAGCTATGGATTCATACATTATTCTCAAAGAATAAATGACAAGAAGTCCAGTAACTTCAGGGCAGTAACCAAAGCACTAAAGACATCAACTGAAGAATGCATGAAAAAAAAATCACGTTTATTAATTCAACTCTAAAATTTAAATTATCATGGCTAATCACCAGGGTACATATCTGTAGGAAAAATACCAGCTCATTTGAACTCAATGGAGAAGTATTTATTTAAGCATAAATGTGTGTCAAATTAATTTTCTGTTAACAAATACAAAGAAGCCACCAAGGTTAATGTGAATTTTGCAAGTTTAAATGAATATAAGACATGTCTCTATTTTACAGAGTGATTTTGAGTAATATTAAAAATACAAACTTAAAATTTTTAATTCAAATTTTTAATTTTTGTCTTACTCTATGTTACTAAATTACAGATTAATTTAGAAAGTATTTAGCTGCTCTTTAAAGAAAATAATGCTGCAAGGGGTTAGATTAACAAGTCTTTGATAATAAAGTGTTGAATTTATCCAGATGGTATCTAGCAACTATTCTTAAAGTCTCATTTTGGTTCACACTCTCTCACCTTTAGATATCCTTCCTGCTCTAGGTGGAGGTCCCTGGATACTGTGGGTTGTGAACAGACTACGAGTAGAGTCTGTGGATTTGAGACATTTTTCCTTTCTTTTTCGGCTGATCTTAGGGTATTCACTAAGAAAGCTAAGATGAAGAATCCCTCTCTTGATGGTTAATTTTAAACTGAAACCAAAATGCAGCAGAAAATGTATGGATAAAATATCTCATAAGGTCTACATCACACATTTGTTTGTACCTTCTCCCCAAGTACTGACAGGAGACTTTTGGTGAAAATCCCTTATTATTTAAGTGAATTACTGAGGGGTCTCTGGGGTGACAGAAGCTGAAAACCAAGTGCCGTGAGTACAAACAAAGCAGAGCTCAAATACAGTAGAGTATTATCATCTACTTGTTTGCTGCTGGCTGTCCCATGCCATCCAGGCTAGAGATTAACTGTGTAAGCCACTAGAAATAATCACTGGTACAAACTCCTCTGGGATACTGTGTAGTCTCCTTCACTTGAGGTCTTCAAGATGTGATTGGACAGATAAGATAATCTCACTGAGGCTCCTTGTCCCACAAATGGTTGGACCAGATGATCTTTTGAGGTCCCTTCCAGCCTGGGCTCTCTACATTTCTGTGAAATAAATGTTCGAGTTGTACAGGCATCCTAATTTTGGTGCCTAGTAGACAGATTTGAATACATCCAATATTTTTAGCTGTAGGTTTAAAACTTGAACCCGACAGTCTGGAAGTAACTGGCCACGAGGGGGGCTGCACACGTACCTGCATTTCAACCGATGAGTCGCCCTGCAGCAGTGTCCACTCATAGTGCACAATTCCATGGTCATCGGAACTTTCTCGGCCATCCAAGAGCACCCAGTCCACAGGTGACTGCAGCACAATGTCTTGGCCCGCCTTACACTGGGGAGGCTCATCATATTCTTCTTCTTCTTCAATAAAAAAAAGAGAAGATCAGTTATTTATGAGGGAAAGCTGAGTGATTTTTTTATATAAAACACATTTTTTTTTCTTGGTTAAGGTATTGTTTCACCTCTTTGCAACTTCCTGAAAGAGGAACACGTTCACTAGTCCACATTTTGTTAAGCAAAATAGTGTCCGCTCCAATTTTAGTTAATTGTCCTGTGATGTCTTCAGGAATGAACATTAGAAGCACACAGCATAGAAAACCTCTCTAGGTACCTGGATGTTTCAGCAATACAACAAGCAGGATTGTTAGCATGAGTGTACCTTTTTAATCTGAACTAAGGAAAATAGGTTTAAATAACAGCACCTTTTTTATACCTGTTATAGTGCTCTGCATAATTCAATAGGCTTCTGGTCCCTATTTATAATATGTCATTATAGGAATGAAAGACTTATTTAGCATAAGTTAGCATCCTGATGAAGCACATGATTAAAAATCATCAGACATCACCAATTTTAAGTGTCTCATTTAAGACATTCAAAGCTTGATTTTCAAATATTTAGGATTTGTAGCATTTTGCTACATTCAAAGTACAATGCTTATTGATTAAAACTGTGAGTACTAAATACTTTTGCCAAGCAGATCACAAGCTTTTGG
This sequence comes from Rhipidura dahli, assembly GCA_013399225.1. NCBI lineage: Eukaryota > Metazoa > Chordata > Aves > Passeriformes > Rhipiduridae > Rhipidura > Rhipidura dahli. The sequence continues at coordinate 2,917,834 of VXAC01004740.1, read as the reverse complement.
GTTAGACTAACCATCCCATGTTAGGTGACACGGCCTGTCAGAAGTGGTTTATTTATTTATTTATTCTGTATTTCTCATTTATTCTGTAACCTTCAGGCAGTGCTGGGAAGAGAGAGGGATAAAATCTGGTACTACAAGTCAGTATCTAACAGCTTTAGCCACAGTACTATCTATCTGCAGTTCCCCACTCAAGTTTCATTCCTTCTCTGGGGCACTCTGAAGTGCCAGGGCGCTCCCTATAAAGGATATTGATGTTATGCTCAGAAAAGCAATTACTGAAGACAAGGTTGTAACTTCACTTCCTGCAGGCAGAGCTGCACAAGGAAAGGTGCTTTCCCACCAGTGCAGGGAATCTTCCTTGCACGTGCACTTCAACAGTATCAAGAATCCACTTGAAGCCTTGGAGCTCATGGGAGCAGTGAGACAACAGTTTTTCTCTGATTGAACAGCAAAATTCTTATTTCATGTTTCTTTCAGTAATAGATAAGGCATAGAAGATTTCAAGGCAAATGCCTAAAGTTAGGAAAACATGCAAATAACTGAAAACAGGGTCTAACAATAGAAAGTATGAAACAGTTCTTGCTCATCTGATGGCACAGAAAACTTTGCCTAATTTGTACACACTCTCTTCTCAAAAACAACTTAGTTTAAAAAGCAACATCCAGGTGCAAAAAACCCCCAAAACTCATCTTTAATGAGTACCCAGGTGCCTGGGCAACTTTTATTTGATATAAATGAGTTATGTGCAGTCTTCGCACAATTTTTTACTTGTGTAAGTTACTTTACAAATAACTGTCAAAAAGAGACTGACCTGGGTCTCAAACAGCACCACCCACTCTTCTGCTTCTATCTTGGAAAGGGCTCTCATGTAACCTGTCTGGTTTAAATTACTTGATCAATGCCCTGCAGCGACAGAGACAAGCCCCACTTTCCCTAAGCAATAAGGACACTCTCTTCCCGGACTAACTTTACACTCCAGGAGAAGCAGGAGCTGCAAAGGAAGGACCACTGCACATTGAGTCAGTCACAGCAATTCGTGCCAGCCCTTTGTTAAAGATGAGTGACCACACAGACCTTGGGTCCCAAAGGATGGAGGCACCACTCTTTGCTTGTAAGCCATCAGCTCATCTTCAGAAAGGTAAATCAATGGCAAAAAGGAAAATTTGGCCTGATAGAGACATATGGCACAGGAGGAGACAGCCTATTGAGCTGAAGATTCTTTTTCCACACCAAAGTTTTAAGGAATGGAATACATGATCCTTAGACAGTGAAACACCTCCCTATCTGGGGAATAAGAACCAAGGAGGCAAACTCCTTGGAAGCAAACTCCAAGGAGCCACTTGCAACCACCACTGATGGGAGTAAAGCACTATCAACCACATGTTAGCAGAAAAATAATCTCTTAACTTCTGTTTTTAACTTGAATTTAAGTTGAATGTAAATAAGCAGTATGGAATTGATATACCAAGTCAACACTCTGAGATGCTGGAGCTGGCTGCTTTCTAGAAAAAAAAGGCTTTTTTCTTTGGGAGGGAACACAATAGGCTTTTTTTTTACCCTGCTTTTTATTTATTCTGCTTCCTCCATCCTTTATACAGACTTGTCCTGCCAATAATGAAGCTTCCAGCTAGTTGTCTCAATGAAGGCTTTGTTATAAAAGGTCATTTCACTGCCAACTCCTGAATGTGTTTGGTATTAGTTTACCTTGACGTTGAATCCTCCCATTGCTCACCACTAGTGATCTTAGAGATCACTGGATCCCAATGCTCAGAAATATTTTGGAATTATGAGGACACCACATCTGTGGATAACTTGGTTTGGTATTACCAAAAAGAAAACAGCAGAAGACTCAAGAACAAAGTACTCTGAAAGAACAAAAAAAATATGGAACAGCTAAAATGTGATCCCCTCACTGAAGAAATTCTTGAAATGAAAAGTTCTTTCCTAAATTTCCTAAACTCATTGATGGGATGACAGAAAGGAAAAGAGATGTGCCTTCATCATCCTGCTGTCCAGATCCTTTTTTCAATGTAATTCAAGAATGCACTGGTAACAAAACATCAGAGCAAAATAATTCAATTTTAATTTTATCTCTCATGGTCTGTGTCACAGCTGACAGATGTTTGAATAAAAGTTTATTCTCCTTTGTGGCTTTGCTTCAGCTCCAGTGTAATTGCATTAAGAAATCATAATCTCCTGTTTCCAATATCACCATCACCCACAAGGCAGACTTTTAAATAAAACCAACAGGACACAGAGCAATTTGCAGACTACAGAACTGCAAGTGCCTTGCAAGTCGAGTGCTGATAGTCACAAAAGCTGCCAAAAAGGCAAAGCATTTAAGAATCTCAGAATTCAAGTACTCAAGGAATTCAAGAAATTAAAGATTTCTAATAAGCAGAGCATTATTTGTATAATATATTATATATATTGTGCCACTCTACATTAGTTCCAGTTTTTTAATAAAATTAAGGCAGTTCAAAATGAAGCCTAATTCTGTGTGACTTTGATGTAAAATCTTATCTTAAGCCTTCTATCATGCAAGTGCATACAGACTTACGAAACACAATTACCCTGAAGTTGCTACATAAATAATACTGTGGAACTAATACTTCTGTTGAAAATATCAAAATCACACCTTGGGTTTTTCTGATACCTCAAGCTTGCCTCATCTCTATTGCCATAGGATCTTTTCTGAAGCTCTCTAATTTACCTGCCCATGCACTTGGCAAAAAATATTTAGCCATCATAATGCCTCCAAATTGAGTCCCTGCTCTCTCCTACTTCCAGGGGAAACCCATCAACATTCTCATGAAACATGCCAGACTATGTGAACCTCAAGCCTAAGGTCTCCCCTCCCAAAAGAGCAGTAACATCAGGCACATCAGGGCACTGTTTTGGCCACACCAACACCAGGTCTTCTTTCTGTTGCATGCAGTGACTAATTTACTTCAGATGAGATCTACTGCTGAGTAAGCTGCAGATGACATTTGGGAAGGTACTGTCCACAGAGATGATGAAATTAAGTCAAAAATAGTTAAAATGAGACTGTTTAACAACAGGAGGTGGGGGAAGGCAAGTAAATTCTTTGAATCAGGTGCTAGGAAACAGACTCCAAATTTAGAAATCCAAATTTGTTTTCATCTACAGCTGCTTGCTCTGGATTACGTTGTTCTTAAATATCCTTCAGAGCTGAATAAACTGCTGCTTTTGGTGTGGCTTGGTTTCCAGAGGCACATATGGAAAATGTCCGTGCTGTCTCTGGACTACTGGTGAGCTATCCTTGTCTTCTTCCATCTAGCTCTCAAATTCTTAAGCAGGAAATATCTTGAATTAAGTGAGCAAGAAGCTGTCTTAGGCAATGACATTTGGACAGCACCCCCGAGAAGAAGGGCTGCTAGCTCTCAGGCTATGCACCAGGTTATGGCATAGCTGGGACCAGCACTTCGTGCTTTCCAAGGTGCCCAACAAGCACAGTTCCTAAGGATCTGGGACTTCTCTGGTTCCCCAGGGAGCGCGGGGCCGGTTAACATGCACATCCCACTGGCTGGCTCCCAGCCACTGGCTGGCTGGCACAATGCCCTGCCAAGGGCTCTGCAGAGGCAGAAGTGTTGAGGGAAGGTTTCCCCAAGCCAAAACACCCCCAGAGCCCTCACACCCTCAAAGAATGGGTCAGGCCAGAAGGGACCATAGGGGGTCATCTGGCCCAACCTCCCATCCCGAGCACATGGCACAGGATTGTGTCCAGATGATTCCTGAGTATCTCCAGTGAGGGAGGCTCCACAGCCTCTCTGGACAACCTGTTCCAGTGCCTGGTCACTGCACAGTAAAGAAGTCCTTCCTCATTTTCAGGTGGAATATCCTGTGCATCAGTTTCTGCCCATTGCCTCTTGTCCTACTGCTTGGCACCACCAGAAGAGCCGGGAAACATCCTCTTGGCGTCCCCCC